>ML661338.1:14666368-14757433 GCA_007570785.1 Antilocapra americana
CAAGGAGGACACAAACAGATGGAGAAATGTGCCGTGTTCGTGGATTGACAATTCATTTTTAACAAAGTTTTTCTTCATGTATATTTAGAAGATTTTCTTAATGGGGGCCAGAACACATTTACCATAGTCAGGATGGACATAATTAAATAGGGGACAGATGTCTATCTTTCCATAATACATGGAAATCATGTAAGATTTCTTTTTAATTGAGCATGAAATATGCAACAGATTTGTTGCCACCTATGTAGAATTACAGATTCGAAAATAAATACATATGAGAGTATATATACATACATAATAGTTTACAAAGATACAGGAAAATAAAAACACCTGTAGGAAATATTTTTCATGTTGCTTGTTGTTGTCAGCCTAAAACCAAACTTAGTAGCCACATTTGAGAAAGAACTATCTTCTATTCCTTTCAGTAATAAAATTGTATACTGTACAACGATGAAAATCATTACCAGTTTCTGCCTCTTCTCATTATTCCCCCCAACACACACACCCAAAATAAAGAGAATACAGTTTTTCATAATCTATTTTACAAGCCTGTTAAAGAACTTCCCAGGTGGTGCAATGGTAAAGAATCCACCAACCAATGCAGGAGATGCAAGAGACTCAGGTTTGATCCATGGATTGGGAAGATCACTTGGAGTACTGGCAATCCATTCCAGTATTCTTGCCTGGGAACTTCCATGGGTAGAGGAGCCTGGTAGGCTACAATCCCTGGAGTTGCAAAGAGTCAGACACAACTGAGCACACACATATAATTAAAGAACTAGCCTCAACAATCTCAGAGTAGTAGAGAGAATATAAACATTAGAGTATGACATACCTATAGTCAAATCCCTGCTCAGTCATTTATTAGCTGAATTCAATGTCAAGATGAAAAACATCTACTTCTGGTTTACTGATGATGCCAAAGCCTTTGACTGTATGGATCACAACACACTGTGGAAAATTCTTCAAGTGATGGGAATACCAGATCACCTTACCTGCCTCCTGAGAAATCTGTATGCAGGTCAAGAAGCAACATTTAGAGCTGGACATGGAACAACAAACTGGTTCCAAATTGGGAAAGGAGTACATTAAGACTGCATTTGTCACCCTACTTATTTAACTTATATGCAGAATACATCATGTGAAATGCCAGACTTGATGAAACACAAGCTGGCGTCAAGATTGCTGGGAGAAATGTCAGTTATCTCAGATATGCAAATGACACCACCCTAATGGCAGAAGGGCTTCCTGGTAGCTCAGATGGTAAAGTGTCTGCCTGCAATGTGGGAGACCCGGGTTTGATCCCTGCATTGGGAAGATCCCATGAGAAGGAAATAGCAATCCACTCCACTACGCTTGCCTGGAAAATCCCATGGACAGGGGAGCCTGGAAGGCTACCGTCCATGGGGTCTCAAAGAGTCAGACACAACTGAGGGACTCACTTAATGGCAGAAAGCAAAGAGGAACAAAAGATCCTCTTGGTGGAGCTGAAAAAGTGAAAAAGCTGGCTTAAAACTCAACATCCAAAAAACTAAAATCATGGTATCTTGTCCCATCACTTCATGGCAAATAGATGAGGAAACAATGTAAATAGCGATAGATTTTATTTTCTTGGGCTCCAAAATCAATGTGGACAATGACTACAGCTATGAAATTAAAAGATGCTTGCTCTTTTAATTTGAATAAAAGCAATGACAAACCTAGAGAGCATATTAAAACCAGAGACATTACTTTGCTGACAAACGTCCATATAGTCAAAGCTATAGTTTTTCCAGTCATCATGTATTAATGTGAGAGTTAGAACATAAAGAAGGCTGAGCACCAAAGAATTAATACTTTCAAATCGTGATGTTGGAGAAGACCAACAGCTTTAACCTCTAGAGTTTCTTCCATGGTGAATAATTTATTTTGAAAATGATGTATTATCCCATGATTAAAGGGGCAATGAAAGGAAACAATAAAAAAATCTATAGCTCTCTCTTGTCCTGAGTAATTAATGTGAGGTGCTGATGTGTTTCTTTAAATTGACCATCCTCATAACCTCTTTTCAAAATACTAACCCATCTGATATCTGTCTTATGTTTAATTTAGTAAAGTAATCATTTTAGTCTGTTTCTAGCATCCTGTAAGAAAAGTCATTTTTTCAAAATTTTGAGTATTTTGTATTTCAACTCAAATTATTGAACATTAGCAGTTAAAACTAGATATGGAATTAGTTATTGATTTTCTTTCATATTTGATGATAGGAGCATATATATTAAAGAAATAATATCTTTTGTACTTTCACATATTACATCAAAACATCTTATTATAGTACATGTTTCACTATTTCATTTGCTATTCCTTTGTCTGTGTGAATTATAGCAATTTATTGGCTGAACAAAACCTAATCTTTGGTGTGTTGTAATTTCCACTGAAGTAATATAAGTACTATTAAATATTTCTTGGATTTTTAAGGTTACATTATGCTTCTGTGTTTTTCAAATTAAATGTTATTTACTTATTTATAGCCACAATGGCATGTGGGACCTTAGTGCCCCCACCAGAGATAGAACCTGTGCCTCTTGCAGTGGAAGCATGGAGTCCTAACCACTGGACCACCAGGGAATTACTTATGTGTTTTAAGTCTGTCAGGAATCTTATGAACTTCAGGATTTAGAATTACCAAGTAACTTTGGTGATTATCAAATAATTTTGTTTTTTTGCTTTTGTTTTTACATTGCATAGCATTCTTACCATAAATGAGTAGCCTATAAAATTAAAAACCTCTAGCCCATGAGTCATTCTATCATAATTTGAGTTTAGCTGTATCTCAGTAGCTTGTAGAATAGTTAGGACCACTTTAGGTCTTGGAATTTCACTGGATCAATTCATTCACTAGTTAGAACTCAAAAATACCATTTTTCTGGTAACCTCTCTCACATTGTGATATGAGGTGAATACCATACAGTCCACCAATAATTAAGACAACCCATTATCTTGGGAGAAGTATCAATTGAGCACCTACTGTGTATTTGGCACTAAGTAATTTTGTCTGATTTTTAATGATTTCTCTCTTAAGAATTTCTCCAACCATCCCTGTTTAAGAATATGCTTAAATAACTCATTTCTATTTCTCACAATTGATCTATGCAGGTGACACAGAGTGATGGGACAGAGAACAGTGCATTTAGGAAAACAATGTTTTACCCAGCTACTAGTTTTTCATCTGCTTTTACACATGTTCCTGTTGTTCAGTCAACAAGTCATGTTCCTAGCAAGTGTGAGTGTATTGGAAGAAGTATATGACAATTTTCTATTTTCTTGGAACTGCTAGTCTTGTTGGGAAGAGAAAGAATGGAGACAAGATTTATACAAGTTAAACAGAGAACAAAAGGTGAATCAGATCTCCACCTGATGTTGGGACCTCAACTGGAATGTAAGTGACATGGCAACAGGGACCTTAGCTGTCTTATTCATCTCTCTGCTTGGGGGTTAGGACTGCCTCGTACATAATGAAAGCAAACTCTGCGTTCTGGACAGTCACTGGTGGTGACCTTGTTTGCTAATGTGGCAGGATGGGAAAGAGGGAAAGTCAGTTTGACATACAGTGCTTACAAAGGTTTTTTGGAGTGAGGATCCAAGTAGTTAAGCACTTCTTTGATTCTTCAGTTCAGCTCAGTTCACTTCCTCAGTCATGTCCAACTCTTCATGACCCTATGGACTGCAGCACACCAGGCCTCCTTGTCCATAGCCAACTCCCAGGACCTTACTCAAACTCATGTCCATTGCATCAGTGATGCCATCCAACCATCTCATTCTGTCATCCCTTTCTCCTCATGCCTTCAATCTTTCCCAGCATCAGGATCTTTTCTAGGGAGTTGGTTCTTCACAGGTGGCCAAAGTATTGGAGTTTCAGCTTCAGCATCAGTCCTTCCAATGAATATAGTTGAATTATTTCCCTTCATGGTCATCCTGTACACAAGTCTGTATTTACAGAGGCAGAATATCTTCCCAAAGCAAGAACTGGTATTCCTGGGACCCACACTTTGTGGTCAACATTTATGTTGGGTTTGTCAAAATGTTCATTAGAATTTTTCCATAAGATACTATGGAGAAACTCGAACCAACTTTTTGGCCAGTCCAACACTACAGCATATACTTATGGAACCCAAATACCATCATTCTGATTATCCCATATTGTACTGCCTCTTCTATCAGTCTCTTTGCTGTCCCTCCTCTTCTTATCTCCTGGGATATCCTCTGAAATAATGTAAAAGAACTACCTGAGCTTAGATATTCTTTGATGTTCTTAACTTACTAAAATTTCTTCCCATGATCAACGTATATGTGAATGCTAAGTCAGTTCAGTTGTGTCCAAATCTTTGAGATGCTATGGACTGTAGTCTGCCAGGCTTGGCAGATTCTCCAGGCAAGAATACTGGAGTGGGTTGCCATTTCCTGTCTCAGAGAATCTTCCCAACTCAAGAGACTGAACCCGCGGCTCTTATGTCTACTGCACTGGCAGATGGGTTCTTTATCATTAATGCTAATTGGGAAGCTTCATGGTTAATGAAACATTATAATTTGATATAGTTAACCTCACATTTTGTGTTTTAAGGAATTAAGAATCATTGTGTTACAGGAGATCTAAGGTACAACTTAAGCTGATTCAAATTCTGTTTCATTGAAGCTAAAATTAACAGTAAAAATATGTTCCCTTAGCCATTACAAGATTTCTGGCCTACACATCTGTTAGGCCACATAAGAGCCCTTAGTCTGAAGAAATAATGTCAAAGTGATGTCTTTTTCCTTCATATCTGCTAAGATGATTCAAATACTTAAACAGCAAAATTCTGTTAGAATTTATATATTTTTTTATTGATTTTTATCTGAATCAAGAGAACCAGATTGTAGCTTGTTAATAACGCACTCCTCTAACAAGACCTCCAAACTTAAAGTGTGAGTTCAAAACAACCTTGTAAAAACTAATAGATGCCATTTATGTGCACTAAGTCTTGCCTCTGATTTTATAAAATTCTTTTTCCAATGGCATCATTCATATAAAAGAAACGTGAAACTTTTTTCTTCTTCTGCTTTCCACATTTGCGGTAACAATTCATTTTTAGTTATTAATATTACAATACAGAAAGTATACTTCTCCAAACAATGGAGTGGCTACTGTGGCTAGAAAAACATGAGAATTTGCTCACAAAGAATTAGCCACCAAAGCAAATAAACTGGCTTTGAACTATAAAAGCTGCCCACAAAAACTTGCTGGGCTTTTTGACCTTGTTTTCCTTTGGGTAAACAGGATTCAAGGACATGAATACAAGCCATTGCTGACATAAAGCTCTTAGACTCTACTTTCTAGAATCCTTTCTTTCTGTTTCTGAGCTGAAGCTACCACTCCAGAGGGGAATTAATCTGATACAAACCTTCAAGGTCACTTTCTTCCAGCTGAAATACATTTTTAAGTTATTTTGACAGAGCAGCAAGAGGCAACATATTCTTTTACCTTTCTGGCAAAATTTTATATTTTAAATGGTTTATTTATTTAATTTTTTATTCTTTGAAACAAAGACCTGGGGAGTTAAGTTAGCCATGAAATTTAAAATCACAGAATAGTTATAGTTTTAGACTATATGACAACTGCCTTTGATATAGATTCTCTCCAAGAGAGACAGCTGAAGGGAAAGGTAACCTTGCTTATAGCTATAAAGCACTAATTTGAGTTTTTATTGTTTCTGGGTTTGAAGACCTCATTGCCTCTGCATTGACTAGTGCTTATAAATAATTCCATACAATTTTGTTTTGCTTTACAGTACTTCCTACACAATTATTTCTGTATCTTGATTCAGTGGTTTGACACTTAGTACTCACATATTTGAAGAATAAATGAACAAATGAAAAAAAAATGTATATAGGGAAATATTTAAGAAAATCACAACCATATCAATATAGAATATGTAATGGCATTTGAAAATAACTATTTAATCAAAAACTAGGTAGGTCTTACTGTTGTTACCTCTCTGTATTAATAGTGGATATAGAAATACCAGATGTTTTTTATTTAGGTCACTGTGGTGGCCTGAAAATAATTATTTCCTCTGTTGAGGGCCTTGAAGACCTGTGGCCAAGAAAAAAATTTCAGTCCCTTATATGACTAGTGGAAACACATTTAATGGTACATGTGTCAACAATGCAATTTAGGAGAAACACCAGCTTAGCAGACGACTAACATGACAATGCCATATTGTATGACGCACCTTGCAAAACACAGACTGAAAAATCTATGTTATGGAGACAGGAACTCACCATGTTTCAAGTCAGTGATTTGAAGGAAATGTAACAGTTAAGTTAAAAGGAAGCAAAAACTGAACCATATCCAGATCATATGTATGTCTTACTTGCATAATAGGTTCACCCTATAAGCAAATCAGAGAGACAGACCATTTTATGAAATGCATAGTGCCATGTTGGGTTCCAAGAGATATAAAGGTCTCCTCAACTGTCATCTTCAACAGTCCTAGTCAGGAAATATTCCATTTCTGTCCCTTCCTCATAATCTATTAAGCATGTGCTTTGTGGGTGATGAGATGCCATAAGGCAGGTTGCAAGCTTTTTCTGTCTACAATTTATTTGAATTCAACCATAGTGGTTTCTGATCTATTGTTGAAAATAATAGTTCTTGCTAATCTGTGTTATTTAATTGTTGAATTGTAACTATATCATCAGAGATTTGAAATAAGACTAAGGGTATATTGAAACATAAGAAGTCCAACTCAATAAATAAGTGATTTTCTTTGGGGGTCTATGAAAATTCACACCAAATTCTGACCAAACTTCTTAATAACATTGTGTACAAAGAAAAATAAGTTTTTAGTTCAATTTCAAATTGTTCGTTATTAGTACGTATCAGTACAATTAATTTTTGTATTTTGACTTTGTATCTTGTGCCTTGCTAAATTCACATTTTAATTCTAACAACCTACTGTTGATTTTTTGTAGTTTCTTCAAAGACAATACTGTCATCTGTGAATAGCTAAGTGTTCTATTCCTTTCTCTCCATTCTGTATGGTATTTATTTTTTATTTACTTCCTTCTTTATTTGCCTCGTTGCACTAATTAGGACCTCCAATATGATGTTAAATAAGAGTGATGATGAGAGTAAGTATACTTTCCTGTTTCCCAATCTTGGAACTAATTCAGTCTTTCACAATTAAGTATTATGTTAGCCATATTTTCTGGGTTGATTCTTTCTCTATTGGGTTAAAATAATAAATTATTCCCAGTTTATTAGGAGTTTCAACACAAACAGATATTGACTTTTGTAAAATACTTTTTCTGTACAAACATAATCATATGGATTTACTTCTTTATTTTGCTGATGTATTTATTGATAACATTGATTTTGAATGTTGAACCAGCCTTGCATTCCCAGGATAAATCCCACTCAATCTTGGCGTTGTAATATTTTTAAGTTTTTGAATTTAATTTGAAATGTTGTGGAGGATTTTTGCAACTATGTTCATAAGAAATATCAGTCTACAGTTTTCTTTCCTTGTAATACCTTAAGTAATTCTGATTTCATAAGATGAATCAAGAAGTGCTCTCACACCTCTTCTGTGTTCTAGAAGAGTTTGTGTAAAATTGACATTATTTCTTCCTTGAATTTTTAGTATAGGCTTTTAATATCTGAATCAATTCCACTCCACTAAACACAATTTTAAGTCAACTATTTCATATAAACCAACAATACAAACATTTGGATCAGAAATGCTGTAACAATCTTTTTTTTTTTTTTTGGATAGGAATTCTCAATGATTTAAAGGTGTTACTTCTTAAATTGACTTTGAGATTTGTCTATTTTGTAATAGGATTTTACAAGCAATTTGACAAGCTGATTTAAAGTTTACATGAACAAAAACTAATCAAAATATTGCTAAAGAAGAATAAGAATATAGTATGTGAAATAGCAATCTTTATTTAAAAACTGTATGTATATATATATTAAGTCAGTGTGGTATTGGCATAAAATAAATCAAATGACTAGCATAAATAAATTGAGAGGACATAAACAGACACCTAGATATAAGGATATGAAAATATGAGACAAATGACAGAAGTGGATTATAACTCCACAAGAAAAGATTAAGTCCTTAAAACTTAATAACTAGGACCACTGAAAATAAGAAAAATATGAGAAAGCAAAATTTAATTCTTACTTTGTGCTCTTTATAAAAGTTAATTTCTAACAGGTTAAAGACTAATGTGAAAGGAAAACTTTAAAATTTAAAGAAACGATAGTAGAATGGGCTTCCTCTGTGGCTCAGCTGGTAAAGAATCCTCCTGCAATGCAGGAGACCTGGGTTCAATCCTTGGGTTAGGAAGATCTCCTGGATAAGGGAAAGGCTACCCACTCCAGTATTCTGGCTTGGAGAATTCCATGAACTGTAGAGTTCATAGGGCCACAAACAGTCGGACACGACTGAGTGACCTTCCCTTCACTTTCATAGTAGAATGCCCATGACCTTGATGTAGGAAAATATTTATTAAATTAGATACAAGGAAAAAAATTCTAACAAAGAAAGTAGGTTGATTAATAAGATCACACTAAGATTAATAATTTCTGTTAATCAAAAGAAATAAAGTAAAAAAAGGCTATAAATTGATAAAATGGCCAATAAAAATCATCAAAAATTAGACATTTCCCACAACAGCGAATATAAATATATATTAAAAAAGAAAGTGCACATCCTCGGTAATAATCACATACATTTAAAATAAGACTACAATGAGACATCTTTTTATATCCACTAAATTGGCAAGAATTAAGAAGTCAAATATTATTAAGTATTAGAGTGTAATGAGGATGTATCAATGGGAACTTAAGTATATTACCTATGGGAAAGCAAATTGTTATGACATCTTTGAAAAATAATAGGCATTACTTTTCAAAGTGAAACTTTCTGTCTCAAAACAGTGATCTCCCAGAAAAAAATGTTTGCAACTAAGTACCAGAATACATATATTTTTATATACATTCCAGGAAATATATACAAGAATCTTCAGAGAAACAATATTAATTATAATTGCACAATGGCAGAAACCGAAATGCCCCTCAGCATCAACAGTTGAATGAGTACATTATGCCATACTCAGTCAGAATGAATTTACAGCTACGCAAAAAGCCACAAAAATTGTAGAAATACAATACTGACAGAATAAACAAATCCTAGAAGACAATATATGATAGCATTGTTTTTTATAAAGCTCAAGTGGTTTAGGGGTTCATACATAGTATAAAAACTCTTTTTAATGGCATGGTAATGATTAATATTCAGGGTAGTGGTTGTAGGAGGAGCAAGGTTTTGTGATAGGTGAGGAATACATGAGGCTTCATTGACTCTGATTTCATACTTGAGCACTTTATTATTATGCTATGTAATTCATCTATTTCACAAGCATATTCTTTAGTTTATATTAATTATATAATTTAACAGTTTTTAAAGATTAAATAATATTATGAGTGTATGTGTGTCTATGCACTTCAGAAGCTTTAGTTGTTCTCTCAATACATAATTTAATCCTAGATGGCTCAACGGGTAAAGACCCACCTGCAACGCAGGAGACACAGGAGACATAGGTTCGATCTCTGAGTCAGGAAGATTCCCTGGCGAAGAAAATGGCAACTGCTCCAGTACTCTTTCCTGAAAACCCCACGGACAGAAGAGCCTGGTGGGCCAGAGTCCAAAAGCGTTGCAGAGTCGGACCCATCTGAACAACTAAGCACACACATATGCAGAGGGAGTGAGCATATGACCAGACTTCCCAGATTCTTCCAACTTAATTTATCTCAATAAATCATGTACTGAGATAATGCTGAGTGATGAGAAAAAAATTTCCGTCTGGATTAGGGCTCAATGACGACAAAATGACACTCTAACACTGCACCACTCCTGCTAAGAGATCCAGTTCTTCAGCCTGCTCTAGCTTGGTATCTTGATTAGGGCTTCTGTTTTCTATGGTTAAGATAAAGAAAAAGCCAAACAGAAAGCTTTATCACTAAAAATGAGCTCAGTCTTTTTGTCTCTGCAAGCTCTCCCACAAAAAGAGAAGCAAATAGACCATATAAACTTAAAACTCTGAAGGTAAATAAGCCCAATGCATTCCATAATCCTACAAGCTATCCACTGAAAAAAAGTTAAAACATTAAGAATAAAAGAGGAAAAGAAACTGTGCTTGACTAGTTGCTGAAATTCTTCTATGTTTTGACCCTTTGAAGTTCAAGGCGTATTTTTAGCTTTCAGATAAATTTGTACAACTGGATAAAGATAAAATGATAGTATAATCCATCTTGTGAGATAAATAATTTTTTCAAAACTGTCCGATTTTTCTAGAAATATTTTGAGTAATCTGTTGACATTCCTGTGGTCAAATTATTATGGCAATAAATATGGTGCAAATGATATATTAAGTTGTGTGAAGCAGCTACTTCCAAGAAATGTTTTTGCCATGTCCTTGTAAAAACAAGTAGAGACATCCCTGAACCTATCACAATCTACACTCAAAATTTTCATACATATCAACTGTACAATTATAGCAATCTTAATAAGCATGTGGTGGTTTCAACAAACTAGGAGAAAATCTTGTGAGAATTACTGTGGGATATATCTTGACTAAAAGATTACTGAGCCATAACCTCCTAGCTCAGTGTTATAACAGAGATAGAACACAGAGCAGTAAGTAAAAGGTAACTCAATTTAATGGGCTTCCTGGGTGGCTCAGTGGTAAAGAATCTGCCTGCCAAACAGGAAATACACATTCAATCCCTGGGTCAGGAAGATCCCCTGGAGAGTAAAATAGCAACCCATTCCAGTATTCTTGCCTGGGAAATCCCATGGACAGAGGAGTCTGGCAGACTACAGTCCAAGGGTTGCAGAAGAGCCAGACATGACTTAGCAACTAAATAACAACAACACCTCAACTTACGTCTTAAATCATTTGAATACCATTAAGTGGATATAGAGTAAGTGCCCTAGATATAAATGATTTCCATTTTTTAAAATTTATTTATCCTTAATTAGAGGATAATTAATTTACAATATTGTGTTGGTTTCTGCCATGCAGCAACATGAATCAGCCATAGGTATATATACCTTAAACCTCCCTCCCACCTCCCACCACATTCCACCTCTCTAGGTTGTCACAGAGCACTGGGTTTGAGCTCCCTGCATCATACAGCAAATTCTCACTGGCTGTCTATTTTACATATGGTAAAGTATATGCTTCAATGCTATTTTCTCAATTCATTCCACCCTCTCCTTCCCCCTCTGTGTCTACAAGTTTTCTCTATGTCTGAATCTCCTTTGTTGCCCTGAAATTAGGTTAATCAGTACCATCTTTCTAGATTCCATATATATGCATTAATATACAATATTTGTTTTTCTCTTTATGACTTACTTCACTCTGTGTAATAGGCTCTAGGTTCATCTACCTCCTTAGAACTGACTCAAATACATTTCTTTTTATAGCTGAATAATACTCCATTGTATATATGAACCTTAACTTCTTTATTCATTCATCTGTCAATGGACATCTACATTACTTCTATGTCCTCACTATTGTAAATAGTGCTGCAATGAAAACTCAGGTATATGTGTCTTTTTCAATTATGGTTTCCTCAGGGTTTATGCTTGGTAGTGGGATTGCTGGGTCACATTGTAGTTTTATTCAGTTTTTTAAGGGATCTCCATACTGTTCTCCATAGTGGCTATATCAACTTACATTCCCACCAAGAGGGCAAGAGGGTCTCTTTTTCTCCACACCCTCTCCAATATTTGTTTGTAGATTTTTTGATGATGGCCATACTGACTGGTGTGAGGTGATACCTCATTGTAGTTTTAGTTTGCATTTCTGTAATAATGATCAATGATGAGCATTTTTCATGTGTTTATTAGTCATCTGTATATCTTCTTTGGAGAAATGTCCATTTAGATCTGCTCACTTTTTTATTGGGCTGTTTGTTTTTCTGGTATTGAGCTGCTTGTATATTTTGGAGATTAATCCTTTATCAATTGTTTCATTTGCTATTATTTTCTCCCATTTTGAGAATTGCCTTTTCACATTGTTTATAGTGTTTTTGCTGTGTAAAACTTTTTAAAACTATAGAATGCTTCATAAATTTGCATGTCATCCTTGTATAAGGGCCATGCTAATCTTTTCTACATCATTCCAATTTTAGTACATGTGCTGTCAAAGTGAGAACAATTGAGTTCCATTCCGAGTGTGCATTTGTAAGTCCAGAAAAGTTAGCTTGGGTACCCAGCAAATATAATCAGCTATATAGTATTTTACTGTAAGAGGTTGATAGTACTATTTGCAAATACATGAAAAATAAAAAATAAAGAAAACATTTTTAATCTTACAGTATACTATCTTGAAAAGTACAATAATACAGCATCGCATAAAGCTAGCATATAGGGCTGGCATGAAGTGAACTGGCAGGAAGAGTTACTGACTGGAGTACAGAGAGGCAGTGGAAGATGAGGGGCAAGCTGAAATTTCATTCATGCCTGATATCAATGGCAGAGATTCTGGTTCCCTGTTGGATTCGATTCTATCTAACATCTTGAAAAGATAGTCCAGTGATGCCTGGGTATCAGTAGGTATCGTTTTTTCTCATCATAGATAACATGATGACACTGGACTGCATGCCAAATGGCTGCTACAATCTTTGTGTACCATTCTATGCTCAGGTCCCGTGCCTCCACAAATAGGCTTAACTTACTTGATTAGACATGTGAATGAACATTTGCATCTTTGAAATTTGCAACTTGGGAGGTTTGCATGGAGGAGACTTGAAGTACTTCACAGCAACACTGATTAAGAAACTCCTTTTCCTGCCCATAAGCATTCCTTATATATAGCTACTACATTCATGCTAGTTTCTAAGAAAGGAAGGAAGGAAGAAAAGGACAAAGAAAGGAAGGAGGAAATGTGAGAGAAAGAAAAAAATAAAGAGAAATTCTTGAAGTCTTGATCAGCCTGGTTTTCTGCCTCCTCTTTCTCTCTCTTTTGGCTAGGTAGGTTGCTCCCAAAAGGGAGGGGAATGGAAAAAAACTGAGTTCACAAGGCCAGTAGTAGAGGGAACACTGTGAACAAATTTAAGCTAAAAATTTTTTACTAAAATTTTTTATAAGAATACTTCCATATATTCTTGCCATCTAAACTAACTTTACCTAAACCAGTTGTTCTAAAACTTGGCTGTGACTCTGAGACACTGAAGGGGCTTTCATGCTTCCTTCATTGCTGAAGGATAATTTTACTGATTGTAGAATTCTAGGTTGATGAGTTTTTTTTAACATTTAAAACATTTTATCCCAGTTTCTTCTTGCTTGCATGGCTTGTGATAAGAGGTCTTCTGTAAGTTTTATCCTGCTTCTCTATATTTAAGGTGGTTTATTACTTCTGACATCTCTCAGGATGTTCCCTTTGCTTTTGGTTTTTTGCATTATGAATAGCATACCCCTACATGTATATTTTTTGGGGTTATTCTGTTTGACTGTAAATCTCTGGATCCATTTCTCTCTCCAGATACAGGGAAAGTGAATTTCCCTTTAACTCCAATCTTCTAATTGTTGTTCAGTTGCTCAGCTGTGTCCGACTCTTTGAGATCTCATGGACTGCAGCACGCCAGATTTCCTGTCTCCTAAAGTTTGCTCAAACTCATATTCTTTGAGTCAGTGATCTCATCCAAGGATCTCATCCTCTGTCATAACCTTCCCCTCCTGACTTCAATCTTTCCCAGCATCAGGGTCTTTTCCAATGAGTCAGTTCTTCACATCAGTTGGCCAAAGTATTGGAGTTTCAGCTTCAGCATCAGTCCTTCCAATGAATATTCAGGACTGATCTCCTTTAGGATAGATTGGTTGGATCTCCTTGCAGTCCAAGGGACTCTCAAGAGTCTTCTCCAAAACCAGAGTTCAAAAGCATCAATTATTTGGTGCTCAGCCTTCATTATTGGTCCAACTCTCACATCCATACATGACTACAGGAAAAGCCATAGCTTTGACTAGATGAACCTTTGTTGGCAAAGTAATGTCTCTGCTTTTTAATATGCTAAGTCTGTCATAGCTTTTCTTCTAAGGACCAAGCATCTTTTAATTTTGTAGCTAGAGTCACCATCCTCTGTGATTTTGGAGCCCCCCCCAAAAATAAAGTGTCTCACCATTTCCACTGTTTCCCCATCTATTTGCTATGAAGTGATGGGAGCAGATGCCATGATCATAGTTTTCTGAATGTTGAGCGTTAAACCAGCTTTTTCACTCTCCTCTTTCACTTTCATCAAGAGGCTCTTTAGTTCTTCTTTACTTTCTGCCATAAGGGTGGTGTAATCTGCATATCTGAGGTTATTGATATTTCTCCTGGCAATCTTGACTCCAGCTTGTGCCTCATCCAGCCAGGCGTTTCACATGATGTCCTCTGCATATAAGTTAAATAAGCAGGGTGACAATACACAGCCTTGATGTACTCCTTTCTCAATTGGGAACCAGTTCTTGTTCCATGTCTGGTTCTAATTGTTGCTTCTTAACCTGCATACAGATTTCTCAGGAGGCAGGTAAGGTGGTCTGATATTCCTATCTCTTGAAGAATTTTCCAGTTTGCTGTGATCCACACAGTCAAAGGCTTTAGCGTAGTCAATGAAGCAGATGTTTTTCTGGAATTCTTTTGCCTTTTGATGATCCAACGGATGCTGGCAATTTGATCTCTGGTTCTTCTGCCTTTTCTAACTCCATTTTGAATACCTGAAAGTTCTCAGTTCATATACTGTTGAACCCTGGCTTGGAAAATTTTGAGCATTACTTTGCTAATATGTGAAATTAGTGCAATTGTGCAGTAGTTTGAACATTCTTTGACACTGACCTTCTTTGAGATTGGAATGAAAACTGACCGTTCCCAGTCCCAGCCATTGCTGAGTTTTCCAAATTTGTAGGTATATTGAGTGCAGCACTTTAACAGCATCATCTTTTAAGATTTGAAATAACTCAGCTGGAACTACTCAGCCTTCTAATAGGTTCAGCAAAATCATTGATTTTTAACCTACCTAGATTTTTTCTTGTTGTAAGGTCAGAAACTATGACTTCCAAGATGTTTTACATGTCAGGGCTGAAAGTTTTAAAGGGTTTTAAAAATTCAACTGGACTAGGATTTTGCCAGGAATTGTTTTTTACTACCTACTCCCAAGTTATTGTAGTGTGCAGCCAGTATTAACAACAACTTGCTTAGATTTTTAGACCTTGAAACATTTCTAAATTATGTCATTACTCAAGATCATCTGGTAACTTACAACATGATTCTAAATATTAATACTTTTCTTTATGACAAATTTTACATAGCACATTCTTTTAGATGAAATTTTAAATAATGAGCATTCTTCAATCTGAGACCATGGTTGTGGCACATCTAGTCTTGAACCTGCATATCAGAACCAGTCTATACCATACAGAACCTCACTCCCATGGGACAAAGAGCTTCTGGAAGTTACCTTTTCCATACTAAGCTCTGTTACTATCCAAGAGAACTTCTAAATCCATATAAGAAAACATCAAGCTCTATTCTCATAGATCCATAACCTCAAGTCTTGTGGACTTTACTTCTGTTCCTTTTAAAATATAGGGTTGCCTCCTTTGTCTTACCTTACCCCAAAAATACTTGGTAATATTGTTCAGCCTGACCTTGACAATACATCCTTCCATCAGTATCATAATACTCAATACTCTCTTGGCATTTCTCCTTCCTCTTGTCTATTGTTTCTTATTTGCTTTCATGGGCTCCTATTCCTCCACTATCTCCTAACTGTTTTTACATCTCAGTGTTCCTTTTGTTCAGTTCCTTTTTGTGCTCTATATACTTCCCATGGATGATTTCATCCATATTTTTGGCTTCAGTTATCATCCATCAGTGAAACCAAAGAACTATTCTTCCACTTTCTCTAAGAAAACATGTATATTAGTAGGTTTTTCTACTATTTGTATTGTATGTATTATGATTTGAAGATACATAGCTTGATTCTTTTTTATTTAATTATACAGTAAGTTAAAATATATTATTTTTGCACAAGTTTAAAATAACCATCAGATTCAAAAGGGGCCTTCCACCAAGAAAAAACTAAATGTCACTGTCTAGGCAAGTGATCCCACTCCAGTACTCTTGCCTGGAAAATCCCATGGACGGAAGAGCCTGGTAGGCTGCAGTCCATGAGGTCGCTAGGAGTTGGACACGACTGAGTGACTTCACTTTCACTTTTCACTTTCATGCATTGGAGAAGTAAATGGCAACCCACACCAGTATTCTTGCCTGGAGAATCCCGGGGATGGGGGAGCCTAGTGGGCTACCGTCTATGGGGTCACAGAGTCAAACACAACTGAAGCCACTTAGCAGCAGGCAAGTGATATATCACTTTTTACTGACTGACTGAATTTTAATCATCTATTTACTGCTCCAGTGCAGAAAATATAAAAGATAACATGTATCATTAGAGGATAACTGACTACAAGTTATTGCCAAGTTATTGTTTTTCTTTTTTGTACAAATACCCAGTCTCCTACACTAAATATTATAGTAATCTCCTTCACCTCTGCAGAAAGACTTGAGTGTCTTCTCTAGAATAACTCCCCAAGAACAATAAACATCAAACTGGGTTAGCAAAAAGATTATTGTGACCTAGAACCATCTGCATTTACAAACTGCCCAGATGATTCTGTTACAAAGCAGAGTAGCTTAGTCTGGTTCAGTGTTGAAGACCTTGTAGTTACTGATAGGCACTTATTGATTAAATGATTCTTCTCCAAACAGCTATAACACATAGAAAAGTATGAGTTTTTTCTAATAAGTAAGACAATTTTCTTACTTATTTTGCTTTGGCTTTTATTTCCTATTCAGTAATTTGACTTTGGATGCAAATAGGAGAAGGCAATGACAACCCACTCCAGTATTCTTGTCTGGATAATTCCATGGACAGAGGAGTCTGGGGGGCTATAGTCCATGGGGTCACAAAGAGTCAAACATGACTGAGCAACTAATACACAGGATCAGTTCAGTTCAGTTCAGTCGCTAAGTCGTGTCCGACTCTTGGCGATCACATGAATTGCAGCATGCCAGGCCTCCCTGTCCATCACCAACTCCCAGAGTCCACCAAAACCCATGTCCATCGAGTCGGTGATGTTATCCAGCCATCTCATCCTCTGTCATCCCCTTCTCCTCCTGCCCCCAGTCCTTCTCAGCATCAGGATCTTTTCCAATGAGTCAACTCTTCACATGAGGTGGCCAAAGTATTGGAGTTTCAGCTTCAACATCAGTCCTTCCAATGAACACCCAGGACTGATCTCCTTTAGGATGGACTGGTTGGATCTCCTTGCAGTCCAAGGGACTCTCAAGAGTCTTCTGCAACACCACAGTTCAAAAGCATCAATTCTTCAGCACTCAGCTTTCTTCACAGTCCAACTCTCATATCCATACACGACCATCGGAAAAACCATAGCCTTGACTAGATGGACCTTTGCTGACAAAGTAATGTCTCTGCTTTTCAATATGCTATCTAGGTTGGTCATAACTTTCCTTTCAAGGAGTAAGTGTCTTTTAATTTCATGGCTGCAATCACCATCTGCAATGATTTTGGAGCCCAGAGAAATGAAGTCAGCCACTGTTCCCCCATCTATCTGCCATGAAGGGATGGGCCTGGATGCCATGATCTTAGTTTTCTGAATGTTGAGCTTTAAGCCAACTTTTTCACTCTCCTCTTTCACTTTCATCAAGAGGCTTTTTAGTTCCTCTTCACTTTCTGCCATAAGGGTGGTGTCATCTGCATATCTGAGGTTATTGATATTTCTCCTGGCAATACACAGGATAACTTTCTTTAATTGGAATTATTATCCCTCAATTTTCTTTCACATTAATTATTTTAAAAGGCAAGAAAAACTATATAAACACATGGTTTATAAATTCTCCAAAATTGTCATTAGCTTACAGCATTTTCCCCTCATTATGAAAGAAAAATAATATATTCATGCATCATAAATCATAAGACTATCTATAATCTATGACTCTCAATACTTCTTTCCATTTTTTCTGAGTAAATAGTCACATTTCCATCATTAAACATCTTGTAAGTCATGATTGTACCCATATAGAAAAGTGAGTTAAGCTGATCTGGAGGGCACACATTTTTGAGAGGGGAAATGTGAAATAGCCTTAAATTTAGCCCTTAAGCACAGTACAATATTTAGTGAGCCATTATTTTCACAGTTCATCACAATGAGTAGCTTTGCCTTATTTGCTTTATAGGGAACATTTTATCCACTTCATAAAAAATCTTTTTTCCCTTCTCTCTTCTTTAAGCAAGAGTTGATGATTAAACACTGAATTGCAACGAGTTTCAGAATATTCTAGTTCACAGAGATTAGAAGCTGCCATTTGCCATCATTCTGCTAGCTCAGGAAAACTTTTCTAACACTCTCTAGCAAAATATACTGCTACTGCTTTGACTTTCATTCACCAAATAACTCCATTAATTACCAGCAACCAGACTTCTTTGTGATGTTTTGTGCACCTGGTTTACAGATGAGATGTAGTAACAGAAGCCGACAGTGCACACCCAGACTGCAGCACAGGCCAGAATGTTGGCTACTCTCAACTAATTTTATGTGTCTGTGGAAAACAGAGCTTTGAATTTCAACCAGTTGAAGTTATTGTTTGCTGTTAGCCTATTCAAAATTAGCATTTATGTACAAATTCAGAAAAAGAAAAGTGAATTTTCAAGATGTTGATCAAGACATCATCTAATTTCGGTCATATTCCAAAAACTATGAATTCATAAATTGGAATAAAAATCACAGAGATCAAAGCCTCCCAATGATCTGGAGCTTTCTCATTGACTTTGCATGTGAACAGCATAATATCTATCTAGTAATAATTTCACAGTAAAAGCTGAGGGCTCCTCTGGAAAAGTAAACCAAAAAATTTTTCCTTTAGAGTCTTCATTCTTATTTACCATTAATGTCTGTATTAGCTCAAGGAGTTGAAATGTCTGCTTAAAATAAGTCTTAAAATGTCTTCTATGCATGTGGCATGAGCTGCATGTCTGTAATATGACCAATAAACACTTAAAGGGAAAGAATGATGCCTTGTTTTTATTGTGAAAGCAGACTCTCTGCACTCTTATTTCTCTCACATTAACATGGTTTGCCATATTCAGGATCAGTTTTCTAATAAGGAACTAGCCACAGAAGCTTGTCTTTGGGCCTTGCTTCCCTGGGATCTCTCCATTAGGGCCTCCAGATAAAACTGACAAAATCCTTCAAGCTAGTCTTCAGCAGTACGTGAACCAAGAACTTCCACATGTACAAGCTGGATTTAGAAAAGGCAGAGAAATCAGAGATCGAAATCCAATTGCCAATATTCATTTATCCATAAAGAAAGCAAGGTAATTCCAGGAAAACATCTACTTTCGCTTCACTGGCTACACTAAAGCCTCTGTGTGGATCACAAGATGCAGAAAATTCTTAAAGAGATGGGGATACCAGACCACCTTACCTGCCTCCTGAGAAACCTACATGCAGTTCAAGAAGCTGTTAGAACCTTACATGGAACAACAGAGTGGTTTAAAATTGCAAAAGGAGTACAGAAAGTCTGTATACTGTCAGTCTGTTTAACTTTTAGGCAGAGAACATCATGTGAATAAAACTGACAATGGTGTTTTTGTGAACTGTCCCAGGATAGGGTTTATAGGATGAGAGGTGCAAGTTCTACACAGAGGTGTGGGAAAAGTACTTTTTCAGCTTTCTAACCTTTGACCAAGGGGGTAAAACTGCAGATGGAAGAGAGATCATGGCATAATTTCTCAAAGATATCCAGCATAGTTGAGTTAAAAATGATGACCACATGCCCTTTTCCGGTACATTACAAAAATCCTCACATCAACTTCAGCACTTCAAAATAAAATCCAAAGGATACAGGAACTCTTGGACTTCATATGCCATCTCTTGACCCCCAGGGGCCTCAATATAGAGAGATCTAGGATCATGAAAACCATCCCAAGGCTGCTCTTAAAGCCACTATGTAGCATCCCAAGGAACTATCAGAGTCTAATATAAACCATTTGATTCAGATTTTTGTTACTTTCCATAATGTCATCATGAAGGATGAAATGAGGTTATTAAGGGAGATTGATTTTATAGGAGGTCTGGTGGACATGTAGAATTATTTAAAACTTAAGAAAACTAAAATATTTAAATGTTTTCTCTCATAGATATGGCTCCTTCACTTTAAAATTAAATAGTTTACCTGAAAAAATGATTTAATACTCTAAACTTTTTCTACCTATAGAAGTTTGCTTGACTACACAACAAAATAAAGTCTATAGCATTTCATCTAATATTGACCTCATCACTTTAAAAATAACAAGGATTTTTCTTCTAGAGAACAGACTTTGATAGAAATGTCAAAAGATTTTTGCTAACTTTATCTTTTAATCTTAGTCTTTGTGGCAATTATTCCCAGACCTTATTGTGGTTTCCTGCACAAAATTATACCCTTAAGCATAGCAGACTTACATTTACTACAGACTCAGGACAATAAAAAGTCAGCAGCAGGAGAAAATATGTTTTATATGTTCAGTTAACTTTACACAGAACTGGAAAATATTGGCAAGTGGCATTTAATTATGTTACTCTAGTTTCTTTAATATATCTCAAAAATTTCCAATCCAAACAGAAATTTTTAATTTCTAGTAGTTTAGAGATAGAATTACTACTTCTATTGTTACTTAAACTCTTCAAATAAATCTCTGTATTTAATGATATAAACAGTTCTCCTCTATTTAATGTTGTAATATAGTCACTCTATTTTTAACTTACATTGTCTTCAAACATAAAATGATGGAAAATTTATTTAAGATGCATAAAAATATAAATAAACTAGACATGAGCAATCCTAATGTATTTAGCATAGTTGATTTGGACATTATATTTGTTTAATGTTCAAATCAGTGATTTTTCCATTGATGATAGAGCATTCACACATTAGTAATATATCATTAACACAACCTACCAAATTACTTTAAAATTCAGTTCAATTTGGTTCAGTCTCTCAGATAAGTCCAACTCTTTGCAACCCCAGGGACTGCAGCATGCCAGGTTTCCCTGCCCATCACCAACTCCCGGAGCTTACTCAAACTCATATCCATCAGTGATGCCAACCAACCATCTCATCCTCTGTCGTCCCCTTCTCCTCCCGCCTTCAATCTTTCCCAGCATCAGAGTCTTTTCCAATGAGTCAGTTCTTCATATCAGGTGACCAAAGTATTAGAGTTTCAGCTTCAGCATCGGTCCTTTCAATGAATATTCAGGATTGATTTCCTTTAGGATTGACTGGTTTGATCTATTTGCAGTCCAAGGGACTCTCAAGCATCTTCTCCAACACCATAGTTCAAAAGCATCAACTCTTCAGCGCTCAGCTTTCTTAATAGTTCAACTCTCACAACCATACATGACTACTGGAAAAAACATAGCTTTGACAGATGGACCTTTTCTGGCAAAGTAATGTCTCTGCTTTTTAATATGCTGTCTAGTTTGGTCATAGATTTTCTTCCAAGGAGCAAGCATCTTACTTTTAATTTCATGGCTGCAGTCACCATTAGGCCACTTAAAACAACAGACATTTATTTTCTTATACTTTCTGTGGGTTAGAAATTAGGGTGGTTCACTGAGGGGCTGTGGCTCAGATTCTCTTGTGAGATTGCAGTTTGATAAGTCAGCCAGGACCATGGTCACCTGAACACTCACCTGGGGCTGAAGGATCAGCTTCCAAGATGGCTCACTCTTCTGCTTACTGGCAAGAGGCTTCAGTTTCTCACTGATTCTTGGCAGGAAGCCTCCAGTTTTTGACACATGGGTTTTTCCATAGGGCTTCTTGAGTGTCATTGTGACATGGCAGCTGGCTTTCTCCAAAGCAAGTCATATAAGAAAGCAAAAGGAAGCCCCAATGTCTTTTATCACCTAACTTCAGCAGTTATATTTCATTGTTTCCACAATATTCTAGAGTTTACACAAATAACCTCTATTTAACATGAAAGGGGACTATACCAGAGTGTAAATACAGGAGACCAAGATTATTGAGAAGAGCTACAACAGTCTAGTCCAGTAAAGAAGGAAAATACAGTGCAAGAAAGAATGCTGCTGCTAAGTCACTTCAGTCATGTCTGACCCCATAGATGGCAGCCTACCAGGCTCCTCTGTCCCTGGGATTCTCCAGGCGAGAACACTGGAGTGGCCACCATTGCAAGAAAGAATCCTTATACACAAAAGATGCACTGCAGTATTGTCATAAACAGTAAGAATTTCATAGCATGACAAGCGGGCACATTTTTAGTATTTAAACATTTCTGGGAATATGCACGAAACTACTCATTCTTTAAACAAAGCCCAAATGCAAATGACCAAAACCATGTAGAATTCTAGAACATATACCTGCCTTTTATTTATTTATCTTAATTTCATTTCTGTTAAAACTTTCAATAACTAGAACATCATAATTGTTGCTTGGATTTCCTAATTCCCCTAAATTCCCTCTAAACACTAAGAAGACACAAAATAGCATTTATCAGAGAGACCTCAGAACATTTTGCAAACACAAATCAAATTCAAATGATAGAAACAGTAAGTTGTTACCATTTGAATCGTAAGCTGACACTGGTACAGCCTGTACAACTAAAAGTAAGATAATCTGAATTTGTATGTATATAAATGAAATCTCTGCTAGAAATGCCATATGTGTACTTTTCATGTAATAGAGACCATAAGGAGGTATAAACAAAAAGCATCTTTGTAGTTTCTCAATGTCCCATTAGATAACTCACTCATTGATCCTACTTCTTTTTTGACAAGAAATATTCAAAGGAAATATTATGGAACTTGGATTGGTTTTATTTTCTCAGGATTGACTTTCTGGTTACATTGAAGAACACTTACTGCCAGAGTGACAATGTCCCTTGTTGGAATTAAACAACAACCACTTCTTACCATCCAAAAAAAGAGAGTGAGAAACATGATCAGTGAGGTCAAGTACTTTATTATCCAAAGGCCAGAAAGCATGTAGCCTTAAATTGGAGGTAGATAGGATTTCCCTGTCGCTCACATAGTAAAGAATCTGCCTGCAATACAGGAGATCTGGGTTTGATCCCTGGGTTGGGAAGATCCTCTGGAGAAAGGAATGGCAACCCACTTCAGTATTCTTGCCTGGACAGTCTGAGGGACAGAGGAGCCCGCAGGCCACAGCCTGTGGGGTTGCAAAGAGTCAGACTCGCCTGAGTGGCTAACACTCCCACTAGAGATAGATAACAAGCCGAAGGGAAACACAGTAAATCTAAGAGCAAAAAATGGTAACTGATCCCAGTACAATGAAAAGACTTGAAGGGAATGAGTTGAAAGTGAGGAGAAACAGCATCCTGAATAAGCTGAAGTTACATGAACAATGAAATACTATAAAACTTCGGGTGAGGAAAATGCAAAAAAAAAAAAAAAAATCAAGAGTATAAGAGAAGAGGCAAAAAGAGCTTTATTAGAATTTACATCCAGCACAGCAGCTATGAGAAACATACTGCAGAATACCCAGTACATGAGGAGAGATATTCTTATTTACACACAGACAGCAGTGCAGAGGCAGAAGAGAGTCTTGGGGTCATAGCTGGCTAGGGAGTCAAAACTGAGGATGGAGTTAGAGATAAACTCAAGTTTACATTTAGGGACTGTTCGGCCTCATCTAGAAGGACATCTTGCAGGCATGTGTTGAGGGCATGGTTAGGAAAAGGTTAGGGTGTAGGAAGAGGTTGGCAGGTACAGAAGGAGCTGGGGTAAAGTTTGGCCCACAAGAAGCATCAAGTCTAACTCTTTGTGATCCTGTGGACAGTAGGCCGCTTGGTTCCTCTGTCCATGGGATTCTCCAGGCAAGAACATTGGAGTAGGTTGCCATTTTCTCCTCCAGAGGACTTTTCCCAATCCAGGGATTGAACCTATGTCTCACTGTATAGTCCATGGGGTCGCAAAGAGTCGGACATGACTGAACGACTTTCACTTTCACTTTTCTTTACCATTAGCACCACCTGGGAAACCCCCAAGGAGCATCAAGCATCACAGATGGAACAAAGCAGGTTGGAGAAGAGGTCCTAGGCACAATTCATAGATTACACTCTGCTAACCTTTATTCCTGTAGACACAATGACAGAGCTCCTTTACCAAGTTCACCCAATGGCACAGAGCAGCTTATCACAAGAAGATGACCCCAAAATCAAGAAATCATGAATCAAACATTGATTATCAATCACAAAAGAGACTATGGGACTCATTATGCCAAGATGATTTTACTAAAATCCTGAATTTGGAAAAGTTCCAGATAATGGAGTTACATTAAATGAATATAGCATATTACCAGGCACTCTATGGATTCTAATGAGCTATCTTTTTACTTGTATTTCTTACTTTCCTATGACTTGAAAATTATGAGAAAAAAAATTAACTCTGCCCTTGGGCATTTTTAGTAGGTGGCTGAAAAAAATATGAGTGGGGGGTTAACCGTGTAGCAATCAAGGATGTGGCTCAAAATATAAAGGTGGAATAAATTGAAGAGACAAGTAACTCTATAAATCTGTGGTTCTAATGACCACATAAGAGCATCAGTTTATATAAACAGTGCACTCTTAACCTTCTGAAGTACTTCCACATATTTTCCATATTCCATTTCATAGGGTTACAACTGTCCTGGAGTAAGTTGGGTAGGTGTATCTGTTTCTTTAGCTGAGAAATAGATACAAAGAGGATAACTGATTTATTCTATCTGGTACATGACAGAGCCTTGTACAAGTCTCCTGAGTTACAGTCTGATTTTTGTCTCCTGTAGACTAGAGTTTTAGCAACTTGAATACAAGTCACTGGGAGTCTTGAATTATAGATTCTGATGTAGTAGGTCCAGAGTAGTTCCACACATTGTACATCTCTAATAAGTTCCCACGTGACACTGATGCCGCTGGTCCGTAGTTTACGCCAGAGCGTATCTAATTCAACAATCTCTTAGCAGTTGCACATCACTTGTTTCTTTTTAAAGAAAAAACAGGAATTCAAGAGCCCTGACCCACAAGATTCAGTAGACAGGACTCTGACATCAGTATTTTTTAAAGTTCCACTTACGATTTTGTTTCATAACTAGGGCTTAGAACTTTTGCACACTAAGAAGTCACAGCATCTGTAATGTACATTTTTAAAACTGAAAGTGAGTCTTTTCCTTGCAATTATGCTGATTATAGTTCTATCTTAATACACAAGAGAACTGTTTCATAGGTTATAGAATACAGAACTTCATTTCTTTCAAATTTCTCTCTCCCATCTTTTGATCTTTTGTTTCTCTAGTTCCCAAATTACAAAATATCGTAACACTCTATAATGTCATAAGATGTCAGTTTCACTCATTTTTGTTTAAAATAACATCACTGACAAATTTCAATCCACATTTTCTTTGATCTTTTAAGATGTCTATGTTTCTTGGAGAATTTATTGTCAGGTACAATCTTCTTTATAAGGCACATTTTAAAGGTCTGTACAGAGATAAGGAGGAAGTGTTCAAGATACAAAATTGTTTCAATAATTACATTTTGGAAGGGCAAAAAAAATCTAACAGCTGAATGACAAAGAGATGGCAACCTTACTGCCACAATTAAGTTTCCCAAGTGAGCACAGGGCAAAGGCAGATTGAGATAAGAGCAGGCACTGATAGAAGCGTGAAGGATGATGTGCCATGCTGGTCTTGTATGTGGTCTCTGGAACTTTGATAATCGAGCAAGTTATCCTCCAGATTTTATACTCATTGATCTGAGGGGCAGGTTAAGAACCATCTAAAGACATGCACCATGTTCTCTGTAAGGATGACCTTGACTTTCAAATTACTAAACTCAACTGTAACCCATGTTTACTCCTCAAATTAAAGCAAACAAAGGTGATGGCCACAGGGTGTAGGATTCTAGAACAATTCAGGGTATTGTGAGTTCTTCCCACCTCAACAGCCCCCAGCCACAATCTCAATATCTTCCTGTTATTGCTTTGGGTCCTTTTTGAGGTCCCTAGAGCAGAAATGCATTCTCAGATGACACTGTTCTTAATGTCTGCAAGTTTTTCACAATATACCCCCAATCAAAAGAAACATGAACAGTTCTATTCATTAAGCAGTTAAGTCCTAATAGCTTGTAAGCCCGTACCTCCCAATAATTCAGTGACTGCTGAGCACAGCACAACTTCTCAAACCTTAAAATCAATTGGATGAGACACTGTTACCTTCATTTTGTGTTCTCAAATGATTCTCACATGGTCCTTGCTTTTCATCACAGAAAACCTAGCTTTATAAAAATATGACATAAACCAATGGGACATAGCAATCTAGTGTTTAAACTGTTAAATCATGTAGGCTCCAAAACAGACTACTATATTCCCCTTGAAATTTTACAATACTTAATTATGCCCCTGTACATCTATAGCACCCTACAGTGCCTTAGAACAAAATTTGGGAATGATGGCACCCAAGTTTGAAGTCCAAGACTCAGATTTCTAGCCCTGGCTGTTGAGTCCTCTGGCCATGTCTTATGGGTGAAGTTTCTTAATTACACTAAGCTGAGCTTCAGTTTCTTCATTTCAAAATAGAAACAGTTTTCAGCGTTCTCAGAGTAAACACGGCCAAAAATACTTTGTATGTAGAAATGCTAAAGATGTGGAATGGTCTCTTAAAAGTGAGTTGGTCTAATATACTGAATTCTAAACTTACTTTCTTGAATATATTGACAGAATCTCTTGTTCAAATAAAACATCCCTAAAATCCAAAACACATTTGAGATTCCACACATAGAAATTCCACTGAAAAGGCATGCTGTCATTTTCTTCAGACCCATGCTTCATCCTCTTCATGCTGTATTCTGTTTTCCAAGGGAGATACACACCCTTTATGTTTCCTAGAATTTCTTTCTTTCCAACTCAGAGGGATAATCCAAGGTATTCCCCCAGCTCAGTCTCCTAGTAGCATCTTCAATAGTCCTGTTTTTCAAGGCTCCATAAAAGGTCCCCTTGTACCAGGTTCTCATTCCTATCACATGGTCTCAGCTCTCCTCCCAAAACCCCTTCAGTCCTGTGAGTTACAGTGGATTCCTACAATTGCTTAATCTTGGAGTTGTCTCAACTTCCCTGAGCTGCTCTTGCAAGCTCATCTAGCCTGTAACTAACTTGCTGCATTAAATTTTCTACATCAAATTTCCTGCTGTTGGTCTTATTTTCATGACTGGTCTCTAAGTGATACAAAGTGACTATAACCCAGAGACCTGCCTCTTGGCCCCAGGTTTCCTGACATAGTCTTCTTTGGGCACATCTGAAAAACATCTTAAGGCTCATTCCTTACCAAATCACTAAGTAGCTGTGTAATCTTGGCCAAGTCATGGAACACCTCTTAGCTCCTTTCCTAACTTTGTAAGAATCATACTTACCTTGATCTCTTAAAATAAATGAAAAATATTTGAGGATGATTTAAAATGTGAGACTGACCTTTTATTACACCCCAAGCCTTTGTGTACTTGGATGAAGGATTTATATTTAAATATTAAAAATATGTTCATTTCCTAGGGACCCAAAAAATATACCTCATCTTCGCACGCATAATATGGGCCTAATTTTGAAGGAAATTCTGAACTATTCTTTTAAATAGTAAGATTAAATAAGGATTAATGAACTTCTATCAACTGTAGCAAATTATAACAGATCCTGGTTACAGCTACTGGTTCAGTTACTATTCTGATCTTAGTGTTTATGCCCAACAACCCACACTGGTATTGTGTTCATTCCTTCTTGTATTGTGGTTTCAGCACTTCCAGAGTGCTTTCAGGCACTCCAAATGCAAATTTTAGGTTCATGTACTTAGACATAATTACCTTTGGTTGCAAGGAGGATGCATACATTACAGAACATGGAATTAGACAATTATGGTTTGAGAATTCTTGATCCAAATAGAAAATCTGAAATGTATATGTTCGTAAATAATTTTGGCCTAGTGTGCATTATAGGTTTTGATTTTCTTTTAAAAAGCTTTTAAGTTTCACTTTCTGGTTTGCTGTAACATCAGTTCTGTCTGGAAGAAAGAAGACATTTGGGTCAGTGTCACTATCACATAATGCCAGAACAATTGCCTGGAATACAGGTACTTTTCAAAATGCATGAGATGCATTAATAAATGCAAGGCTGGGTGAAGACCAAATGATGCCCTCAGTCTAGTCCAATAGTGGTGCCCCTTCAGCCCTTCCATTCCTCAAAATAAAGATCATTTACACAAGTCCGTTGATGAGTTGAATGCTAGCCAGACTCATCAGCTATGTTTATATTGGTTTTAAGTGAAACACTCGAACTATGAGATGGAAACAAATGTGATATCTGACAACAGCTTCAAACCAAACTTCTAACTTTAGTCACTCATCATGACAGAACATGTTTAATAATACAGATTAAAGTAAAACCTGGTGATATCCCCCTAAACCTATACTGAAGTCAAAGGAGGCAGTAAAATAGCTAAGGGCAATATAGCTGGGATGAAGAGAAACCTGTGGTACTCCCCTTTCCTTGGTGCACCTGCTTACTTTGATGAATGGTTAATCAAGGCAGACTGAATGGCAGATAAAGCAGAGTTGATTCATGGTAGAGAAAGCCTCCTTTACATATTTCCTATCTGATTTTC
Source organism: Antilocapra americana (assembly GCA_007570785.1). Taxonomy (NCBI): domain Eukaryota; kingdom Metazoa; phylum Chordata; class Mammalia; order Artiodactyla; family Antilocapridae; genus Antilocapra; species Antilocapra americana. The sequence goes on from ML661338.1 coordinate 14,695,157, forward strand.
CTAAAACACCTTAAGCCTCAGTTCACAATTCCATTCTGTGACTTCTCTCTTCACATGTCTATCCCCTTTCTCAATCCTATGATATCATGCCTGATTTGAACTTTTCTTATTCTTGCCTTCTGCATTCCGACTGTTCAAGCCATTCCCTCTCGAAATTGACCTTCTAGGTGTCCAGTCAACTATGCTTAATGTGCACAGCACTTTGGAAAAGCATGATAAACCAACAATATATTTTTAAAAATCACATTTTATCCTATTTAGAAAAAAGTTATCTAGTTTGGTGACCAAGCACACATGCATGAATATATTCTAGGTCTCAGTCTCCTCATTATTACAAAAACAGGAAAGAATGGGTCTTTTTTGCTCTGTTATTCTTTGGGAAAAAAAAGACGTAGAAATAAATAAATCAAGTCCAAATTGATATAGTGCTTGCAAATTGATAAAGTACAAATGCAAAGTTACTAAGAGATACAAAGTTAAGCCAGAGTCATAAATGGGTTAGGCAGACTTCTGAGAAAAGGGTACATTTTAAATACTGGATGCCTAACATTTTAGGAATGGAAAACCTGTAAGTCTCTCCTCCCACATCTCCATTATCCAGTTTCATCAAATCTTATTATTACACACCTTTCCCAAATGGTTTCTTAACCATTGTTAAGAAACAGTGGTGGTTCCTAGGATTTTGATTCTATTCACCTTCCCCTTCCTCACTGGATAAATCAACTGGAAGAATTAATTAATTGAGGTATAGCCATACTGTGGAATACTCCACAATAGGTACAATAAATGAACTGAATATCAACATAAATACATTTTTTTCAAAAATAATAAACAGTTAGGTTTATTCCAGTTGTTCACCACTATAAGCATTGCTCAATAAACATCCATGCACACGTTTCCTTACACACAGGTGTAAGAGTTGCTCAAGTGAAATTTGCGAAGTGAAATTTGTCCTTTTTGAAAGATATGCACATCTCCAGCTCACCAAATATGTTAAAATCTCTCCAAGTGGTTTTTCACCAGTTAGTAGCATATGAAAGTTTTCATTTCTCCATGTCCTAAGTGACACTGGTAACTTAAGAATTTCCATTTTTGGCAATCTAATAGTTGTAGAATCTATTTACATTCGCTGATTACTTGTGAAGTATCACATTAGTTCTTATTTTTATTGGTTTATATATGAACTCCATATTATATCCTTTTCATATTTTCAGTTGTTTTTTTACTTTTTATGTTGATTTTTAGAACTTGTTTATATATCATAGGAAATATCTTCCTGGCTGTATGTGTTTAAAATAACTTCATTTATGAAGTCTACTGTTGTTTAGAATTTTTTCTCTTTGTTACAAATTTGACTATGTTGACAATATGGCTTGGGTGTTTAATATCTTCTATAAGAAAACCGCTTCTATATTTGGTTATTAAATATTTAATGTTTTAAGAAACAGATCTCTAGTCTATAGCTTTCTTGGTAAGGTGTGGTAATTTGTTTCTCTATACGAAAAAAATATTTCACAACACTGTATTTGTTGTCAATGCTTTATATTCTGCCTCTAATCTCTTCCTAAAAGTAATGTTTCAAGAAAATTGCAGCACATTTTAAAGGAGCTATCATTTCTTTTCAGCGATGTTTTAGACATAAGTAGCCAGAGGAAATTTAATGTATTGGGTTGCCCATACCAATATTACAGTCTGTGTGTATATTCCAGAGGCAATGAACTTCTGGAAATCTTGTTTCTAAAGTACTCATTATGAGATAGTACTGGACTAGAGAGCAAAGAAGGGAGAAAATGCGCTAAAGATGCCAGTGTCCTTTGGGCATGTCTGCTACACATCCTGAGCCAAGGACCACCGCACTGGGGAATAACCAGTGTCCTACTCATGCCACGAGGTGATCTTGGGCCTCTAGTGACTCTGAAATGTACCTTAGGACTTCATCTTTAGCCTGCACTTATCTTTGGCCCATAATCCAGCATTCCTTGACAATCTCCAGATCAGCGTGTTTCTGGAAGCCACGCAGGAAGAGACATGTTAAAGGCGCTCCAGTGTGCCACCATCTTCAGAGTGACGTATCTCCCTATCAGCGCCCTGCCCTCAAGCTAGCAGCTCGCTGCAATGTTTCACTGAAGGAAGTTGACCACATACTGAATGGAATGCTTTCTTCTGGGAAACATTGGATCATCTACCAGGGAAAGAGAAATGACTCAGAACAAACTACTCAACAAACTGTCTCCAGCAAGCATCTCTGAGGAAGCCAGTGGACAGAAGACAGATGGGCATTACTGAATTATCTCAGATAATAAAGGATAGCCTGTTAATATAATCAGAGCCTGCAAAATTGCTGTTAAAAAAAAAATTGTGAGCTCAGGTAGTAAAGAGACACATATGAAAGCAGTAATTCCTGGGTTCTTTTTTTCATTTTAACACTCCTATAATTAAAAAAATTTTAATGGATTTTTATTTTCAAGACCTGGAAAAACAAAGGTCCTCCTAAGCTGAGAGCAAATGCTTCCAGTGTTTGCCTGAAGCCGTTCTTTTTATTGGAGGAGTTACAGCCCCTCAAGAAGAAGGGGTTTATAATGGAAAAAATGAGACAGCATCAACCATAATGAAGCTCAGAAAATAAATAATAAAAACCCTGTTCATGCCTGACACTTTATGTTTCTAAAGGAAACCTCTGCCTTTTATCTAAAAGGAGACAGTTGCTGAGGAAATGGATAAAGACCAGGCTGACCAGCCCACAGTGGTCCATTCCCTTCAGAATACTCCTCAAAGATGAAACGTTTTATGAGAAAGACAAGCATATATTTAACATGGTTCCTTTACTTTACCTTTGCAACCCTTCAGGGAAAAGAGTCCCTTGATGTTTGCTAGATTTTCCTTACTTTCAGTCTTCCAGATAAATGTAGCAGAAACCCTTTCCGCAAAGTCTCCAGTGAAGAAAACACTTGCTGTTTCAGCTGAATTCTGCAATGTCTTGACACAGGAAGAGGAAACAGCAGAATTCCCAGGGCCCAGTTCTTGCTGAAGTAAATGGAGATTCTATGTGTAGAGTCCTCCATAATGGAGCATATGATATCTTGGTGCACCAATACTTTTTAAAACAATAATATGAAAATAAGTACTCAATTAATATCCTCGTGGAGCCGGGGACTGTACACATGGCAGTATATGTAAAACTGTCCCTGTCCTCAAGAAACTCCTATTCCAGGAAGCAGAGCCAGTCATCAAACATGACTGTTAACAGCTATTCGACACTTTAGCTTTTCTACGACATTTAACTCTTCACACTGATTATGTTCTGTAACCTGTACAGCAGTCCCAATGAAATAAGAACTATCATTATTACCAATTTTTGAGATTACTTTTTTAAATGCATTTATTTTTAATTGGAGGATAATTATTTTACAATGGTGTGTTGCTTTCTGCCATACATCAACATGCATCAACCATAAGCATGACATGTCCCCTCCCTCTGGAACCTCCCACCCCAACCCACTCCTCTAGGTGGTCACAGAGCTCTGGGCTTGAGTTCCCTGCATAATACAGCAAAATCCCACTGGCTATCTGTTTAACATATGGTAATATATATGTTTCTTTTTTTTTTTTTTTTTTTTCACTGCCACCAACAGCACTGTGCAGTTTTATTAACCATTCAAGTACAGTAGCGTCTGTAAGATTGGGACAGAATTGGGATTTAAAAGTGAACAGATATTCAGCATCTAACAATTTGAAAGAAGCCACTACATACTCTTTACACAGACATGTTTTCACGGAGCCAATACAGTACTAGCCATTAACCCAGCACACCAGGTGTACTGAAGTAGAAAAGATGCAACAAGAAAAATAGCTACGTTAGAAAGACTTCAACACTTTAGAAAAAGAGTAAAACACTTTTCGTTTCTCCCCTTTAGCCCCTAAAACAACATCATACCGCTGGATCTACCTATACAGTCCTACATCAGCTTCTAGAATATTTGTCAGGAGGGCAAAAGTAAAATGACACTGGCCAGTACAGTCTTTGGATATTTAGGAAGGGGAGGGGGAGAAAGTCAGTTCTCAGAACAAATTAGTCGGCTTCAGTCTCATCAGCAGGATCTTTGGATTCTTTATTCTTCCGCACTTCTTCAATGTGCTTGTCCTTCTCTCGCAAACGCTCCAGCTTGGCAGCCATTTGCGCCTCTCGGTTCTCTTTGTTGGCTTCCATCTTGTGGGTCAGCTTCTCTTCCACCATTTTACTGAAGTTGTTGTTCTCCTCTATCGCTTTCTGAAGCACTTCTTTCTGAGCACTCCCATTTCTCAGCAAGCTGCTTCAAGACCTCAGCTTCATGGGACTTGCATCTTTCTTCTGCAGCTTCTAATTTCTTCTGAATTTCCTCCAGGGAAAGATCCTTCTTCTTAGGAGGGGAGAGGGGAAATTCTGGGACAGATTCTTTTGATCGAGGGCTGAGAATCAGCTCAAAAGCCTGGCCTGAGGCACGCTTCTCCAGTTCCTTCACCTGGATATCAGAAGAAGCCATGATGAAGAGAAGACAAGAGACTGGCAGTGTACTCTACACGATTCTCTGGAAAGGAAAACCCTGCTCGGTCCAAGCCGCCTGGCCCTATATATGTTTCAATGATATTCTGTTTTCCCTACCCTCTTCTGCCTCCCACTGTGTCCACAAGTCTGTTCTCTACAGCTGTGTCTCCTACTTTTTAAGATGCTGAAACAGTCTCTGAGGGATTAATGAGCCTCCCCAGAGGGCATCCAGCAGGCGAGAATTTATATATTTTCCCAGTTCCACAAGACAGAATCTGTACTGGTGGAAAACAACCCATGCTGTTAATTCAAACATGCTAATACCAAGAGCTAGAGTGGATTTTAAAAAACTTCACTCCCTATCAATAAGCCGCGGTGAGTAGTATAAACATACGGAAGCCTCCTGCAGTATTGGTATCAGGGGTCATGCCAAGGCACCCTCTCTAAGAAAGTTTCCATAGGACCTATTTCCCTGATGGCTCAGACAGTAAAGAATCTGGCTGCAATGCAGGAGACCTAGGTTTGATCCCTGGGTCAGGAAGATCCCCTGGGGAAGGGAATGGCTACACACTCCAGCATTCTTGCCTGGAGAATTCCATGGAAAGAGAAGCCTGGCAGGCTAGCCCGTGAAATTGATCACAGTTAGACACCACTGAGCAACTAACATTGTCACTTTCTCTTAGCAAGACTGAAGACAAGACAACATTACTCTAACTTTTACTCAAGTGAACTCATACAAGGTAGTGGTGATGGCAACCCATCCTGTCACTCATGAATTAACTTCCTAATTGTGTCTCATGCTCTCTTACACCCCAGTTATTTCTCTGCCTTAATTTTAACACAATAAGCTTTGGGCATAAATTGCATTTGTTTTTAATTTAAAGAGTTTGGTCCCTCACCACATTTTAAATTCTGATGCTGCTATATTTGTAAACTCTATAGTTCACATCAGAGCCTGCACTTAAGTTATATTTTGTACTTGTCTAATTCTTCCATTAAGCTTTTAACCTCTTTGAAGGTGAGTGCAATCTATTCATTGATGAGCTTTGAAAAGTTACTAGGTGCCAGGCTTGGTGCTCAGCTAATGATTTTAAATAGAATGCTAACTTTGGCAAGGTCTCTCAGGTAGTAAATGAAGGAAACAGAATTCAAGCCAAGGCAGTCTGATACAGAGGCAAAGCTCTAGACCGTTCTTAGAAGCAGACCGTTTTTAACTATTGTAGATTCTTACACCTTTGGGAGACTTTATAACAGAATAGGCTTTTAAATTTTTTTTCATAGGGAAAAATTTAAACATATAACAAGAATCAAAAAATAGTATAATGAACCCCTATGTATCCATTGTCAAATCCAACAATTGTCAACTCACAGTCAATCATGTTCCAACTACATCCTGTATCATCCCCCGAACATTGTATAATTTTAAAAGAAATTATTTGACATATCATTCTACACAGTATATACCTCTAAAAGGTAAGATCTTCAAAAACAACCATGACATCATTACCCAACTTTAAAAGATTAGCAATTATCCTTTCCTATCAGCAAACATTTAGTAGGTGTTCAAATTTCTGACTTTCTCATAATTTTTTCAGGTTATTCAAATCTGGTTCCCAAGAAGGTCCATACAATTTAACTATTGGATATGTTTCTTAAATCTCTTTAATCTAGTTTGTTTGCTTTTTTTTATTTCTCATGCTTTTGTTTTCCTTCCAGTGTATTTGGTGAAGAAAACAGCTTCTTGCTCCAATAGTGTCTCCAGGGTAGATTTTACGGATTGCACTCCTGTGGTGCCTTTCCATATTCATCACTGTCCTTTTATTTTCTATAAATTGGCAGTTAAGTATAGATTCTTAATCACATTTAGGTTTGATTGAAGGAGGGAGACAGTCAAGCATACTTATTAAGTGTTGTTTTATACTTCTATCAGTGGGTACATAATTTCTGGTCACTCTATGTGTTAACAGCCATTGATGTTCATTTCCTAGATGCCATTTTATTAGGGGTTACAAAAAATGATATTATAATTTCATGTTTCTTTCTTGATTCATTGCTTCAAGCTCTTCTGGAAACTTTTTTTCATTATTTAGTTCTTTGATTTTATTTATCAGTTCTTTTAATTATGAATTGGTTTCCTGGCATATTCAATTGAAGGCTGAAATATATGTTGGTATTAATGTCAGCTTATAGATTTAAGTATTTTCAATGTTGGAATGATTCTTATTCATGCTCAAAAATTTCCAACTTTTACCAGGACACATCAAATTTTCTCCTTTAAATGTGAGTTAAGTAGTCTTTGATAACTTTCTTACTGTTTGGTGTAACAAGATGTTCCAGAATTAACTTATACATTTCCTAGCATCAGCCATTTATCCAAGGAATTCTGGTCTATTTTACTGGGGAAAGTTATTTAGAGACCAGAATATGGATGCTAATAGTGCTTGTTGCTATAGGTTGGTCATTCTTTCTAGATTTTTTTCTTCAGTTGATGGAGCTAAGCTTCATATTTGTTTTGAATCTAAAATAGAATTTTATAGTGATATATTTAATTCAAACTCAAGACAATAGATTTTAATTAATCTTTTTTATTATTATAGCTATTTCTTCTTTTTCTCATGCTAAACCCCTACATTCCATAACTCATCAACATAATAACTCCTCTATTTTATCCTAGATCACATACACAACAATCTCAGAATACTACTTTGGTAGATGTCTGATAGCCCCAATTCTTCACCAGCCTCTTACATCTACACACATTGTTATTTAAACTTTTTTCATACTTACTCTGGATCTATCTGATGATTTTGAGAGGCCAACAGGATCTTAGCAACCATGAAACAAAAAATTAGAAAAAACTTCTTGCATGTGTCTGCTTTCTTTCTTACACTTCCATGATGCCTTAAGAACATGCCTGCTAGAAAAATAAACAACCCAATCAAAAAGTGGGCCAAAGAACTTAACAGACATTTCTCCAAAGAAGACATAAAAATGGCTAACAAACACATGAAAAGATGTTCAACATCACTCATTATCAGAGAAATGCAAATCAAAACCACAATGAGGTATCACTTTACACCAGTCAGAACAGTCCAAAAATCCAAAGCAATCCAAAAATCTACAAGCAATAAATGCTGGAGAGGATGTGGAGAAAAGGGAACTCTCTTACACTGTTGGTGGGAATGTAAACTAGTACAGCCACTATGGAAAACAGTGTGGAGGTTCCTTAAAAAGCTGCAAATAATCCTGCCATATGACCCAGCAATCCCACTGCTGGGCATATACACCGAGGAAACCAGAATTGAAAGAGACACGTGTATCCCAATGTTCATCGCTGCATTGTTTACAATAGCCAGGACATGGAAGCAACCTAGATGCCCATCAACTGACGAATGGATAAGAAAGCTGTGGTACATATACACAATGGAATATTACTTAGCATTAAAAAAAATTCATCTGAAGCAGTTGTACTCAGATGGACGAAACTGGAGCCCATTATCCAGAGTGAAGTAAGCCAGAAGCAAAAACAACAATACAGTATATTAACACATATATATGGAATTTAGAAAGATGGTAACGAGAGCCCAAAATGTGAGACAGCAAAAGGAACGCAGATGTATAGAACAGACTCGTGGACTCTATGGATGAGGGCAGGGGTGGGATGATATGGGAGAATGGCACTGAAACATGTTAATTATCATATGTCTAATCAATTGCCAGCCCAGGATTGATGCTCGGGGCTGGTGCAGCGAGATTTCCTGGGGGGAGGGAGGAGGGACGGAGGAGGGAGGGGGGTTCTGGAGGGGTAGCATATGTAAACCCATGGTGATATCATGGCATTGTATGGCAAAAACAATAAAAGGGGAAAAAAAACAAAAAACAAAAAAGAACATGCCTGGGCTAGCCTTCCAGAGGTATTAGAGGTCAATAGAGCCATACTGACTCTGTTACTAATATCTGCCATTCTAGATAAGTGAACAGCCAAAAAATCCCCAGCTTGAGCTCAGCCTGTTCAGCAGAACCATCTATCCAACCAAAAACTAAAAACATATTCATAAGGCCAGAATATATCAGCTAAACTCTGCAGACTTGTGAGCTAAATAAATATTATTTTATCTTGTATTTGTTTGTTACTAAACATTTTGTTTGTTTATTGTCATGCTCATACATGGCTACTGGGAAAACCATAGCCTTGACTAGACAGACCTCTGTTGGCAAAGCAATGTCTCTGCTTTTCAATATGCTGTCTAGGTTGGCCATAACTTATCTTCCAAGGAGTAAGTTCTTTTAATTTCATGGCTGCAGTCACCATCTGTAGTGATTTTGGAGCCAAACAAAATAAAGTCTGTCATTGTTTCCACTGTTTCCCCATCTGTTTGCCATGAAGTGATGGGACCAGAGGCCATGATCTTCATTTTCTGAATGTTGTTCTTAAAGCCAACATTTTCACTCTCCTCTTTCTCTTTCACCAAGAGGCTCTTTAGTTCTTCATTTTCTGCCATAAGAGTGGTGTCATCTGCATATCTGAGGTTATTGATATTTCTCCTAGCAATCTTGATTTCAGCTTGTGCTTCATCCAGCCCAGCATTTTCATGATATACTCTTCATATAAATTAAATAAGCAGGGTGACAATATACAGCCTTGACGTACTCCTTTCCTGATTTGGAACCAGTCTGTTGTTCCATGTCCAGTTCTAACTATTGTTTCTTGTCCTGCCTACAGATTTCTCAAGAGGTAGGTCAGGTGGTCTGGTATTCCCATCTCTTTCAGAATTTTCCACAGTTTGTGGTGATCCACACAGTCAAAGGCTTTGGCATAGTCAGTAAAGCAGAAATAGATGTCTTTCTGAAACTCATTTGCTCTTTTGATAATCCAACGGATGTTGACCATTTGATCTCTGGTTCCTCTGCCTTTTCTAAAACCAGCTTGAACATCTGGAAGTTCATGGTTCATGTATTGCTGAAGCCTGGCTTGGAGAATTTTAAGCGTTACTTTACTAGTGTGTGGGATGAATACAATTGTGTGGTAGTTTGAGCATTCTTTGGCATTGCCTTTCTTTGGGATTGGAATGAAAACTGACCTTTTCTAGCCCCGTGGCCATTGCTGAGTTTTCCAAATTTGCTGGTATATTGGTGTAGCACTTTCACAGCATCATCTTTTAGTACTTGAAATAGCTCAACTGGTATTCCATCACCTCCACTAGCTTTGTTCATAGTGATGCTTCCTAAGGCCCACTTGACTTCAGACTCCAGGATGTCTTGCTCTAGGTGAGTGATCACACCATCGTGGTTATCTGGGTCATGAAGATGTTTATTGTATAGTTCTTCTGTGCATTCTTGCCACCTCTTCTTAATATCTTCTGCTTCTTTCAGGTCCATACCATTTCTTTCCTTTATTGAGCCCATCTTTGCATGAAATGTTCCCTTGGTATCTCTAATTTTCTTGAACAGACTTCTAGACTTTCCCATTCTATTGTTTTCCTCTATTCCTTTTCACTGATAACTGAGGAAGGCTTTCTTATCTTTCCTTGCTATTCTTTGGAACTCTGCATTCAGATGGGTATATCTTTCCTTTTCTCCTTTGCTTTTTGCTTCTCTTCCTTTCACAGCTATTTGTAAGGCCTCCTCAGACAGCCATTTTGCTTTTTTGCATTTCTTTTTCTTGGGGGACATCTTGATCCCTGTCTCCTGTACAGTGTCACAAACCTCCATCCATAGTTCTTCAGACATTCTATCAGATCTAATCCCTTACATCTATTTCTCACTTTCACTGTATAATCATAAGGGATTTGATTTAGGTCATACCTGAATGGTCTAGTGGTTTTCTCCACTTTCTTCAATTTCAGTCTGAATTTGGCAATAAGGAGTTTGCGATCTGAGTCACAGTCAGCTCCCAGTCTTGTTTTTGCTGACTGTGTATAGCTTCTCCATCTTTGGCTTCAAATAATTCAATCAGTCTGATTTCGGTGTTGACCATCTGGTGATGTCCATGTGTAGAGTCTTCTCTTGTGTTGTTGGAAGAGGGTGTTTTCTATGACCTGTGCATTCTCTTTGCAAAACTCTGTTAGTCCTTGCCCTAGTTCATTCTGTACTCCAAGGCCAAATTTGTCTGTTACTCCAGGTGTTTCTTGACTTCCTACTTTTGCATTACAATTCCCTATAATGAAAAGGACATCTTTTTTGGGTGTTAGTTCTGAAAGGTTTTGTAGGTCTTCATAGAACCATTCAACTTCAGCATAGACTTGGATATTAAATGGTTTCCCTTGGAAACAAACAGAGATCATCTGTCATTTTTGGGATTGCATCCAAGTACTGCATTTCGGACTCTTGTTGACTCTGATGGCTACTCAATTTCTTCTAAGGGATTCTTGCCCACAGTAGTATATATAGTGGTCATCTGAGTTAAATTCACCCATTCCAGTCTGTTTTAGTTCACTGATTCCTAAAATGTCGACATTCACTCTTGGCATCTCCTGTTTGACCACTTCCAATTTGCCTTGATTCATGGACCTAACATTCCAGGTTCCTATGCAATATTGCTTTTTACAGCATCAGACTTTGCTTCTATCACCAGTCACATCCACAACTGGATCTTGTTTTTGCTTTGGCTCCATCTCTTCATTCTTTCTGGAGTTATTTCTCCACTAATCCCCAGTAGCATATTGGGCACCTACTGACCTGGGAAATTCATCTTTAAGTGTCCTATCTTTTTGCCTTTTCATACTGTCCATGGGTTTCTCAAGGCAAGAATATTGAAATGGTTTGCCATTCCCTTCCCCAGTAGACCACATTTCTCCACAGTAACGGTAGTGGGCCCAATAATAGTAGTACTATTAAAATATTAGCAGTAATATTAAGCATTAAATAATAACACTAAATGTTAAAATTTAAATAACATTAAACAATTCAATGCTAAAACATTAAATAATAACATTAAATGCTAAAATTTAACATTTCTAAAAAGAACCCAATATGCAACATTTAGTATCAATTATGAGCCTGATATCTGCAGAACAATAGTTAAAGAAATTGACAGAGTTTAAGTAACTCATTAAAGGCTACCCTGCTAACAAGTAACAAACTGGGTGTGCATTAGAGCTATACTCTTTCTATTCTGCTATATTATTATTATTGTTATTTTTCAGTCACTCAGTTGTGTCCAACTCTTTGCAACCCTATGGACTGCAGCATGCCAGGTTCCCTGTCATCCCCTGGAGTTTGCTATTCTGTTGCACAGATTCTCATTACACTCCAGTCCTTTTTAAGTAGTAATAAGCTGCCATACAATGTAAAAGGGTTAAATGAAACAATCTCAAAAATTTTCTCAAGTTTGAACATTCTATGATTTTGTAATAATCTATATTTTAAATTCAAAATAAAAAGAAGAAATTGATCATGAAGATGACATTTCCCAGCATCCACACATTACAGATTTTAAAAAGTTTTGAACTACACTGTACTGCACATTGTACTGATATTTCGTGTGTGTGTGTGTGTGTGTATGTTAGTGGCTCAGTCGTGTTTGACTCTTTGCAACCCCACGGCCTAAGGCCCACCAGGTTTCTCTGTCTCTGGGATTCTCTAGGCAAAGAATACTGGAGTGGATTGCCATTCCCTTCTCCAGAGGAACTTCCCAACCCAAGGATCGAACACTGGTTTCCTGCATTGCAGGCAGGTTCTTTATCATTTGAGCATACGACACTAAATACTAGTGCTTACGGGATGCAATGCAGAGAATCAATTCCATGTGAATTAATTTAAAAAACAATTGAAGGGAACTATTTACAACTTAAAATCCCAACATTAGTTATCTCAAGCAGAGTTAGATACAGGTACTCAACTAATATTATCATTAAATGTCCCTTTACATATAGCACTACTGCAATGGGTTGCCCTCACTGGCTAGTAGTTTTTCATTTTGAAAGAGTACCTTCCTACAGCTCAGCAAGTCTGATTGAAAGAACTTTTAAAACAATCAATGCTTCCAACAGAAGTTCCAGGATTGAGTGTCAGTAACCTGATTTGGATAACATCATCGTCGAAAGAATGTTCTTACAAGCAAATCAGGGTCATATAGCTATCCTGGAAGAAATTAATCCCACCCAAACCACATGGACTAAGGATGGGAGAAAGGCGATACCTCAGATGAAAAATCAGGCTTTTTAACCAAAAGAGAAGTGGCTAGATTATGTACAAGCACATACAAAGACATCCTTCAAAACGAGGACAAAGAAGAAACGTGGCGGATAGCCTCTTGATTGGTGAGTAGGCACAGTGATATACAATAGCTAAATCCTTCTCCCATAATTATTTGATGTTCTTGAAAAGTTGTGTGACAAAAGAAAACAGACAGAATCATAAAATTATCCAAACCAGTTAAATTTTCAATCCCTTCATGCTCCTATCTTCCTTTAAAGGTACAGGAAGACTCATTGAGTTACTGAATGGAACTAAAAGAAACCATCTCAGTTTAGGGCCAAGGTGGAACAGTTATTAACCAAAGAATACAATTTTCTTACTTTTTAATTCCAGAAAGTCTAGAGATGATCACTATTAGTATTGGGAAAGAAGAAAAGTGAGAGTAAGATGTTGAATTTAAAAGATTCCATTTTTCTTAAAGGAGAATTCTCTTGGTTTATCCTCCTGTATTAAAAAAATATATTGGAGTATAACTGATACACAATATTGTGTTAATTTTAGGTTTATAGTAAAGTGGATCAGTTTTACATATACATATCCACTCTTTTTTAGATTATTTTTGCCATATAGGCTGTTACAGAGTATTGAATAGAGTTCCCTATACTGTATAGTAGGTCCTTATTAGTTATGTATTGCATTTACAGTGGTATGTATATGTCAAACTCAATCCCTCAATTTATCCCTCCATCCCTCACCCCCTGGTAACCATGAGTTTGTTTTCTATGTCTATAACTCTATTTGTTTTTTAGATAAGTTTATTTGTACCCTCTTTTAGATTCCACATGTAAGCAATATTATATATTTGTCTTTCTCTGTCTGACCTAGAGATTGCCCCATATGTTTTCTCTTGAAATTCCCTCCCTTACAAATTGCTGAATTAGTGCTAATCAAAGAGTTTTGAATTCTTAAGAGAAAAGTCTCTAAATATGAAAAATCAATGTTAAAAATATTAAAACTTGAACATACAAAGCTTTGTGGGTATTGTACACCACAAAAAAAGAAGAAGAATTTTTCAATCACATTTAACAGATGAAACTCATTGATGATTTTAAAATCAACAAACCCTTTGTGACTGGCATTTTATCAAATTAAAATGTATTCTAGTTTACACATTCAGTTTTGTATACACTCTGAACATCAGAGTATAAATAACATACATACCATATGTTGACTTCAGGGCTGTGTGTAGGCAGAACAGATTTCCCCCAAAATGGATATATAAATGAGGCAGAATGTTTCAAAATCATACATGAAACAATCTTAAGATTCAGCCAAAAATTCCAGTAAAAACTTAGATTGTTGTTTTGGTTTTTTACAGAGTATCTCAAAATAGGAGATAGCTAAATAAACATTGTCTAAAGATTTATATTCTGTAAAACTTTATGCATAATCAATCTTTATGAGTCTTGTATTCTGCAAACCTTTAGGACCCTTCAGCTTTTATCCCAATCAATTATAAAAATTAATTCCAATGAAGGTGGCTTCAGAGAAGCAATTTTATTCACTGAAATTGAATAATGGATATTCAGTACCATTAATTCACCTCTCATAAACATTCAGATTCATAGTTGGCACATGAATTCATCCTCTCCAATTTTTCTACTGTGAAAACACCCTTATTCTTTAAATATGCTACAATACATAAAACAGTAAACAGTGGTAGAATCTGAACTTTGTGCCAGATGAATAATAGAATTATTCCCATATAACTCCAATTCATAAGAGCTCCCACATGTGTGTCCAACTTTATGTTCATCAATCTCAGTTTCAGTCCAAGAATGTGAGGAATTCAGAGTTCCAATTCCTAGAAAAAGAAATTTTTATTTTATGGAACAAAAGCTACTCTTCTTTTGTACACATCAAAATATTATTCTTTGGCAAATGCTTTAAAAGATATTGCATGTGCATTTGAGGGTATTTTTGTTCAGTCGCTCAGTCATGTCCAACTCTTTGCAACCCCATGGACTGTAGCACATCAGGCCTCTCTGTTGCTCACCATCTCCCGAAGTTTGCCCAAGTTAATGTCCATTGCACTGGTGATGCCATCTAGCCATCTCATCCTCTGATGCCCTCTTCTCCTTCTGCCCTCAATCTTTCCCAGTATCAGGGACTCTTGCAACAAGTTAGCTGTTCATATCAGATGACCAAAATACTGGAGTTTCACCTTCATCATCAGTCCTTCCAATGAGTATTCAGGGTTGATTTCCCTTAAAATTGTCTGGTTTGATTGCCTTGCTGCCCAAGGGTCTCTCAGGAGTCTTCTCCAGCACTACAGTTCCAAGGCATCAATTCTTCAGTGCTCTGACTTCTTTACGGTCCAGTTCTCACAATCGTACGTGATCACTGGGAAGACCATAGCCTTGACTATATGTATCTTTGTCAGTAGAGTGATGTCTCTGCTTTTCAACACACTGTCTAGGTTTATCATAGTTTTCCTGCCAAGAAGCAAACGCCTTCTGATTTCATGGCTGCAGTCACCATCTGCAGTGATTTTACAGCCCCAAAAGAGGAACTATGTCACCACTTCCACCCTTTCCCACTCTATTTGCCATGAAATAATGGGGTCAGATGCCATGATCTTAGCTTTTTTAATATTTATTTTTAAGTTTAGTTTGAGAGTATTATATAGTCACATATATGTGAATAATTACAATATGAATATATACATGTTACATATGAAGAATATATACACACTGTGTACATGAAGAATATGACAGAGATATGTTATTTTTTGCATATAGATGTCACACCACTCACACAAGAAGTTTAGAATGGAAAATATTTGTAATTCAACTTTTTAAAAGGAGCCTAGTATGAGATTATTCATCATGGGAGCTCATTCATAAGTTTTTAATGTCAAAATAAAAGACCTTTTGCTACAGTCATCTAGCCTCTTTCCAATATGTTTAGTGAACTGTATATTCCTTCTAGGTATTTCCTCTAGATATTAAATCTAAACACAGGTTTTCCCCAACACTCCCCCAACTTTTTAGATTTATGCCCATCATATTGTTGGTCTTCCATGGGTGATGAGACTCTGGCCAACAGTTATTTTGCATCTCATTCGACTGGATTTAACTCAGTTACTAAAGAAATCCAGGGCCAAATTCTACCACAGATTCATTTTTTTTTCACACTGAAGTCAAAAGAGTTCTGTGCAGGAAACTGAGAAAAAAAACAGAGGCAGGAGTGCTTTTCTTGTCTCTTTTGAAGATAATAGCTCCAGGCCTCTTGTTGCTTAGTTCCTCTCCTCTGAAATCCCTGGATTGTTTTCCAGTTAAAGGCCAAGCTACTGCTCCCATAGCCAATGTCAAATACAAGAACACCATAGCTGCCAAAAAACAAACCAGAGAATCATAAACTATCCAACAGAGTTCTCAACAGCATCCATTAACTTGCTGATCTGCATGTTAATTATTTCTACTTTAAAATATCAATACAAACAGTTATGCAATGGGAAACCACAGCACATTTAACCTGAAGCTTTCAAATGTGCACAAATGATAGCAATACATGAAGTCAACACAGGAAATATAAGTTTAGAGTTATGGCAATCTTGGAGAGGTTTTGGAACCACAGATCTTACTTTGATGTTCATAGCTATTTCAATCAGCCGAAGTAGCAGTTGTAGAGGAGAGAAACTTAGACTAGCATTTTTCAAGGGAGTTACCTTTTCCTTTCAAGAATTCTTTTCAATTTATTAAATTATCAATCTCTTTTTTAGCAAAGTGTTTTAGAATGTAAGAATTTATCAAAGTGACAAGTAATCTACTGGGAACTAAACCAAAATGAAAACTTAGCTGTTGTCTTTAAAAACCACATGTCTTTAAATCCCTTGATTGTTAACTCTTATCCCAAAATGAAGAGGTCTTAACTTTCATTGACTTTCACTAAGTAATAGCTGGACTATTCTGAGTTATATTTACCCCTACCCTGACAACTTAATTGACCTGTTAGAAGTATAATTTACTATATATATTAAAAAAAAAGCTCCTAAAGCATTAAATAAATTTTTATTAAAAATCACAACAGTGCATATCTAAAAACAAAGTAGGATAGAATAAAATTTAGATAAAAACAATTGTAAGAAAGTCAGATATAATATTACAATGCTATAATTTCTATCAAAACAAAAACATATTTATTCCACAAGCTTTAGACTAATTGTCTACCTCAGATGTATCACGGTCATCCACACAGCGACTTTCTTTGGAATTAAACTTTGGAATTACTTGTTTACACAAGAAAACTCATCTCAGATGTTGCATCTGTTTCTCACTAAGACTTAGCTTTCACCTAATTCTCCAAATGGGTTGACTGAGGTTCAAGAATGTGAGGTGACTCGCTCAAGATCATACGGAGAGTCCAGGGCAAGCAGCAGCTCTCCCTTGAGTAGTAGATGGATGTCTTAGCACAAAACTCAGCTGATGCTGCTCTCAGGTCTGTGACATACTTACATCCACTTGAAAACTTTAGTTCATTGGGTGAATTACTTAGCATCTTTATATTTTTTATTTAAAAATGCTTTACATAGCATCTTTATATCTTTATATTTTTTAAGTATATCGAAAGGAAGAGGAAAGTATCATGGAATTTGAATGTGTTCACCACCAAGTCTTCTTCATTACATTATGTCTTGACTCCAAAAGTAGCCTATCCTAAAATATTTGAGTTTTTGGTCCACAAGAATGTAGTAAAAGGAAAAATATATATGAAAAATATCAAAAGGTAAAAAAACAGCAAAAACCTGTTTACATAGTCTTATATATTTATTCTACATGAAGCATATTTTACTGTCTTTATTATAAAAGGCTACTTTTAAGTACTAATCCTCCTTGGATAACTTATTGGTTTTTATATTACTTATTGCAAAGGATCCCATAATACTTAAGCTTACAATAAATCCAAATAATTGTATTTCAAAGAAATTAACTTTGCCATAATGTAAGTATAAGTCTACATAAACTCAGCTGAAATAAAGTGAAAACACAATTTGCCACTATGTGAACTTATATAGTTTCCTATAATGTGCTTGTATGTTTCAATTATTTTTACCTTAATCATGATCTTCTTTAGCTAATTTTATGTATGTAAAATTGCTTCAACCCTTTTCTAATCTACAATGAGCAGAATTATTTAAATTCTTTTTTTCTAGTGTTTGTTTTCCAGAGAGTAATATCTTCTGCATCCATTTTGGTAAGAATACATCAAATCAAGTAACATATCTACAGAAGTTACTCTCAGACTTAATGTTATTTTTCTACAGAGCTTAAATTCTAAGTTCAGCTGTTTCTACATGACTGTAAATACCCATGACTGGCCTAGTGATTCCTAATTCTGGTACTGCAACTAAAATGTTCTCTTCTATAACCTCCAGTGAGTATCATAAAATTCTTCAGACACTCTCACAAAAGAGTTGCTCATATTCCCTTTTAGTTCATTTTAAATAAAAATAAATGTTAGTCACATGTTAACATTAAGGAAGCATAATACATAAGCATAAGATATATGAAAGCCCTCTATATTATATTTGCAGCTTTTCCATTAAAATAAGATTTTTCCCAAATAAAATGTTGAAATAAAAAGAAGAATGCTCTACATCCTTTGTAGGAGCAATGAAGTAACAAAGTTAAAATAAAAGGTCAGGTTCTGAGGTATAAAAAGATACCTATAAAACTCTTCAGAGTAACTTTATGTTTTTTTTTTTTTTCACAAATGTTACTAACATAGCTATTTCTGTTCTCCTTTTCACAGTTCTCTGAAATATTATTGATTTATTAAAGTGGTCAAAACTTCTGTAGTAATGAGAATGCATAAGAATTTGTGTATGTTCAGTTGTATCTGACTCTTTGCAACCCCATGAACTATAGCCTACCAGGCTAGAATACTGAGGTGGGTTGCATTTCTTCTTCCAGGCGAACTTGTGCAGTCAAGGATGGAACCAGTGTCTCTTGCATTTCCTGCACTGGCAGGTGTGTTCTTTACCACCGCACCACCTAGGAAGCCCCAAATATCAAAAGCATGCCACAATGCTAAAAGTATGTACAAGTCTAGTTATAGTAATGATATGTCATGAATATTCTTCAATTACCTCACAGTAATGCCTCCTGGAGAAGGGAATGGCAACTCACTCCTTTCCCTTGCCTGGAGAATTCCATGGACAGAGGGGCCTGGTGGGCTGCAGTGCATGGAGTAGTGAAGAGTCGGACATGACTGAGTGACTAACACAGGCACACACTCACAATGAACACGTGATACCAACAACCTTTTGATAAATCAGTCAGCAAATATGTATGGACCAAGTGCTTTATCTCAGATATGGTACTAGGCACTGGAGATACAAAGTTATAAGGCATGACCCTATGCTTGGAGAGCCAACATGCAGCAGAGAGAGATGCAGGCAACACATAATGAGAAACTCTAATCTAGAGATGCTGTGCTCCAGATGAAAACTCAGGAAAGCTTCACCAAGTGGGTTTTCTTTAAATGCAGTGGTCTCAGATCTTATATTTGATAGCACTCTGTCTTTTACACAACGGTCCCATACAGTTTTTCTCATCCAAACCTTATCACAGTCTTGTAAAGCTAAATGGGCATCCATTTCATTTCTATGTTACTGATGAGAGTTACACCCAGCTTTACCTGAAGCCAAGAGGGTTTAATTCACGTCATGTGAACTACTGTTATCCCCATTCTACAACTTCAACTGTCCTAGGTGAGAGTCTTGCCAGATTCATTCTATAAAGATTCCATTCTTTCTTGATATTTAAGTGAATGTCCTGTGTATTTCTTTTTCTTTGGCCTTTATTCTGTTCTTACCTATTTCTCAAAACAAAGTAAACAATGGTAATTATTCTAGTTTTAAGTCAAATTTCCTTTCCTAGGACAGGAGGTTCACTTTTGAAAACAAGTGAATTTCCTAGAGTCAACAGTCCTACAAGTAAATCAGATACACTTTGGAAGTCAATTTACAAACATTATAACTTTTAATGTACTGAATTAAACATGCTCACACACAAAAACATATTCCATATTAAAGTGCTTCACAATAATATATTGGTTTGTCTTTTTTTTTATGTGCCAGGTATTATGCTGAATCCTGGAGATACAAAGATAAACAAGACATAGGATCTTCACTGAAGGAGCCCCTAATCTAATGAAGGTGGGAAGATGAATTATTATAATGCAATATGAGAGTTTCTATTATATGTGTATGTCCAGGACCTTACAAGGAGTTCCTGAAATAGAGGATTGGAGAGGAGCATTTTCGGTTGAGTTAGAAGCAGACACAAAGATTTGGAAATGTGGTGTAGCTACTCAAGAAATTAATAATAATTTGGGAGTAAGTATAGAGGGCTTTGAGGAGCTGGAAATGAACGATATGACAAGTGAGTGGCTTTGCATGGCAGGCTAAGGATCACAGGTTTTATTCAGATAATGAGGAGCCACAATAGGATTTTAAGCAAGACAGATATAATGAGATATATTACTGAAAACACGAAGATCACTATAGCTGATGTGGAGAGAATATAGGAACAGAGGAAAAGTGGAGTCAGAAATAATGACAACAGTCAAGATCACACTGATGAGAAGAATAAACTTGTTGACCAGGTAATGACAGTAAGTCTTGAGAAAAGTGGAAGGATTCAGGATTTATTCAGTGGACAACTTGGTGTGAACCGAGTGGATACAGTGATGGAGAGAAGGTCAAGCTGGTCTCCCCAGTCGAGAGTTTAGGTGACTATTCATTGACAGCAAAAGGGAGATTGCCAAGAGGACAAACTCTAAGGGGCTTCAGGGAGGTTAGGGGTGAGCAGGTGTAGAATGTAAGGTGTTTAGTTTGAAATACGTTGGGTTAGAGGCGCCTATGCATCTTCTGGAGGTATGCAACTCAGAAAAGATGTCTGTGATAGTAATGTTTGAGAGTTATTTACCCTGATAGTACTCAGGTTTCTGAAAACTGTATATACTCTGAAGTTAAGGGCTCAGGTTTTAGAGAGGCTTAAAGAGTTTGTGTCATGGATTTATCCCTACTTAATTATCAAAGCTTTATCTTTCTTAACTGTTATATCTATTGCATACTATTGTTCCAAGTATAGATAAAAAGATGTGTAAAGTAACAAGTATGATTCTTAGAATAGAAAAGGAGCATAATAATAATGCATTACCTTTCAAAACTGCTCAAAGCAAATCTTCTCCTATACTAACACATTTTATAAAAGATTTTTTAGTAAGGAAGGGGACTAACTACCTCCCAGTTCATTTGTTTTATAATTTTGTTTATTTATGTGATTCATCAAGGTTTTTAAAAAGCAGACTATACTGCTTTCTAACTCAATATATGTTAAAATTACTATTTAAATTCAATATACAAATGAAAACATTTTAATTTTATCTAAAACAAATGAAACCTTCTCATTTTAGAATTAATATTTTGTGCTATTATGAACTATTATGACTTTTTGTCATTGTGTATACTAAAGGTTAAGGTTACTAGAAAAAACTGGCACTATCCCAAATTTTAATTGCCTAATTTTAACTTTTGTTTGTAATTTCCCATTTTAAAAAAGACAGGGATAATAATCAAAAAATTTCAGCTGGATTTAATAAGTTCATACTCTAAACTGGAAAAGGGTAGAACTTTTTCCCATCCTACTTGTGACCTCCTCCCTAAGAATTCCCTTTGGCCATTCTTTCTGTTACTGTTCATTGGAAGGAAATTGGAAGCTCTGGTGGCATTCAAAAACAACAACAACTCTGTGTGCTATGATTTTAAAGCTCTGTGTGCAGCACAATTGGGATTCCTCAACTTCAGAAAATAAAGTTTTTAGTTCTTGTTCTGAAATCCAACAAAAAAAAATTCTTGAATTTTGCTTGGCTGCATCATATTAGCATTCAAAGGTTGTTTTCATTAGAGTTGCTTTCAAAAAAGATATGGCTATGAGATACATAGGGCTTCCCTGATGGTGCAGACAGTAAAGAATCTGCCTGCAATGCAGGAAACCAGGGTTCAATCCCTGGGTCAGAAAGATGGCAACATTCTCCAATACTCTTGCCTGGGAAATCCCATGGACAGGGGGACCTGGAGGACTACACGGTATGGTTGCAAAGAGTCAGACACGACTGAGCAACTAACACACAAATATATACTATGATTTAAATACCAGTTTTTGAACTAATGTTATTAAATCAATACAGTTTTTAAAAATGAAACAGAATTAAATGGGATATAGTAGAATAGAAAATATCAGACAACACCTACCTCAGAAAAGGTAAGTACTATTTTGTAAGACCTTTAATTTATACATCATGAGATATAAGCATACATATCTCCATGTCAGTGCATGTGTGTTTACTATCTGTGTGCATGTGTGTTACTTGCAGCAAAATATTTGAAAGCTGTATCACTATGAATTTTACACTATGAAATAAACTAGAAAAGACAAAATACTCCCTTGAGAAATTCTTTCTCTTGGAAAGTTAAGCACATCTTGCTTTCAAAATCTGTCTCAAAATTCATTCTGAAAATAGAACTTTCCTTTGCTTGAATACAATGTTATTCACTATACATATATGTATAGTGATGGTAATGATGAAGACAACAATGATAACTCTGCTTTACTTATATATTTGGAAGGGATTTCAGATCAATTATTCGATTTGATTCCATTTACTTCTCAGCAATATTGCAAGACCTACAGGAGAGACAGAAGTACCTCTGTTTACAGTGATGCACAGAGAGGTCAAGGGGTTAGACTCAGGTATAGTAAGATATATTAATATTGTAAAACCATGAGTTCGTGACATTATCTCCAATTCTAGTCTAACATAATAGGATGAGTTCCAGTGGTTTTTTTTTTGTTTGTTTGTTTTTTTCATATTTAAGACCCCCTTCCCCCATAGCAAGAAATCAAACTCCCATTCTATTAGTCTGTTTGCTTTACTTAAACAAAGACAAGGAGACTAAAACAATAGAAACCTATTTTCTCATTTCTGAAGGCTGGGAAACCCAAGGTCAAAGAACAGATCAATTTGGTTTCTACTGAGAGTCATCCTCCTCATTTGTGGTAATTGTTACACAACAATGCACGTGTTCCATGCTCAGTTGCTAAGACATGTCTGACTCTTTGCGACCTTGTGGGCTGTACTTCACCAACCACCTCTGTCCATGGGATTTCCCAGGCAAGAATACTGGAATGGGTTGCCATTTCCTCCTCCAGGCAATCTTCTGAATCCAGGGATTAAGCTCCTGTGTTCTGCAACTCCTGCACTGGCAGGCTTGTAGTTAACCACTGAGCTACCTGGGAATCATATTACATAGTAACAGATAACTAATAAATTTCCTGAAAACATTTATCACAGAATTAATTTCAAAGCAATTCCCATCTCCTCACCTCTAAGTTTTACCTTTATACTTTTGTCCTCTGGGTGGACTTGTATCCCACCTTCTGATAAGCTGTCTATGTGAATATCTTCAAATCTCTTCCCTTTCACATTGTTTATCATTATATTATTTTCATTTTATGTCTTTTCTACCTTCCTCTTTGTTGTTCAATCACTCAGTCATCTGACTCTTTGTGACTCCATGGACTGCACCACACCCAGCTTCCCTGTCCTTCACCATCCCAGAGCTTCTTCAAACCCATGTCCATCAAGTTGGTGATGCCATCCGACCATCTCATCCTCTGTCATCCCCTTCTCCTCCTGCCTTCAATCTTTCCCAGCATCAGGGTCTTACCTAATGAGTCAGTTCTTTGCATCAGGTGGCCAAACTATTGGAGTTTCAGCATCAGTCCTAATGAGTGTTCAAGATTGATTTCCTTTAGGACTGATTGGTTTGATCTTCTTGCAGCCTGGGGAACTCTCAAGAGTCTTCTCCAACACCACATTTCAAAAGCATTAATTCTTTGGTGTTCACCTTCTTTATGGTCTAACTCATATCTATACATGACTACTGGAAAAATCATAGCTTTGATTATAAAGACCTTTGTCAGTAAAGTAATGCCTCTGCTTTGGAATATGCTATCTGGGTTTGTCATAGCTTTTCTTGCCAGAAGCAAGTATCTTTTAATTTCCTGGCTGCAGTCACCATCTGCAGTGATTTTGGAGCCCCACCCCCCAAAAAAGTCTGTCACTGTTTCCATTGTTTCCCCATCTATTTGCCATGAAGTAATGGGACTGGATGCCATGATCTTCATTTTTCGAATGTTGAGTTTTAAGCCACCATTTTTACTCTCCTCTTTTACTTTCATCAAGAGACTCTTTAGTTTCTCTTTGCTTTCTGCCATAAGGGTGGTGTGATCTGCATATCTGAGGTTATTGATATTTCTCCTGGCAATCTTGATTCCAACTTTTGCTTCATCTAGCCCAGCCTGTCACACACATGATGTACTCCACAGAGAAGTTAAATAAGCAGGGTGACAATATACAGCCTTGACATACTCCTTTCCCAATTTGAAACCAGTCATTGTGTTCCATGCCCAGTTTTAGCTGCCAGTTTTTTGCTCAGTTTTTGTTTTTAGCTCAGTTTTTGCCTCCTGAGCTACATACAGGTTTCTCAGGAGACAGGTAAGGTGGTCTGGTATTCCCATCTCTTGAGAATTTTCCACACTTTGTTGTGACCCACATAGTCAAAGGCTTTAGTGTAGTCAATGAAGCAGAAGTAGATTTTTTTTCTGGAATTCTCTTGCTTTTTCTATGATCTAATGGATGCTGGCAATTTGATCTCTAGTTCCTCTGCCTTTTCTAAATCCAGCATGAACATCCGGAAGTTCTCCTTAGGTAGTTTGATAAGGAGTGCTGGGCCCTTGAGGAGAAAGTGGTCCAGGCCCAGGAGAAGGATAAAGGGGTCTGAGGTTCTCAAGGAGGAGAAAAGGACAAACTTTTTTTTCTACATTGCTTTGTCTTAATCAATATAACAATGTATCTTGCTCAAAGACATGTTTTTCCTTAACAATAACCTTCTGACTAATCTTATTATCTTAAGATGTATGTTGTGGGAGTGGGTCTGGTAAGATTTCTCTATTGTTAGTTCTGCTGCTGCTGCTGCTAAGTCGCTTCAGTCGTGTCCGACTCTGTGCAACCCCACAGACAACAGCCCATCAGGCTCTGCCGTCCCTGGGATTCTCCAGGCAAGAACACTGGAGTGGGTTGCCATTTCCTTCTCCAATGCATGAAAGTGAAAAGTGAAAGCGAAGTCTCTCAGTCGTGTCTGACTCCTGCTATTTTATATTGCAGGAGTGGGTCTGGTAAGACCCTTTACTGTAATAAGGTATATAGGTCCCTTGCAAAGAATAGGGAGCGGAGCACTCTCTGTGCCCCTTTTCACGTGTATGTCAGAAGCTTTCTCTGTCCCTCTTTGTTAAGAAAACTCTGCTACACAAAAGCTCTTGAGTGATCAAGCCTGGTCCCTGGTCCCAAAGCTAAATCTTCGGAGATCACAAATCCAACACCATTCACCATAAGCTATCACAATTGAAGCCTGGTTTGGAGAATTTTGAACATTACTCTGCTAGCATGTGAGATCAGTGCAATCATGCAGTAGTCTGAACCTTCTTTGGCATTGCCCTTCTTTGGGATTGGAATGAAAACTGACCTTTTCCAGTCCTGTGGCCATTGCTGAGTTTTCCAGATTTGCTGTCATGTTGAGTGCAGCACTTTCACAGCATTATCTTTTCGGATTTGAAATAGCTCAGCTGGAATTCCATCACCCCCACTAGCTTTGTTCATAGTGATGCTTCCTAAGGCCCACTTGGCTTCACATTCCAGGATGTCTGGCTCTGGGTGAGCGATCACACCATCATGGTTGTCTGGATCATGAAGATCTTTTTTCCATAGTTTTTCTGTGTATTCTTGCCACTTATTAATATCTTCTGCTTCTGTTAAGTCCATATCGTTTCTGTCCCATTTTGTGCCCATCTTTGCATGAAATGTTCCCTTGGTATCTCTAATTTTCTTGAAGAGATCTCTAGTCTTTCTCATTCTATTGTTTTCCTCTATTTCTTTGCACTGATCACTGAGGAAGGCTTTCTTATCTCTTCTTGCTATTCCTTGGAACTCTGCATTCAGATGGGTATATCTTTCCTTTTCTCTTTTGCCTGTAATTTCTCTTATTTTCTCAGCTATTTGTAAGGCCTCCACAGACCAGCATTTTGCTTTTTTTTTCATTTATTTTTCCTGGAGATGGTTTTGATCACTGCCTCCTGTACAATGTCACAAACCTCTGTCCACAGTTCTTCAGGCACTCTATCAGATCTAATCCCTTGAATCTATTTGTCACTTCCACTGTATAATCATGAGATATTTGATTTAGGTCATACTTTATTGGTCTAGTGGTTTCCCCTACTTTCTTCATATCAAGACTGAATTTTGAAATATTGTCCTTCATCTTATCAGACTATAAAATGTTTCAACAGTACTAATGCTTATATCCATGACTTTGTTCTCTTTTCTTCCTGTCTCCTCTGAATATTTTTCCCAGAAAAACAAATGTCCTTTCTCTATTTTTAGTACAATTTCCTCACTTATGGGCATTTATTCTTTCTTCTCTTTCTCCTGACTCAGTATACAAATGATGTCATGCTTAAAATTCTAAGCTCAGTTCTTCTACATTTTAAGCTATTACCACATCTTCCTCTTTACTTTTATTTTCACCATCTAACTTTCTCCAGACAAACTGTACTTGTGATGTTTAGTTTGCACTCCTAAACTACTGTCACCCCTTGAAATCTGACCTCAACCTCCATCACTCTGCTTAAACTGCTCTTTTGTTTTTTTTGTTTTTAATTAATTTATTTATTTTAATTGGAGGCTAATCACTTTACAATATTGTAGTGGTTTCTGCCATACATTGACATGAATTGGCCATGGGTGTACATGTGTTCCCCATCCTGAACCCCCCTCCCACCTCCCTCCCCATCCCATCCCTCAGCATCATTCCAGTACACCAGCCCTGAGCGCTCTGTCTCATGCACTGAACCTGGACTGGCAATCTGTTTCACATGTGGTAATATACATGTTTCAGTGCTATTCTCTCAAATCATCCCACGCTCGCCTTCTCCCACAGAGTCCAGAAGTCTCTTCTTTACATCTGCGTCTCTTTTGCTGTCTCGTATATAGGGTCACTGTCACCGTCTTTCTAAATTCCTTATATATGCATTAATATACTGTATTGACGTTTTTCTTTCTGACTTACTTCACTCTGTATAATACGCTCCAGTTTCATCCATCTAATTAGAACTGATTCAAATGCATTCTTTTTAATAGCTGAGTAATATTCCATTGTGTATATGTACCACAGCTTTCTTATCCATTCGTCAGTTGATGGACATCTAGGTTGCTTCCATGTCCTGGCTATTGTAAACAGTGCTGCGATGAACATTGGGGTGCATGTGTCTCTTTCAATTCTGATTTCCTTAATATGTATGCCCAGCAGTGGGATTGCTGGGTCGTATGGCAGTTCTATTTCCAGTTTTTTAAGGAATCTCCATACTTTTCTCCATAGTGACTGTAGTAGTTTGCATTCCTACCAACAGTGTGAGAGGATTCCGTTTTCTCTGTGCCCTCTCCAGCATTTATTGTTTGTAGACTTTTTGATAGCAGCCATTCTGACCAGCATGAGATGGTACCTCATGGTGGTTTTAATTTGTATTTCTCTGATAATGAGTGATGTTGAGCATCTTTTCATGTGTTTGTTAGCCATCTGTATGTCTTCTTTAGAGAAATGTCTATTTAGTTCTTTGGCCCATTTTTTGATTGGGTCATTTATTTTTCTGGAATTGAACTGCAGGAGCTGCATGTATATTTTGGAGATTAATTCTTTGTCAGTTGCTTCATTTGATATCACTTTATCCCATTCTGAAGGCTGTCTTTTCACCTTGCTTAAAGTTTCCTTCATTGTGCAAAAGCTTTTAAGTTTAATTAGGTCCCATTTGTTTATTATTGCTTTTATTTCCATTACTCTGGGAGGTGGATCATAGAGGATCCTGCTGTGATTTATGTCAGAGAGTATTTTGCCTATGCTTTCCTCTAGGAGTTTTATAGTTTCTGGTATTACATTTAGATCTTTAACCCATTTTGAGTTTAATCCTTGTGCTGGGAAAACTGGTCAACCACTTGTAAAAATGAAATTAGAACACTAACACCATACACAAAAATAAACTGCTCTTTTGAAGGTCATTAAAGTATAGACAAACTGATAACTCTATTTTTTGTTTGGTTGGTTTTGTTTTCATTTTTCTCCTCCTTTCAGTGATATCAAGGAATGTTGGCCAACAATCCCTTCTGGACAATAATCATCCTGGTCCTTCTTCTATCCATCTGATGACTCCGTATGCCTCTGTTATCTGACTCCTACCATTTTCTAATTCTAGATTCTGCATAGGGATGTGTGTAATGTTTGCTCTTCCTTCTGTGTATCAAAAAAAGAAAAAAGGCAATCCACAATGGATCCCATCACAACCAAAATAAAGTCCAAATGCTCACCCTACCTTCCATTTGTCACTCATACTACCTTCCTAACGTCACTGAAACATATTCCCTTCTTACACCTACTTCTAATCAAAATGAATTATTTTCCAATTCCTAAATATTTCTTGAACTCCAAGCTCAGTTTTCCCTCTGTATACCTTATGAACAGTTTAAAATTTTTGCCATGAGCATAAAACTAATGAGGAAGCATTGTCATATTTATGTAACTACTTTGTGAACTTGAATAGTCCTGGAAATTATATTCAGCAAATCATAATTGACTAAGGTGTCTCATTATTCATTGAGAACAAATGAGGTGCAATTACTACAAATTGAACTTAGAATTGTTCAATATTTGGGGATGGAGACTATTGGAGAAGCAGTAAAAAAATTAGAGAAAGAGAACATTCACAAGATCTCAGCTGTTTTTTAAACCATTTTAATCTCTTACTAAACTTCTCGGGTGCTACTGCACACATTAATACTTGAGTTTTTCTAAAGTTCCATTTAAGCAGCAAGTCCATCCTTGTAGCAGAAAGTTGGTAAACTATTTCTTAGAATTTTTCCTTTTCCCATCTGCATCTACTCCTACCATTTCCTTACCCTTTTTTATGTAGCCTATTCAATTTCATCAAGTTGTCTCTTGTTTTTGAAACATTTTATTTGTGTGAAGACTAAATCCCCATTTCCTCCTTTTTGATCTCCATTTAGTCTTGATTACAAACCTAACTGAATTATGGTCAGTATTATTTAGCTCCTTCCTCCACCCACTCACCTTTATGAGACCAGTCACATCATCTACTTTGAAAAAAACAGTTTTTATGATGGCTCACTTTTCATGATTGCTTTAGCATGGATCAAAAAGAAAAGCCATCCTATAAAATCTATGTTTTCCAATGTAAGCAAACACTAAGAAAGAACAGAGACCCCTGAAAATTTCTGGTAGTTTGGGGTTTAGTTAAATATATAAAATGCACTAGAATAACATTGAAGAAGAGTTTTAAGATAAGTTAAACGTTTATTCTCTTATTCCATAAAAAGACCATTCAGTGGCTGGTTAAATAAGAGAATGTTAAGTTTTAATTCCTCTCATTTGAAAGCAATTCTCCCTAATAGCAATGATATTAACATATTTAAGATTCAGGACACAGAGCTAGAGAAATGGAAGGATACCTACTCTTTCCATTTTTGCTAGCCAAAGTCCCATTCCTGAAAACCTTTTTCCTACATCCATTAGAAAAAAATCTATAAACAGTAAAGGCACCATAACTGAAACAATACAAATATTTTCTTACTTTAGCTGCTATAGAAAATTATGTAATCATACATATCAAAGCTAAACAGTGACCATTTCAGTATTTTCTAAATAGCTTTGTGCAGATTTCTTATTCTGTACGCATGCTATGTAACTTCAGTTGTGTCAGACACTTTGCAACCCCATGGACTACAGCCCACCAGGCTCCTCTGTCCATGGAATTCTCCAGGCAAGAAGACTGGAATGGGTTGTCATGCCCTACTTCTGAGGATCTTCCCTACCCAGGGAATGAACCCAGGTCTCATCTGTCTCCTGCACTGGCAGGCAGGTTTTTTACCACTAGAGCAACCTGGGAAGTCCCAGATCTCTTGTTCTATAGTATCTTATTTGGTGTGGTCCCATGACTAAATAAGGTGAGGTTTGCTACATTCAATTAAGCTTAAGTCTAGACTAACTAGGATTGATTTTAGGAATCTCTTTGGAAAGGTAACTCAGCTTTTCTGCTGTCATTTTATTTGCAAAGAAGCAAGATAATTAGCCAAGGTCATGAGTAGCAAAACTAGAGCCACAACGCAGTTCTGGATTCCAAGCCCAGGGCTATTTATGAAATAAAATGAAAGTCACTAAGTTGTGTTCAACTCTTTCTGACCACATGGATTGTAGCCTGCCAGGCTCCTCTGTCCATGGAGTCCTCCAGGCAAGAATACTGGAGTGGGTAGCCATTCCCTTCTCCAGGAGATCTTCTCAAAGCAGAGATTGAACCCAGGTCTCCTGCATTGCAGGTGAATTCTTTACTATCTGCACCACCAGGGAAGCCCAAAGAATTCTAGAGTGGGTAGCCTATCTCTTCTCCAGGAAATCTTCAACCCAGGAATTGAACTAGGGTCTCCTGCATTGCAAGCAGATTCTTTACCAGCTGAGTTACCAGGGAAGACCAGGGCTGTCTATACTGCATCCCAATAGATCCTATTAATTTAATAAAATTGTATTAAAGATAATACCCATAAAAATTTATACAATATATCCTAACACATCTGACTTTTCCTTCTTTTATTCCTTTCTGTGAGAACACAAACCAGATATGTTATCTTTTTTTAAGTATTCTGGGGTTTGTTGATCAAAACATGGATATAGTCAGGAAAAAGTTAACACAGAGATAATCATATTTCCTCTCTTCTTGTTCTTTCTTCCAATCAAAACACAAACCAAACCAAATAAAAATTCCTAATAAAGCAGAGCAAAAAGTCTGTGCAAAGAGAAAAGTTATTTTATCAAAAACAAATATTTTAGTTAGAATTAAGACATCAGAATAAAGGATCAAGCAAGAGGTAATAGTACAATTGCTCTTATTCTACATCATGCAAAAAAAATAACCTGGTTATTTTCTTAGTTAGTGAACAAAAAGACCACACTTCAGCAATGTCTCCAATGAAGATATGAACAGATGAATTTACAGAGTTCTTAGTATCAAGCAGGCAGAGGTTACTCTTAAGGAACACAAGAAGATAAAGCCAAGCCAATAAGAGAACAGAAAGAAGTAGTACACAGTAGAGTAATTCCTCTAAAAGTTTCTCTATTCCAAGTCTTCCATTTGTAAACGAATAGCATTTCTCAAATTATTTTGTTAAAAGACATTTTCATAATCTAGACTTATCATTTCAAATCTTTGGATAATAAATGTTGGCAGCAAAGATTATTCTCCCAAAGGTATCAATAGCATGAACTCCAAGTCCCTTTTTAATCTCTGAAAAATGCCTTGCAATGCCCCAAGAACAAGGATGAAAATTACAATCCCTTTTCCAAAGTGGGTGCCTAGAGTAGAGAGCAGTAAATGGAACATGACTCAAAGGATGAAGTTTCATTCTGACCCCTAAAATAATTTAGGGGCAGTCTCTATCATTCAATTAAAACTGCATGCTGTGTCATTATAAAGCTAACTGAAAAAAACAGGAGAGATGTAGCTATTCCCCCGTGATTGTTTTTCATTTTAATGATGTTCAAGGCCATATTGATTCCTGTGATAAATAGTCTTCCAGATAACCACCAAAAACTGGATTTTTGCTTAATCAACTAGGCTAATTAAGGCTTCTGTTCTGATCTTTGGATGACAAGGCAGAGTGTGGCTTCAGTCAAATTGCTGGTTGACTCTTCCATGGGCCTAAATCATACCCAGCAATGTAATCAAACCAGTTTGGCTAAATTACACACCATATATCAGTAAATGGCTTTTCTGGGTCACTAGCCTACACACAGTCTGGCATTAAAGTATAGTAGATAAAAAGAAATGTTTTAACATTTCCAAGAAACTCACATGCTTTACTTAAGGTTTTAACTAATAAGAAACTATTAGAAGAAAAAAAGAGAGACATGAAAGCATAACAACATCATGTCCATCCCAAACGTCATTAGCTGCAATCTTTAATCAGCCACTCACTCCAGTTACTGGGCGGTATCGCCAACCTCCCAGAGGGAAGTCAGCCACAGACCAAGAATGAGAAAACCAATTTGAAAAAGAAAAAAAAATAGAAAAGAAAAGAACCTGAATGATAACTGAGCCCAGATGGAACTGGTCCTTTTTAAAGGACACCAGTAAAATTCAAGCCACAAGAGAAATTTCCTAAAGAGGAAATTTTCCCTCTATACTAGAAAGGAAAATGAACATACTCAACTGGACCCACCAGCAGAGGCTTTTCCCAATTTTTAGTGTGGAACACAAGGTTCATGAGCAGGAGTTATAGGCTAAATTCAGAACTGCACCAGTGTAGGAAAGCAGCAGCTGTTTCTTATTATTTGCGTATAAGAAATAAGGGGAAAAACGTGGGCGGAGTGCCACAGTGTACTGCTGTGCAGACCTCCCAAAATGGCAAGCTCAGAGCACTGGCTTTCCTCTGCTACCATTAAGGATATGATCAAGATACCTATCCAAAGACACTCCAGCAGAAATAGAACCTGTCACATGGTCACTGGCA
Organism: Antilocapra americana; assembly: GCA_007570785.1. Classification (NCBI taxonomy): domain Eukaryota; kingdom Metazoa; phylum Chordata; class Mammalia; order Artiodactyla; family Antilocapridae; genus Antilocapra; species Antilocapra americana. The sequence goes on from ML661338.1 coordinate 14,727,570, forward strand.
TGCAGTTCTATAAAAAAAGAAATGGATTGAGAGACAGCTTTTAAAAAAATACACTTAAAATTCTGATTACAAATAATACCGAGAAGAACTGGATTTACATATAACCAAACACTAAACATCATAAGTCTTTACAAACCTATGTTAGTTACTTAATAGTTTAAATCACATGAGCTGTGGCTAAAATATTAATACATCCTACTAAAAATCATGAATTGGGAGGAAAATACCTAAGAGAAAAATGCCCAAACCTCTCCCATTCTCTTACAGACGTACTGCAAACACCTCTCTTTGCCCACGTCCATTCGGAAGCAGAAGGCCAGGCAGCCTCAGGGACATAGGACAGGGAAGGGCAGAGAATGGATCCAGAGGAGCAATGAATGCTAGCCAGCATAATTCTGTGGCCTCTGCTCTTGGCAGGGCAGTATGAGTGGGCTTCCCCGGTGGCTCAGATGGTAAAGAATCCTGCCTGCAGTGCGGAGACTTAGGTTCGATCTCTAGGTTGGGAAGATGCCCTGGAGAAAGGAATGGCAACCCTCTCCAGTACTCTTGCCTGGAGAATGCCGTGGACAGACGAGCTTGGTAAGCTAAAGTCCACGGAGTTGCAAAGAGTCGGACACAACTGAGTGACTAACAATGTAATGTAATGAGTGAGCCTTTTCAAACCTAAGTCAGTTCAGCTCAGTTGTCATTCAGTTGTGTCTGACTCCTGGACTGCAGCACGCCAGGCTTCCCTGTCCATCACCAACTCCCAGAGCTTGCTCAAACTCATGCCCAGTGAGTCTGTAATGTTATCCAACCATCTCATCCTCTGTCGTGCCCTTCTCCTCCTTCCTTCAATCTTTCCCAACATCAGGGTCTGTTCCAATGAGTCGGCTCTTTTACATAGGTTCTTTTCTTTGGATAAATGTCTATTCAAGTCTTTTGCCTTAATCAGATTATTGGCTTGTACTTGAAGACACTTTTAAACTGCTGAATCAACCAATTCTGATGCTTGCTCTGACTCTGTACTCCCAGTGATGTAATCCAGTAAACTACCTGTGGTAGACAGAACAATGGCCATTAAAAGATATCCATGCTCTAATCCCTGAAATCTATGAATATGTTCTCTCAGATACTTTGCAGATATGATTTAAGTTCAGTTCAGTTCAGTTCAGTCACTCAGTCGTGTCTGACTGTGACTCCATGGACTGCAGCACAGCAGACTTCCTGTCCATCACCAACTCCCGAGCTTGCTCAAACTCATGTTCATTGAGTCGGTGATGCCATCCAACCATCTCATCCTCTGTCATCCCCTTCTCCTCAAACCTAAGTCAGAGGTGTCAATTACCTTTCTGCTGAAAATACTCAAAGACTTCCTGGGGCATCCAGAGGAAAGCTAGAATCTCCACAAAGGTCAGCCCCTGCTGCTCTCTGGTATCACTCTTCCCACAGATTCAGAGTGATTTCCTTATTTTTATGAAGCCTTTGTACACAGGTCCCTTTTCGGCATGATAGATCATGATTGTCCTATTTAATAGTTCAATCCCAACCCCACCCCTGAACAACCTGCCCTTCTAGGATTTATTTTTCTTGATAGCAGTCACCGTTAGCCTGAGCAGATGCTTTACTCTTTTGTTTATTGTCTGTCTTTCCCCTACTGGAATATAAGCTCCAGGAGTGCATAATATTTGTTTTGTTCTTGGATATAGACCCACAACACCTAAACAATGCCTGGCACAGAGTAGCCATTTAATATTTGTTGAATAAATATATGAAAGAATGCATTAATGAATATTTCAAGATATTTAATTTTAACTTGCTTTATAATCACTACTATTAATTTATGAACAATAATCAGTGTCTACTATAAAATTACTGTATAAAACAAATGCCCTCTAAGTTTTCTTAGATGATTATTATATTTAATTTAGGCTAACAGACATAAACAAGTCCAAGCACCTTTTTTTAACATCATCAAGCAACATGAAAACGGAACAAATTGCTTTGGACAAGGGAAAATGACATCTCTTTGATTTTAGGAACAAAACAAATCTCCTCATTCCTAGTGCAGAGTTGTAAGGATCACAATGAATGACCTACTAATTATCAATACTCAAACACTCCTCAGTAACTTGTCTTTTTCTCTGGATTATTAGACACTCTTGAGCACCTCTTCAAAAATTTCTTTTCTGGTTTGATTTATTATGGCTTACTAAGTAGGTGGGAGACTCATCCTTCAGTAAAATCAAATATATTTTGTCTAATTTATATTCTATTAACAAAACTTCAATTTCAAACTAAAACGTCAAGTGTTAGCCTTTGACTATACAGAGAGCATGTGCTCACTGTAAAATATAAATCAGAAAAATCAAACCCTACCACTAGAGACAAACGACTAAAATCCCAATGTGCATTACAATATATTTAAACTAATGTTTACTTTTAAATGTTATTTATATTTATTCTTCTTAAAATATATGCAAACATATGTATATTTTAATGTGGAAAATATCACATCTTTGTAGGAATGTGCCAAATTGTTCAACCCACCCATCACTGTTATATACTTAGATTGTTTCTACATTTTCTAGTTAAATATAGCTGAATTAATACCCTTGAATATATATTATTGTGCAAATTACTCATTATACCCTCAAGAATAACTCAAAATTGTTATTGCTGGGTTACAACATCTATAAAAACATCAATATTTTTTGCCTAATTATGTTTACATTTACTTACTGCTTTAGTTTTGGTTATTACTTTGGCTGGAATCTCCAGAACAGTAGAGTGAACAGACATGCTGGCCTTATGATTTTAGGAGAATTCCCTCTTGATATCTGCTATTTTAAACAGATTTTTCAAACTTAAGAACAGATACTGAGTACAATGAGTGCTCAACTTCAGAAGTAAATATTTTTATAAACAGAAATTACAAATTATTTACCTCTGATGAATTTCATGTACCATTTAAATTTGTTTGCCAAAAATCTCTTAGTTTTAACTGTGCTTATAATTTAAATGGTGCTTCCCTGGTGGTTCAGAGGTAAAGAATCTGCCGAAACAGGAGACACAAAAGACATGGGTTTGATCCCTGGGTCAGGAAGATCTCTATGGAGAAGGAAATGGCAACCCACTCCATTATTCTTGTGGGAAAATCCCATGGACAAAGGGGCCTGGCTGGCTACAGCCCATGGGGGCTAGTAGTAAGGGGGGGGTCACAAAATGTCAGACATGACTTAGCAACTAAACAATTAATCAACAATAATTTAAATTAGAAATTTTCACATCTAATATTAAGACATTTTCATTTATTGGAAAAATCAAAAGATCAAGCAATACTTGGTCTGCACCCTTGGGGAACAAAAATGGCTGAAACTGAATAGCTGTTTATCCTCTAGGTAAGGACATAAACATTCTAGTTGGCTGTGATGCCTACAACTCACTAATATATGCATATATAGTTATACTCAATGAACATTCAAACTACCGCACAATTGCATTAATCTCACATGCTAGTAAAGTAATGCTCAAAATTCTCCAAGCCAGGCTTCAACAATACGTGAACCATAAACTTCCAGATATTCAAGCTGGTTTTGGAAAAGACAGAGAAACCAGAAATCAAATTGCCAACATCCACTGGATCATAGAAAAAGCAAGAGTCCAAGAAAAATATCTATTTCTGCTTTATTGACTATGCCAAAGCCTTTGACTGTGTGGACCACAATAAACTGTGGAAAATTCTGAAAGAGATGGGAATACCAGACCACCTGACCTGCCTCTTGAGAAATCTGTATGCAGGTCAGGAAGCAACAGTTAGGACTGGACATGGAACAACAGACTGGTTCCAAATAGGAAAAGGAGTATGTCAAGGCTATATATTGTCACCATGCTTATTTAACTTACATGCAGAGTACATCATGAGAAACTCTGGGCTGGATGAAGCACAAGCTGGAATCAAAAATGCTGGGAGAAATATCAATAACCTCAAATATGTATATGACACCACACTTCTGGCAGAAAGTGAAGAAGAACTAAAGAGTTTCTTCATAAAAGTGAAAGAAGAGAGTGAAAAAGTTGGTTTAAAGCTCAACTGTCAGAAAACAAAGATCATGGCATCTGGTCCCATTACTTCCTAGCAAATAGATGGAGAAACAGTGGAAACAGTGGCAGACTATTTTGGGGGGCTTAAAAATCACTGCAGATGGTGACTGTAGCCATGAAATAAAAAGATGCTTATTCATTGGAAGAAAAGTTATGACCAACCTAGACAGCATATTAAAAAGCAGAGATGTTACTTTGCTAACAAAGACCTGTCTAGTCAAAGTTATGGTTTTTCCAGTAGTCATGTATGGATGTAAGAGTAGGACTATAAAGAAAGCTGAGCGCCGAAGAATTGATGCTTTTGAACTGTGGTGTTGGAGAAGGTTCTTGAGAGTCTCCTGGACTGCAAGGAGATCCAACCAGTCCATCCTAAAGGAGATCAGTCCTGAGTGTTCATTGGAAGGACTGATGTTGAAGCTGAACCTCCAATACTTTGGCCACCTGATGCGAAGAGCTGACTCATTTGAAAAGATACTGATGCTGAGAAAGATTGAAGGCAAGAGGAGAAGGGGACGACAGAGGATGACATGGTTGGATGGCATCACCGACTCAATGAACATGAGTTTGAGTAAACTCTGGGAGTTGGTGATGGACAGGGAGGCCTGGCATGCTGCAGTCCATGGGGTCACAAAGTCAGACATGACTGAGCAACTGAACTGTAACTATAGTTATACTCAAATTATTTCACTAATACATGTTTCTTGTCTCATCCACTGAGGCACTAGATTTTTTGTCCCAGTTCCAAAGCACAAGTTTTAAAGACACCATAGAATTCTATTATATCAAGTTATCATAATTTTTTAACCAATGAGCTATTTTTAAATTTATAGTAATTTTCCACTACTTCCATTTAAATGTATTCTAATGTGTAACACTAATTATTTAGGACAAAAATCTTAATTGTAGAAATACAGGTTCTATTTGGAAACTATTTTGAAACTTTAGGTAAGCATTTCCAGATATCCTAAATGTAGATTTGTAGAAGACAGACCTTGGTCAGTTCAGATAGACACTCACCCATCACTGGTCCATTTGACTATATACTGTTCAAACACCTCTGCAGGGGAATTTGGGAAGGGAATTCTTAGGAGAGTCCAGCGAAAGGAATGAAGACAACCGAAACAGTTTCTAGTATGCGAAAACTATGTGAACAGATTGCTGGGGATCATTTTGCTCTTGTTGTTCAGTCTCTAAGTCATGTCCAACTCTTTGCAACCCCATAGACTGCAGCATGCCAGGCTCCTCTGTCCTTTACTATCTTCCTGAGTTTATTCAAATTCATTTCTGTTGAGTCAGTGATGCTATCTAACCATCTCATCTTCTGCCACCTTCTACTTTTGCCTTCAGCCTTTCCCAGTCAGCTCTTTACATCAGGTGGCCAAAGCATTAGAGCTTCAGCTTCAGCATCAGTCTTTCCAATGAATATTTGGGGGTGATTTCCTTTGGGACTGCCTGGTTTTATCTCCTTGAAGTCTATAAGACTCTCAAGAGTTTTCAGCACCACAGTTTGAAAGCATCAGTTTTTCAGCACTCAGCCTTCTTTATTGTCCAACTCCCACATCTGTACATGACCACTGAAAAAAATCATAGCTTTGATTATATGGACCTTTGTCAGCAAAGTGATGTCTCTGCTTTTAAGACACTGTTTACATTAGTCATAGCTTTTCTTTCAAGGAACAAGCATCTTTTTATTTCATGGGTACAGTCACCATCTACAGTGATTTTGGAACCCAAGAAAATAAAATCTGTCACTGATTCCACTTTTTTCCTTTCTGTTTGCCATGAAGTGATGGGACCAGATGCCATAATTTTAGTTTATTTATGTTGAGCTTTAAGCCAGCTTTTTCACTATCCTCTTTACCCTCATCAAGAAGCTCTTTAGTTCCTCTTCATTGTCTACCAATAGGGTAGTATCATCTGCATATCTGAGGTTGTTGATATTTCTCCTGGCAATCTTGATTCCAGCTTGAGCTTCATCCACCCTAGTATTTTGCATGATGTGCTCTGCATGTAAGTTAAATAAGCAGGGTGACCACATACAGACTTGTCGTACTCCTTTCCCAATCTGGAACCAATCAGTTGTTCCATGTCTGGTTCTAACTGTTGTTTCTTGACTGCATATAGATTTCTCAGGAGGGAGGTAAAGTGGTCTGGTATTCTCAAATCTTTAAGAATTTTCTACAGTTTGTTGTGATCCACACAGTCAAAGGCTTTGGCATAGTCAATGAAGCAGAAGTAGATGTTTTTCTAGAATTCCCTTGCTTTCTCTATGACCTAACAAAAGTTGGCAATATGATCTCTGGTTGCTGCACCTTTACTAAATCCAGTTTGTACATCTGGAAGTTCTCAGTTCACGTACTACTTAAACCTAGCTTGTAGGGTTTTGAGCATAACCTTGGAGAAGGAAATGGCAACCCACTCCAGTATTCTTGCCTGGGAAATCCCATGGATGGAGAAACATGGTAGGCTGCAGTCCATGGGGTTGCAAAGAGTTGGACATGACTGAACGACTTCACTTCACTTTAGTAGCTTGTGAAATGCAAAAATTTGAGTATCATCACTGGTCACTTGAATTTCTACTTTTTAGAATAGTCAGTTTATATTCTTTGCCAATTTTGCTAATAGTGAGTTTAATAAATGGTGAGTTTATTTCTTACTATCTTAAAAGCGCTGTTTATTTATAAAAATACTATCCCTTTTTCATATATATTGCAAATTATCCACTCATTGTCATGTAAATTTTAATTCTGTTTACATACTAATACCACAATTACTACTATTATTCTGCAGGACTCTTCTGAGGTATAAATAAGTTTTACATGAGGATAACTTGACTCTATGCCTAGAACAAAAAAATTAGTAAATAAACAATAGCTAGATCTTTTTGCTTTTATAGTTTCCTATGACTTTATTGTTTGTTTTATATTCAATTCTTAAATTCATGTGCCATTATTTTGGCATATGCTATGATGGAAACATTTCAAATTTTATTTGCTGTCCAAATGACCTCAACACTATTTAGAGAATAATTATTCCTGCTCCACTAATTTGGAATTCCACCATTCTAACATTATAATCTACTGTGTATATCTGAGTCTGCTTGAGGACACTTTCCTTTATTCCATTTTTGAGAAATACTATCCTGTTGACTCATTGGAAAAGACCCTGATGCTGACAGAGATTGAAGACAAAAGGACAAGAGTGCAGCTGAGGCTGAGATGGTTAGATAGCATCACCAACTCAATGAACTTGAATTTGAGCAAACTCTGGGAGATAGTGAAGGACAAGGAAGCCTGGCTTGGTGCAGTCCATGGGGTGCAAAGAGTCAGACACACCTGAGAGACTGAACAACAACAACTCTGTTGTAAAACAGCATTTCTCTATGTATTCTTTGTCATCTCTGTGAATTTTCTCTCATTTTTCTTCTTATTCTTTATTGACTACTTTTTACCATTTTTCTATTTTAACTTCACTTTATAAAATCATCTTTCCCTTACCCCCAAGTATACCTAAGAATTTTTTACATTTGTTCTACTGTGAAGATTTTTATGTCTTTATTATACTGCATTTCATCCAAAAACACTTATTGATTTTTTTCCTTTTATAAAAGAAAATATCAACAACCTAAGATATGCAGATGATACTACCCTATTGGTAGACAATGAAGAGAAACTAAAGAGCTTCTTGATGAGGGTAAAGAGGATAGTGAAAAATTTGGCTTTCCTTTCTACCTTCCAGATCTCTCCTGAGTGCTTCCCATTTGCATTTTTTTTAATGCAGACTCATGTAGAAAAGGGGTTCAAGGATTTGTAGTCCCTGACTTCCACTTGACAATGTGAAAAGGAGACCTCAGAAGGGAATTGAGGTAGCTATCCAAGTTGTTTTTAGATAATTCAGTACATGAGGCATCTTTCTATGATGAATGATTCAGAGGAATAACTCAAATATTTTCTTGAGTATGAATTTTGGTCACTCTTGGTTTGATATAGATAGCACCGCTGCTGCTGCTGCTGCTAAGCTGCTTCAGTCGTGTCTGGCTCTGTGCAGCCCCACAGACGGCAGCCCACCAGGCTCCCCCATCCCTGGGATTCTCCAGGCAAGAATACTGGAGTGGGTATAGATAGCACTATTACATTACAAAAGCGTCATTCTAATCTTTACTTCCAAATTTGCTAAGGTTTTTTTTTAATCAAAAGTGAATGCTGAATTACACCAAATATCTCCCTTCTTGAAGCTCTCTCCTCCTGTGGCTATAATGACTCTACTTTCTCCATTTTCCTACCTATTTCTCAATCCATTCTTTCTTACTACCTTTTGCTTGCTCTTCATTCTTCACTTTCCTTTTAGTAATCAGTGTTACCAAGGATTCTATCCTTGGTTTGCTTTTCATGTATTTGCTCACCATTACTATAGTTTCTGTATATCACTGGCACAGATTTACTGAAATCTAAACATATTTTCAGTTCTCTATTAAGCTTCTCTTCAAACTGTCACAGAATGAAGACCATATCTTTTTTTTTTTTTGCTAAAAATTACTTAATCTTTGTTTATTTTCTGACTCTGTCACCAAGAATTCACCTTCTTTGTAGGTCAGTTAAAGACAAAACCACCAGGACTCTGCTGGTGGTTTGGTGATTAAAAATCTGCCTTGCAATGCAAAGGATCAGGTTTGATCCTTGGTTAGGAACTAAGATGCCACACATCACAACTAAGCCTGTGCACCACAACTACTGAATGCACGTACAACAACTAGAGAGTTCATGAGCTGAAGAAAAGGTCTTGCATGTAGTAACTAAAATCCAAAGCAACTAGATATTTAAAAAAAAAAAGAGGACAAAACCATCTACCCAATGACTGGAAGAAAAAGAAGAGAAGCTAAAGGCAAAGGAGAAAAGGAATGATATGCCCATTTCAATGAAGAGTTTCAAAGAATAGCAAGGAGAGATAAGAAAGCCTTCCTCAGTGATCAATACAAAGAAATAGAGGAAAATAATGGAATGGAAAGACTAGAGATCTCTTCAAGAAAATGAGAGATACCAAGGAAACATTTCATGCAAAGATGAGCACAATAAAGGACAGAAATGGTACAGACTTAACAAGCAGAAGATATTAAGAAGAGGTGGCAAGAATACACAGAAGAACTATACAAAAAAGATCTTAATGACCCAGATAACCACAATGATGTGATCACTCACCTAGAGCCAGACATCTTGGAATGCTAAGTCAAGTGGACCTTAGGAAGCATCACTACAAACAAAGCTAGTAGAGGTGATGGAATTCCAGTTGAGGTATTTCAAATCCTAAAAGATGATGCTGTAAAAGTGCTGCACTCAATATACCAGCAAATTTGGAAAACTCAGTAGTGGCCACAGGACTGGAAAAGTTGAACTTTCATTCCAACCTCAAACAAAGGCAATACCAAAGAACATTGAAATTATCGCATAATCACATTCATCTTATATGGTAGCAAAGTAATGCTCAAAATTCTCCAAGCCAGGCTTCAACAGTTCATGAACCCTGAACTTCCAGATGTTCAGGCTAGATTTAGAAAAGGCAGAGGAACCAGAGACCAAATTGCTAACATCTGTTGGATCATCGAAAAATCAAGAGAGTTCCAGAAAAACATCTACTTTTGCTTTATTGACTATGCCAAAGCCTTTGACAGTGTGGATCACAACAAACTGGAAAACTCTTAAAGAGATGGGAATACCAGACCACCTGACCTGCCTCCTGAGAAACCTGTATGCAGGTCAACAAGCAACAGTTAGAAATGGACATGGAAAAAAAAAAAAAGAAAGAAAGAAATGGACATGGAACATCAGACTGGTTCCAAATCAGGAAAGAAGTATGTCAAGGCTGTATATTGTCACCCTGCTTATTTAACTTATATGCAGAGTACATCATGCAAAATGCTGGCTAGATGAAGCACATGCTGGAATCAAGATTGCTGAGAGAAATATCAATAAACTCAGATATACAGATGGCACCACCCTTATGGCAGAAAGCGAAGAGGAACTGAGGAGCTTCTTGAGGAAAGTGAAAAAACTTGGTTAAAATTCAACATGCAAAAAATGAGATCATGACCTCTGGTCCCATCACTTCATGGGAAATAGATGAGGAAACAGTGAGAGACTTTATTTTCTTGGGCTCCCAAATCACTGTAGCTAGTGACTGCAGACATGAAATTGAAATATGCTTGCTGCTTGAAAGAAAAGCTGTGCCAAACTTAGAAAGCATTTCAAAAAGCAGAGACATTACTTTGCCAACAAAGGTTCATATAGTTATGTATGGTTTTTCCAGTAGTCATGTATGGATGTGAGAGCTGTACCATAAAAAACACCGAGCACCAGAAGACTCTTGAGAGTCCCTTGCACTGCAAGGAGATCCAACCAGTCCATCCTAAAGGAAATCAGTCCTGAATATTCGTTGGAATGACTGATGATGAAGCTGAAACTCTAATACTTTGGCCACCTAATGAGAAGAACTGACTCATTTGAAAAGACCTTGATACTAGGAGAGACTGAAGGCAGGAGGAAAAGGGGACAACAGAAGATGAGATGGTTGGATGGCATCACTGACTCAATGGACAAGAATATGAGTAGTAAACTCTGCAAGTTGGCAATGGACAGGGAGGCCTGGAATGCTGCAGTCCATGGGGTCTCAGAGTCAGACAGGACTGAGCGACTGAACTGAACTGATGCATAGTTTGCTTCCCTGGTGGCTCAGATGGTAAAGAATCCATCTGCCTGCAATGAGGGAGACCTGGATTCAACCCCTGGATTGGGAAGATCTCCTGGAGGAGGGCATGGCAATCCACTCCAGTATTCTTGCCTGGAGAATCCCCATGGATGGAGAACCCTGGTGGGCTACAGTCCATGGGGTCACAAAGAGTCAGATCTGACTGAGCAACTAAGCACACATATATAGTTCACTACAAATTAAATATACAATAGAAAGAAAATGATAGTGAGAAATCAGGGAAAACCAGTAAGAGATATCAGAACTAGAAACTATATCCAATCTAGTTATCAATGTCTAGAAACTAGAGCCTTTCTCATGTATTCCATATGACAAATATTTTTATCTGTAAACTTAACAGTTTCAACTAAAATATAGGTTTACTATTAAAGAAATTAGGATTTATTAGCAAAATCTATAATCAATTTGGATGGCTTTGCGAATGGGTCATCATCACTGCTCTTTTATCTTGAAAAATATAAAATCCATTTCTATTTCTTTTAAAGAAAGGAATTTAAACCTCAAGAACCTAATCGTATTTGAGCAGTATTAAGGAAAGGAATTTTGACTTAACAAACATGAAGACAATAAAACTAATTTTACAGAGCTATGTTTGGCTTCAAATCTTATTACATCAAAGAAAATGAAAAACTAATAAGACACTATAATAAAATCAACATGATTATAGACAATGTTTTTGTCAAGAAATAGTTATATGTGTTTGCTTAGGCAACACCAACATGATAGCAAAATGGTATCCCTTTGGCTACCACTCCCAGATAAATTTTTTAAAGTCTTTCTTTTAAATTAAAAAATTATCTTATGCTAATGGAAGTGCTTCTATCCAAATTCTCATTTGTCTTGAAAAACCTAGTCAAAGCAGTTAGCTAAAATGTGTCACAAAAACCTGAAAGAGTATAAAGGAATTTATAATAATGCTGCAAATAAGGTTAACTGTCATTGAAAATGTTTACTTTTCCCTTTGATAATAGGAACCTAAGAAATAATTTCCATCTGATGTGAAATTGATAGGCATTTAATAATTGTTACACAGAAAGATACAAAAGGTACTAAATGAATTAGTTGGTTAAAGACACATCTAGAACAGAAGTTAAATTTCAGAGCTGAAACTTGGGTCATTAATTCCCACAACTGTGTCTGGATATTGGTTTAATTCATTATAAAACAAAGTGTATAAATCTTTTCAGCTTTAATATTACATCTTTTTAAAATCAGAGAGGCTGTTAAAGAGTTACTAGCCACAACCTAAAAGAAGAGATCCCTCCGAAAGAACCTGTCATGAACCAGTCAGTAAAACGAAACTCCAATGTGGTGCTTGGCATTGCAGCGAAATGCCACTGGTGCTTCACTCCCTGAAGCACCATCTTGCTGGCCACCCTTTCCATTCTGACATGTTTTGAAGTTAGTTACAGGTTCCACTAAAAAACAAAGACTCCTGGGGACACTGGGTGACAGAGTTTCACAAGCCCACTAGTTACAACTCTAGTCTTTGGTTAGAAAGGGCTGTGTTTCTTTAGCTTTCTTTATATTGTGCCCAACCCAATGCTGTGGACCTGAGGATGTTTCATGATGTCTTCAGGGCAACCGTGAGCAAAATGAAGTTGTGAAGTGTTTTCAGTCTTCTGTAGTTCAATTTTAATAAATTGTTTTTATAAGAAATTTTAAAACCTTAGCCAATATTTTGTCTCCATTTTAACTAATTAATCTTTTTTGTACGTTTCTGATGTAAAATGATTTTTGTAGTATAAATGATGCATTTTATAATAAGGGCTACATTTAGAGGTGAAAATTTTCTTTCTGTGACTATTTGGAGAGCTTGAATAAGGCAGATCCTAAGCTTCAGCCTTACTTATGTTGCCATTAAAAATTCTTTTCAGAGTCAAAAAGTCAACCTTAAAAGCTCAAACTCTATGTCTCCCTCCCTATTTTAATTCTAATATTCTGATGTTCATAGAACTTCTGTCTTCTGGAAGGTGAAAGGGAGTTGTTGAAGAGGAAATTCTTAAAATTAACAACCCCCCAGCCCTAGACCTTGAGCCTATGAATATGAAAGAACCCTGTTGCCAAATTGACACCAGTCACAAAAGACTTTGAAAATTAATTCAAAAAGAGTTTGCACATGTTGTCAAATCCCTGAATAATATCGCCCTGATCCCAGGGAACCATTATGGAGGAGTCGGAAATCTCCTATAACAAGCAAATGATTATGGTGGAATGAGCTGAACTGATTGAAGCAGACATTTGACATCTGGGCATATTTCCCTAGGCCTTGAAGAAAGAGATAGTTTGTGGAGTTTTTTTTGTTTGTTTGTTTTTTGCTTTTTATTTTTTAAATCTAACTACTATTTCCTGCAGGAACTTTCCCTCCAGCAGATTTACAATGGAGGGCGGAGTGCCTAAGACCATCTCTAACCAGCACAGTATATGGTAAAAATCACACTGAATTCTCCACATCCACATTTGTAAAGTGTATATAAAATCATACACAGGCAATCTGGATAGCTATCAGAGGACAGTTATATTTCTGCTTCTTCACTGTCTGGAAATTATAGCAGTGGTTTATACACTAACCAGGATTTCCCAGGTGGCGCTAATGGTAAAGAACCCACTGCCAATGAAGGAGACATAAGAGACGCAAGTTTGACCCCTAGGTCAGGAAAATCCCCTGGAGCAAGAAATGGCAACCCACTCCAATATTCTTGCCTGGAGAACCCCATGGACAGAGGAGCCTGGTGGGCCACAGTCTATACGATTGCAAAGAGTCAGACACAATCAAAGTGGTTTAACACACCCACACTAACTACTTGCATAAAACTCAGATCTTCTTTTAGCACATGGTAACTGAACCACCTCTTTTTCCTTCTTACACTCCCAGAACATAGGCAGAAAGATGATTTTTGTCACCAGCCATATTCTACATGTGTTTCTGTCAACATACATACAACTTTTCAGGAATTTATCTCATCATCCACTGAAAACTGGAGCAAAAGAATAAATAAATTTAAAAAAACCTTACTAAAGTATCTGGCAAGCCTACAGTGGCCAACCTGCGGCCTTTTCCTATGATCTTTGCATGATCAGTAAAGAGTAATGTAGTCAATAAGGCCAAAAAAAGAAAAAAATATGCTTGAGCTTTGAAATTCAGATAAGGTGGTTTTATGGTTTTAATTACATTGTAATAACTACATAGAAGTAAATACTTTCTTCCTGTTTTAAGTTAGGTGAACATCTGTAGTAAATAACTCCAATGCTCTTTCTTTTGTAAACTAATTACACAATAGACCCTATAAATTCATGGAGTGTTAGGACGCAGAATTTAATTATATAATTCACTTAACCAAAGTTTTGTGAACTGCTTCAGCGCAGTTCACAAATCTTCATTTTCACAAAATGTAGCAGGAACGTGTTACATAATTCCTGTGTTGATTTCGGGTTAGAAAGGAAGGTAAAGAAAAGCTTTGTGACTGTACTTTTCTATCTCTCTGTTAACCTGAACAAGGTGAACTAATGCCATTTACTCTTAACAGAAGCTAATCACTCAATTTAAAAAATATAGATGCATTATTTTTATGTCACTTAACCTGTAAGTGATAGTGCTTTTCTGAGTTCTGTAGGAAGGATAAGCAAGAATTCACTTATGTATTCATTTAGTACTCATAAATCAGTATTCATTCATCATCTACTGTATGTCAGAGAATAGATTATGTGCTAGAACTACAAAGAAAGACAAAAATTCCCATTATGTTATGGATAAATAGAGATTACTAGAATATGTTCTATAACAAATGTATGTACAAAATATTCTGGGACCCCAAAGAATCTCCTCCTAGGAGGAGTGAGAAGAGCACTCTGAAAGGTAACATATGAGGCACATCTCTAAAGTGGTTGCAAGAAGCAGAGGATCAGTTTTGTGTTGAGCCTGAGTTTTGTTTGCATGTTTCTTTGTTTTGATATGGAGCACATTAACCACAAAGATAACTATGAGGTGACTGGAAACAAAAATCCCCCAGATACCAACTATTTAATAATTTTTCTGTTCTTTTCCAAGAGACTGATGGCCTGAGGACTTTTTGTCTTCCTATTTCATGGCCTTCTCCATACTCTCAGTTCTCTTACTATGGACTGACCACTTACTACTGACAGTCAATCCTATTATGTTATCTAATCCAGATCCTAGAAGGCAGAGTATTGGATACAAGTGGATTTGGATTTTAGTCCACCCTTGATCCAGTCAATAGTATAACCTATATAAGAACCAGTTATAATGTGTTAGTGAGCAGAGTACCAAGGAACAAGGTAATTTTTCTTAGAAGGGCAAGTTGAAGAATATAGGCATTAAGAACTGTGTCATTGTAAAGTATGAATATAAATTTGTCATGTAAACAAGGTTAAGGAACACTGCCTATACAGATATGAAGATATAATTACAATGATGATAATAACTACCACTTATGGAAACTCAACTATGTTCCAGTTAGTGTGATTAGCACTTTACATATATCAAGCCAAATAGTCAAAATAATTATATGAATCATGATTATCATTCCCGTTGAAGAGAGGATAAAACAGATGTTCAGAGAGTTTAGGTAACTTGCTCAAGGTCAAGTAGCTCATGATTGTCAAATCCAGGATTTGAATCTTGATATACCTGACCCCCGAAATCTGTGCCTTTCCACTGCTCCATGCTGACTCTTTGGAGCCTTGAAAGAACCTGGTGCATTTATGTAATCTCAGACTTGACTTTGATGGGTTATAGCAGAAAGTTAAACTAGAATAATAAAAGTGGGTCACTTTGAGAACAACTCTAATGATTATACTAGTAGCTTGCACTTGCCCTATAAAAGATCTCCTGGAAACTGACAGAAAAAGATGGACAGAGATTCAAAGGAATGAGATCTAGGAAGAGAGTGAATTGCTCCCAGGGAGCAATTTGACTATCTGAAGTAAAGCTACTGCCATGGGGCAACTGGAGGGGGAAAAGATTTGGAGATTTTGGAGGTAAAGGGAAGTAACAGAAAGTAACACAGATGGGGTGGGGAAGGAAGACAAGCAAATAAAAGAACTTGAATAAGAGTATCTAGCCAGACAGGAAAGAATAGCATCATGGAATCCAGGATGGGACACTGTTTCAAGACAGTGGGAGTGGTCAAGACTGCCAAATGATGCAGAGTGGTCCACTGAAATAAGGACCTAAATGTAAAGTTGGTAACAAAATCTACACCCCTTAGGGCTAATCGATTAGATAGCATTAAGCAAAAGAAACGCTAAAAATACTTTCAATTATCCCTCACACATAGTATTCAGGAAAATTTCCTTCTCAAAGTCAAGGTTATTTGTGTAGCTAGTCCTGACTCTTTAGAGATGGAAGTTTTTCTAAGAGCAATAGAATCACAGGTTACACTACTGAAAAAAACGCCATGAAGGGAGTACATTAAGACACAGCTTCGAGACTAGTTCATCCCATTCTAGGCTGCGGTTCATCCAAGTCCAAATGCCACATATTTTCTCTCCAAAAGCTGTTTATGTTAACCCCTCAGATTAATTGTAAACATAATTTACCTTGTAGTTTCAAAGGTTTCCAGACGATCATCCAAATGATGGAATACTTGGAATGAATTGAGAAATTGATGTCACTATTTTATTGATTAAAAAGACAAGCAACTATTTCAAATGACTATTGTTCTTTTGTTATTCTTTTCAAATAGAGTAAAACCATAGGATATTTTTAAGTTTTAAACACTTCATACATTTATATCCCTCCATGTGGGGTGTTGGGAGGGTGAAGAGAGACTGAGGAGGTCATTAGTGCTGGTCACCAAATACTTATATGTATCCTTCCAGAAACATGGAATCGCAATTGTCTGCTTCCTTATAGTTGTGTGTAGCCATACAACTTACCTCAGCAAAGGAAATATGGTAAGTGACAGTCTGGGTGTATATGTGAACTAGTACACAATTCACCATGCTCTTGGTTTCCTGAACCACAGCAACTGGCCAGTTTCCAGAGGCCACTCTCTCAGTTTGGGGTCCAAGTGAGACTGGGCCAGAATCTTCAGCCAATCCACAATGGACAGGTAACATGAGCAAGAATAATTTATGAGCAAGAATAACTTGTGTTGCTTAAAACTACAAAATGTGGCTATTTGTTACTAAAGAGTAATTTAATCAGCCTGAATGGATATACATAGTGTGTATAGTTTGTGCAGCGGTAAGGACTTCCCTGTAGCTCAAATTATAAAGAATCTGCCTTCAATGCAGGAGACCTGGGTGTGCTCTCTGGGTCAGGAAGATCCTCTGGAGAAGAGAATGGCAACCCACTCCAGTATTCTTGCCTGGAGAATCCCATGGACAGAGGAGATTGGCAGCCTACAGTCTATGAGGTTGCAAAAAGTTGGACAAGACTGAGCAACTAACACACAAGAAAGATATGGCAGAGGAGAAAGAAGAAAGGTTTGGTAGAATTTCACCATCAAAACAAAGCAATTAGTGCTGACTTTATTCTATTCAAGAAAGATAGATTCTGAATGAATAGCCACAGGGGAGTAGGAGAGACAAAAACACAGGCTAGGCCAGTATAAGAGACTCAGGCAAGGCAGCCTATGATTATTCACCTTGGGTATTCACCACAATGCCCAAATACTAACTGTAAGAGACTCATCATGCGGCTTCTTACAACCACAAAGAAACAAGAACCAAATTCTTCATCTTTCTTAAAAATGGGACATGGTAAAACCACAGAGATGTAGCAGCCCTCATAGATTTTGTGGTGTTCATCTGTAATACCAGGGATTGCTTAAAACTTGTTAAGTCTCCCAAATTCAAATGATTTTTATCAGCTAGTAAGGATAAAGCTTTACTCTGTGGCCTCAAAACTGGCAAGAATAGTTGCAACCAAAGGCAATACTTTTTCACCACATGGTTAAAAAACATGCCTATTAGTTTTGGCAATTTCTTAGTTGCGTATAGTATAATGCATTTTAAAATTTTGTGAATTTCGAAGGCTGAGAGCTTTAAAAACCAGGCTTTCCAGGTGATGCTAGTGGTAAAGAACCCACCTGCCAATGCAGGAAAGACAAGAGACATGGGTTCAATCCCTGGGTCGGGAAAATCACCTGGAGAAGGAAATAGCTACCCACTCCAGTATTCTTGCCTGGAGAATCCCCTTGGACAGAAAAGCCTGGAAGATTACAGTCCATGGGGTTGCAAAGTATTGGACACGACTATAAGTGACTTACCAGGTTTTAAAACTTTGGAAGAAATTATGAATTTAGAAAGTTTCATGTTAATATAAAAGGAAATTAACATATTTGATCTTAAAGAATAATGAAGTAAATACTTAACAATAGTTTTTAAATAGGATATACACATGACGCAGTATCTTAAATGATTTCAATATTTACATACATTAAAAGAACTTTCGCAAACAAAATACTGGCCTCCAGAAATACATTTTTTTTTTGTATTCTTATTGTTTATTTTCCGAGCACAAGCTGACTGTAAAAAAATCAGACTTCCTTAAAGAATGAAATAGTATACATGGAATATCAATAGTATTTTAGTATGAGAAAACTATTTAGAATGATTGAATATGGGATGTACTGGAAGAACAAGGGAAACAAAATGTAATAATATGTGAAAATAAGTTAATTTGTAATTCATTCTAGAATAACTACTAATGTGTTGTTGTTTAGTTGCTAAGTTGTGT
Organism: Antilocapra americana; assembly: GCA_007570785.1. Lineage (NCBI taxonomy): Eukaryota > Metazoa > Chordata > Mammalia > Artiodactyla > Antilocapridae > Antilocapra > Antilocapra americana. Next base: position 14,746,117 of record ML661338.1, read on the forward strand.
TCTATTCTTTTGCAACCTCATAGACTGTAGACTGCCAGGCTCCTCTGTGGAATTTCCTAAGCAAGAATACTGGAGTGGGTTGCCACTCCCTTCTCCAGGGGATTTTCACAACCCAGGAATTGAAGCCATGTTCCCGCATTGCAGGCAGATTCTTTACTATTGAGCCACCGGGAACTTCAGAGGCCTTTTAAATTCACTCAGAGTTTAGCCCTATTAATCCTGCAGCATACTGAAAGAACTACAGTATGTCCAAGTATTGAAACACTTGGTTCGTATTTCATAGAATCATACACTGTTGTTGTTGTTTTTGTTGTTCACTCGCTAAGTTGTATCCAACTCTTTGTGGCCCCATGGACTATAGTACGCCAAGCCTCCCTGTCCCTCACTTTCTCCCAGAGTTTGCCGAAGTTCATATCCATTGAATTGGTGATGTCATCCAACTATCTCATCTTCAGTCACCCTCTTCTCCTTTTGCCTTCCGTGCTCCCCAGCATCAGGGTCTTTTCCAATCAGCTGGCTCTTGGCATGAGAGGCCAAAGCACTGGAGCTTCAGCTTCAGCATCAGTCCTTCCAATGAGATTTCAGGGTTGATTTCCTTTAGGATTGACTGGTTTGATCTCCTTGCTGTCAAAGGACTCTTAAGACTCTTCTCCAGCACCACAATTTGAGAGCATAAATTCTTTGGAACTCAACCTTCCTATGGTTCAACTCTCATATCCATACATAACTACTGGAAAGACCATAGCCCTGATTTTATGGACTTGGTTAGCAAAACGATGCCTCTGCTTTCTAATACACTGTCTAGGTTTCTTATAACTTTCCTTCTAAGGAGCAAGCATCTTTTAATTTCATGGCTGCAATCACCATCCACAGTGATTTTGGAACCCAAGAAAATAAAATCTGTCATTGTTTCCACTTTTTCCCCTTCTGTTTGCCATAAAGGATGGGACTGAATTCTATGTTTCTAGCTTTTTGAATGTTGAGTTTTAAGCCAACTTTTTACTCTCCTCTTTCACCCTCATTAAGAGGCTCTTTATTTCCTCCTCACTTTCTGCCATTAGAGTGGTATCATCTGCATATCTGAGGTTGTTGTTATTCCTCCTGGCATTCTTGATTCCAGCTTGTGATTCATCCAGACTAGCATTTTGTATGATGTACTCTGCAAATAAGTGAAATAAGCAGAGTGACAACATAGAGCCTTGATGTACTCCTTTCCCAATTTGGAACCAGTCAGTTGTTCCATGTCCGGGTCTAACTATTGCTTCTTGACCCACATACAGGTTTCTTAGGAGACAGGTCAGGTGATCTGTTAATCCCATTCTTTATAAATTTGTTGTGATTCACACAGTTAAGGCTTTAGCGTAGTCAGTGAAGCAATAGATGTTTTTCTGGAATTCCCTTGCTTTTTCAATGATCCAATGGATGTTAGTAATTTGATCTCTGGTTACTCTACCTTTTCTAAACCCAGCTTGTATATCTGGAAATTCTTGGTTCACATACTGTGGATGTATAGTTTGAACATTCTTTGACACTGCCCTTCTTTGAGATTGGAATGAAAACTCACCTTTTCCAGTCCTGTGGTTCCTGCTGAGTTTTCCAAATTTGCTGACATATTGAATGCAGCACCGTAACATCATATTTTAGGATTTTAAATAGTTCAACTGAAATTCCATCACCTCCATTAGCTTTGTTTGCAGTAAGTCTTCCTAAGCCCCACTTGACTTCACCCTCCAGGATGTCTGGCTCTAGGTGAGTGGCCACAACATCGTGGTTACTGTTGTTCAGTCACTCAGTTGCACCTGATTTTTTGCAACCCCATGGGCTGCAGCTCAGCAGGCTTCCCTCTCTTTCACTATCTCCTGGAGTTTGCTCAAACTCATGTCCATTGAGTTGGTGTTGCTATACAAACATCTCATCCTCTGTCACACCCTTTTTGTCCTGCCTTCCATCTTTCCCAGAATCAGAGTCTTTTCCAATGAGTCAGTTCTTTGCATCAGGTGGCCGAAGTATTGGAGCTTCAGCTTCAGCATCAGTCTTTCCAGTGGACATTCATGGTTGATTTCCTTTAGGACTGACTGGTTTTATCTCCTTGCTGTCCAAGGGATTCTCAACTATTATGGTTATCCAGGTCATTAAGACATTTTTTTTGTATTGTTCTTCTGTGTATTCTTGCCACCTCTTCTTTTTTTTTTATTAATTGTTTTTGCCATACATTGTCATGATATCACCATGGGTTTACATATGCTTCCCCTCCGGAACCCCCCTCCCACTTCCCTCCCGAATTGCCACCTCTTCTTAATCTCTTCTGGATCTTATAAGGGTCAAGGAAATTTCAATCCAAGGTCATTGTGCTCTGTTTATTATTACAAGAAGTAGATTTTTATGTGTTACTAAAATTTATACCATCACATGGTTAAAAAAGTATTTTTCTTCAATTAATCAGAAAATGCCAACATTAAGAGATCAATTCCCTAGACATTCTGATGAGTTGAATTTGTAGCAACTCAGATCTTTGCATTAAATTTTAACTTATGCCATTGCTTAATTTCATCACCAGACCACTTTCTAGATTTTCTTCCAATAGTGGTGAGTTAACAGAGACCACAGCAAGTGCTCTGGGGCTGTGGTCTGAAAATCTCTCAAAATTATAAAATTACCCTCATACATAGAAATATGAATGTATTTGTAATAGATGAACCTTAATTTTTTAGAAAATTGAATTTTCTAGGATTAAGAAAAGAAGGAGATGTCACCAATGAAGAATTTTGCTTTCTAAATTGTTTAATTTTTTTAATGAACTACATAGTAAAGATAAACAACTTTCAGTTTTGCTGAGTCCATTTCCAAATTGCCACAATTTCATAGAATAGATGAAATAAATCAGCTTTAGTAATTATGTAGTACTACCAAGTTTAGACAGGTTAATATTCAAAGAACTGGAAAGGAGCAATTTAGAATGAAAAATATACTAGTATACTGGCCCAAAAATGCATCAACTGTATCACTAATATAGAAATCTTGTGATCTAATGATGATTAATAAATTTCTCCAGAGTAAGTCATGATTTGAGATATCATATTAGGCTTAAAGATGACAGATTCTACATCAAATGAAACATTATCCCACTAAAAAACCTAAAAGTGATCCTTATTCCTTTTTCTCATCCTCCATATCACAAAGGCCTGATGATTTTACCCTCTAAGACTCTCCTAGCCATCATTCTCTCTATTCCATACACTCCCTCTATTGCCATCTACCTAGTTCATCTTCTCTGGCCCCCACTTCTGCTCTGCTGAGAGACATTTGATTGATTTACATAAATCTACTCTTGCCCATCCAGAGTAGTCCATAAAATATGGTAATTTGTCATCTACCTCATGCTTGACCCCACCCTTGCTTAAATTATTTTAATTGTTTCCTATCGCACTTATAATAAGGATAAACATTCTTAGTATAATCTAGGATGATGATTATTTCTAAAGTTTCATCATCTTTTCCTTCCTCTCTATGCTTTGGCCACACTAGTATATTTTAGGTCTCATTTATGTTTTGCATGGACTCTTACCTTAAGTACTTGGTGCATGTTGTTCTTCCTATTTGGAATTCCATTTCTACCTCTATTTATGTAAATAGCCCCTACTGAGTTGTTATTTATCAGCTCAGTCATCACCTCCTTGCTTTCCTCACCTTCCTAACTAGGTCAAAGCCTCCTATGATATGCATTCAAAGCACCAGATACATTAATGCATTAATGGCATGACAATTTGCTCAACATCTCCCTATTACAATCAATTCTGTTCAAACAAGGACAATGTTTGGATTCTTCATCATTGGATCTTTGACTTATTACACACTAGGTATGCAATTAATATTTGTTGAAGAAATGAAGACTGAAGGAAAGTCTCTACCTCGACACAGATTCCAGTGATGTCAACATTTTTCGAACTCTTCCTTTATTTACAGAATGTACATATTTACAGAGTGTACATCATATGTACATATTCATATGATTTTATTGATCATTTACCTGCCCTGGTCCTCTAGAAAATTACAACACATTTTGCTGTTAAATCAGAAATACACACACACACACACAAATAACTATATCTGTGAAAACTAAGACTTGACTGCTCAACTATAGAAGTTTTAATATGAAAAACACTTATGATTTTAAACAGGATTGCTTTGCCATGCTTAATTGGAAGGAGAGAAGACATGAACTTTGAGTTTATACAAAGTGCCAGACATTGTGCCAGGTTTCATATATTTTCTTACATTTAATTGTGTCAAGTAGGTAGAATTTTCATGATTTCATACATAAGGAAATTTAAGCTCAGAGAATTTAGGCATCTTGTTAAAAATTGTGTGATGAGTAACTGATCAATTCACATTGCTATTAAGATTTTGAAATTCTAAAGTTCTTACTCTTAAGAAAATAATAAGACTTTCCAACTAGACACAATCAAAGCAACTCCAAAACAATGAGAATTACAAGCCTACCAATGTCACTTAATCTTCAAAACATAATATATCATTTTTCACTTGGGTCATTTCATTTGGCAAAATATACTAAGCAATTACAACATATTTGGAGTCATAAGACCTATTTAGCAAACAGCAGGAGAAAGAATGGCCACTGAATTTTGATTTACAAGCAATATCCTTTCTATGATCTCTATTCCTATTTACTAACATATGGTTTAAATTTTGGCTTTCCAGGGAGTTGCAGTCAAAGTACATTCAATACATTTTAAGGAAAAATTAGTGTCTTTTATATTCCAATGTTTCAATGGTCAGAAAGTGCTTGATGAGATCTAACAGAAGTAAATTAACTGAATTTTCTATTTTCATAAACTGTGGTACTTTTATGTATGTTTATGCTTAGCTCTAGAGCCAGTTTCAGGAAAATAGGCATTTTCTTACTTCTATTTTCCAAAACCATCTGTTTATAGTAAAAACTAAAAATGAGCTATGTGAAGAAAATATTAAAGAGCAGAGTTAGATATCTGAGAGCTTTCCAAATTTATTACTGAATAAATTTAACAATTAATTGAATAACTTCAGAAAATAAGGTGGTAATTGGATTTTGTCCAAAGCAAATCTTTTTTACTTTGAAATATATGTCAGAACTAGTCTTACTCAACTCAGAAAATATCTAGAAAAAAATTATTTTTCTGATGCTTCTCAATACCAAAGGCAAGCGCATTACACAAAAAGAAAAATCAGTTTTTGACTAATAAGTCATGCAATACTTTCAGCATTTTAACATTTTAAAAATAATAAATTATTTATACCATAGAGTATAAATTATTTATTCCATGAGTCATGATGTTTAGCCAATATAGAACATGAACTTGAGTTCAAAGATAAATAATTTTCTCATTCTCATTTTTTTAAAACTATAAGCCATATATAGACTATGAAACATGGAAAATAGAAGCTGTACTTGTAAAGTGATTACAGAAAATAAATTCCAGGGAAGATTCACTTTTATAATGGTGACATGAGGAGTTCTTTCCACCCTCTCCCCAGTAAAACAACCAAAGCTCGCCAGTTACTTTTAAAAATCATTTGAGTTTGCATTTTAATGGTAACTGACTTCAGAGTTAGTTGGACAATTAAGGAAACTATTTTTTCCCCTCTCCTTCTGTAGATATTACTCCCTTCAAAATTCTTTTTTCCATTTCTAACACCATCCCAAAGTCTGCTTCTAGAACTTAAACTGTGACTGAGATAATCCAGTAAAGCAGGTGGCAAGATGGAATTTTTGGACTAGATCACTCATTGTTTGGTTAATAATGAGCACTCCTGCCCCAACAGTAAATTGTGCTCAGTTGACACTTGCACAAGTTAGCCATCCAATTAGTTGTTGCTGACCTGTCTACAGAAGAGAATCCAGTGCTGAAAAGAATGAGTTTGAAATAAATGGAAGAAATGATAAATCCAAGAATATTAAAATGATTGTTACTATGTTAAAGACTTGATCTTAGAAAAACTGTGAGGAATAAATAGTCAATTTTGAATTAACTATGAAAATCAGAGGATTTTTTGGTGGCCTAAAAAGAAGCCCTTGTGTCATATATTTCACTTGGTCACTCAGTCATGTTCAACTCTTTGTGACCCATGGACTGTAGCCTGCCAGGCTCCTCTGTCCATGGGGATTTTCCAGGCAAGAATACTAGAGTGGGCTGCCATTTCCTACTCCAGGGTATCTTCCTGACCCAGGGATTGAACCCAGGTCTCCTTCATTGCAGACAGATTCTTTACTGTCTGAGCTACCAGGGAAGACCCATTTCTATATTAGGAAAGCAGAAAAATATTGAAAATGAAATCCAGGATTTTAGAATCACAGTGATTGACCTCCAATAATGATTGAATGCTTAACCAAAACAGGTCTGCAAAACCTGGGACAATGATGCATGGAATGGAAATATCTGGGTGCCCCAAAGATTTGATTCCCAAGACTTCTATGAACCTTCAGAATCTGCATAGAAGGACCACTACTCTCCACTAAGAGCTAGCTTTTGGGGCATATGAGAAGATAATTCAGATTTTCTCTCACAAGGCAAAAGGTCTCCTCCAGAGGCTGCCTACCTCTCTTGGCTGCCAGGCTCAAAATCTGAGTTAAGTAAGAGCATAACCCTGCCACAGAAATGCTAGACTTCATACAGGAGAAACAGCTGCAAGTCTGAAAAAATATGTTTAATAGGAATGGATTTTGCAAATGCCAAATTAATGGGTGCCAGAACATTAAACTATATGTGTTAGTCACTCAGTCATGTCCAACTCTTTGCAACTCCATGGACTGTAGCCCACCAGGCTCCTCTGTTCATGGGATTCTTCAGGCAAAAATACTGGAGTGGGTAGCCATTTCCTTCCCCAGGGAATCTTCCCAACCCAAGGATCTAACCTAGGTCTCCCACACTGTAGGCAGATTCCTTTCCATCTGAGCCACCAGGGAAGCCCAATTTAGAGTATATAAGAACAATTTATTGGTATGGTGGCAATTTCTTCAATTAAAGGATTTGACACAATAGTAAGTAAAAAACCTCAGGGAATAGTGTGAACATTCTGTTAGGGTGCCTCCTAGTCTGAAAAAAGGCATTGGCCCATGGTGGTAAAGTTGAGATGCCAGAATTACTGTGGCAGACAGTAGACAGGCTTAAAACAACCAGAGAAGTGAGCATGTTAGAGTAGACATATTTCTTAAGGGCAAAGACTCACCAGAGGATTTACATACGGATGTCACACCATTCACCAAGGGAAGGCACTGGGAGAGAGGCACCAGCATCACTAAGAAGGTGAGTGGTGGCTCTCCTCTGTAGGTCAGGGCTAATGGTAAGGAAGACTATCACAGAACTGGGCTCACTGATGGCCACGAAGGAACAGTACCCCAAAGTATTAGCAGTCAAGTGGCTTTAAGTACCAGCTGCCAGTGGGTTATAATCCTGGGATGGACCAACAATTCTGAGTAGCAGCCAAGAAAGCCTCACCTGCAGAAAACAATACAGACAGTTACTAGAACACAGCATGCTAGGGGTAGCCAACAAAGGAACTAAGTTGATACAATCCAAAGAAACCAAAAGCCAACATGCAAGTGACCCAGTAAAAATAACTGATTCTTTACCCCATTTCTTGACCTGAGCTAGGTTTCAAACAGAGGATCTGTTGACAAAAGATCCAGTCCCCAGGTTCCCAAGGGAAAGAACCCTACAGGGTGTGATAACATCATGACAAATAAACACTGTAATGATTTTTTTCCACTTTTTCCTCAGGGGGACCTAGAATCATTATTTGTATGATGGTACACTGAAAAATGGTGATACTCTAACATTTAAAAGACATTTGCACAGGGTCCAAGGTGACATTGATATCTGGAGACCCAAAATGTCACTATTTTGTATCTGGTAGAGTTGGAGTTTGGGGGAGATAGGAAATAAATAGGATCCTGGCCAAAGTCTGACAAACAGTGGGTCCACTGGGATTCACAGCACCACCCACAAGTTATTTCTCCAAACCCTCAATATATAGTTGGGATTGATGTACCAGAATACGCTGAGTCCTGAGCCTAACGGATAAGAATCATTACTATATATAAGCCAAAGTAGAAGCTTTTGAATGTGCCCATGCACACACCCGAACATAGAGAGTAAATCAAAAGCAATATCACAACCTGGGGAAATGGTGGAGATTTACACCACCTTTAAATATCTAAAGGATACTGAGCAATAGTCATTTAATATTCCCATTTAACTCACCAGTCTGGACCCTGCAGAAACAAAATAGGTCCTGGAGAATGATTTTGTACTATCACAAGCTCAACTAAGCAGAAGCTTCCCTGATGGCTCAGATGGTTAAGAATCTGCCTGCAGAGGGAACGGAGCAGCCTGAGCGATGCAACCCAGGGGGCTAACCGGAGATAGACTGAGAAGTAGCTTTCCCCAGAAAGAGCCCCCCTGCCAGGCCCACACAGAACAAAGAGAGGTGTGGAGTCGGCAGAGAGACGGCCGGCCGAGGAGAACTGGGCGCCTGTGGGCTGCAGACCGGCCCAGCCCCCCCCGCCCGAGTGCAGCGGGCATAACCCAGCCCCAGGGAGACCAAAGGGTGAGGCGGAGTCAGCAGAGAGACGGCCGGCCAAGGAGAATTGGGCGCCTGCGGGCTGCGGAGGGACCCAACCCCTGCCTGAGACCAGCGGGCATAGCCCAGCCCCGGCGAGGCTTCTGCGGCCAAATTGCGAACAGAGCTAGGTGCTAACCAAGACTTCTGGGGATTCTGGACGGATCGGCGCTCTGCACACCTAAGAAGATGTGCTTAGCTGCACGTCGGGAAAGCCGAGCGGTTGGGCCGGGGGAGGGGAGAAGCCGCACTCCCCAACTGCCCCGGGCGGACGACAGAGAGCCGAGCAGAGGGGGCGGGGGAAGCGCACTCACTAGGAGTGGGGCAAACCCCAGAGCACTGAATAGACACTTAAAAGACCAGCAAACAGAAGACGCTTAAGCTAGCAGAGGCAACAGCTTTGGAACTGACAGGAGTAGCAGATTAAATCCCTGCAGATGGTGCAGACTGCATAGAAAGGAGTCTATAGACTGTGAGAAGTACAAGCCGGACCAAGGATTTATCTGAAAAATGAACTGACTCCTTGCTGTAAGCACCAGCACCAAAGAAAGCCTTAGTTATAACTGTACTAGGAACATCTTTTAAATTTTTAACTTTTTTATACCCTTTTTTTTAGAATTTTTAAGTCCCCTATAACCTTGTTATTTTCTTTTTTTTCTTTCTTTCTTTTCCTTTATTTTCCCTTTTTTTCTTTTTTTTAAATCTCCTCTTTCTCCCTTATTGTATTCTCCATCCTATCTCCTTTCTTACCTTTTATATCTCCACTTTATTTTTTTTATTTTATTTTATTTTTTATTTATTTTTTTTATTAAACATTTTTTTTATTAGTTTTGCCAAACAATGACATGATATCACCATGGGTTCACATATGCTCCCCCTCCAGAACCCCCCTCCCTCCTCCCTCCCCCCTGGGAAATCTCGTTGCACCAGTCCCAAGCATCAATCCTGGGCCGGCTATTGCTTAGACATATGATAATTAACATGTTTCAATGCCATTCTCCCATATCATCCCACCCTTTCCCTCATCCATAGAGGCCCTGAGTCTATTCTATACATCTGTGTTCCTTTTGCTGTCTCGCATGCTGGGTTCTCGTTACCGTCTTCCTAAATTCCATATATATGCGTTAATATACTGTATTGTTGTTTTTGCTTCTGGCTTACTTCACTCTGGATAATGGGCTCCAGTTTCGTCCATCTGAGTAGAACTGATTCAAATGAATTTTTCCTTAATGCTGAGTAATATTCCATTGTGTATATGTACCACAGCTTTCTTTATTAACCTTTTTTTAAATTTTTTTTACTGATTTTTTTTTTGTTGTTGTTGTTGTATTTTCTTCTTTATCATTCTTTCTTTCTTTTTTTCATAATAGTATTTTTGAGAATCCAGTCTTTACTCTAGATTTTTAATCTTTGCTTATTAGTATTTGGTATCAACTTTGTACCTTTAAGGATCCAAGCTCCAGTACCCATTGCTACCTGGGAGTGAGATCATTGGCTTGACTGCTCTCTCCCCATTCTTGTTTCTCCTCTTTTTTTTTTTTCTCTTCTTTATCTTTCTTTCTATCTTTTTCTTTGTAATAGTATTTTGAGAATACCGTCTTTACTCTAGATTTTTAATCTTTGCTTATTAGTATTGGGTATCAACTTTGTACCTTTAAGGATTCAAGCTCCAGTACCCATTGTTACCTGGGAGTGAGATCATTGGCTTGACTGCCCTCTCCCCATTCTTGTCTCTCCTTTTTTTTTTTTTTCTTTTTATTCTCTTTTCTTCTCCTACCAAGACACCTTCAACGTCCTCTTCCTCTGTATATTCTCTACCCAACTCTGGGACTCTGCTTGAGAGTTACGAGCTGTGAAGAACACTGAAATAACTGACCACTGGCTGGATCTGTCTCTATCCATCTGACTCTCTTTTCTCTCTCTGGTCAATTCTGTCTCCTTCCACCCTCTTCACATTTCGATATAACTCTGTGAACATCTCCAAGGGATCCAGGCTGTGGAGGGCACACAGAGGAGCAATCACTGGCCACTTCACTCCCTCACCATCAGACTCCTCTCTTCTCCTTCTGGTCCATGCCATGTAACTCTGTATACCCGAAAGGGTGTCCCTCACTGTGAAGAAACTTCTCATCACTAAACTAGAGGTTCTGCCACCATCAGTGCAGAGATAAAAGAGCCCTGAGGCTACTGGAAGACAGGAGGCTAAACCCAGACCCTGAGAATTCCAGAAAACTCCTGGATCCAAGAGTTAATTAATTGATAGGAACTCATCAACCTCCTCCATACCAAAACTGAAATTAACCAACCCCCAAGGGCCAATAAGCTCCAGAGTAAGATATACCAAGCAAATTCTCCAGCAACGCAGGAACACTGCCTGGAGCTTCAATGCACAGGTTGCCCAAGGTCACACCAAGTCCACCGACACCTCAAATCTCTTTACTGGACACTCCATTGTTAGTTACAGTGAGGAAACCCAGATCCACCCACCACAACAGCACACAAGCTTTCCCATCCAGGAAACTTCTACAAACCACACATCCAACCCCTCCCATAGTGAGGAACCCCCACAATAAAGGGACAACACAGCACGATAAACAAGATGAAAAGGCAGAGAAATACCCAGCAAGTAAAGGAACAGGATAAATATCCCCTAGACCAAACAAAAGACGAAGAGATAGGATGTCTAACTGACAAAGAATTC
>ML661338.1:14767433-14912076 GCA_007570785.1 Antilocapra americana
ATAAATCTAACCTTGATAAATTCAAAAATATTGAAATCATCCCAAGCTAGAGTGCTTTATAAAATCCTACCTTAATTAATATGATATTATTCTCTACCGTCATCATCACCATCAACTGAAACCCACTCCATGCAGACCACAAGAAACAGAAATTTTAAAAAGGAGATTTGGCTCATGCCATCAAAATATTTTAAAAATTAACTCAGCTGATTCTGGTATTACAGTCATTAAAGTGGAACAATATAGAGTAGACTGGAATGGCTGAAATATGCCACTAAACTTCATGAAGCATTTTATATATGTCAGAATCTGAAGAATTCAACTGTGAAGATGAAACAAGCTGGAAATTTTGTTTGTCTTGGAATATCAGACACAAGATTGAAAGCAGAAGTAATTTGAAATACATATACAGAACAGTGACTGGACAAATTCTTCAAAAAGTTATTTCTAAGTTGGTAACTATCCTTTAGAGATTACAAATTAATTAAGCACAGTTAACTGGGTCTTTGAGTTAGCTATAAGTTGTGAATATGTATGTAGTTCTGAAAAAAATCAAATATTTGGCATCTGATATATAAAAATATGTTGATAATGTCACTTAAAAATAAATTTATATATAAATATTCCTGACTTTGAAATTGTTATAATGGTTTTGGCTAACCCTCAGTTTTGTTACCCTGATGATTATGCAGAAATCCCTAAAGCAATTTTCATTTTAGATCAGGAATGTTTATATCAAATACAGTTGTTCATTTCAGACAAGCACATTGAAGTTTTGACACAGAAGATGTATTTCTTCCATCACCGAATAAAGAACACAGAACACAAACAAAAATTAATGAAGCCATTATAGCTGTCCAGGCAATTATTGTTGATCCAAAGACAAACCACAGGCTGGAAAACGTTGAAAGATGAACATTTTAGGATTTAAATTTTTTGTTTAACTAGCATAGTCATAGCCTACACACAATTCTGGAATGAGTAAGGAAATCAAATGTTATTTTTTCAGGAAATGAAACCCCATATTTGACCAAATACTTTGCCATTTGGGCTTTTTTCCCTCTAGAAGTGTTAAGGAAAATGAGAAGTTAAATTAAGAGAAGAAAAATACTATGGATACAAAGATATCCACTTTAATATATCTACAATAGCTAAAGTTGGGAGAAATACAAAGCCCAACAGAGTGAAATAATTTAAGCTTAGGACAATCACAAATCACTGAACTTCCTGTACCCCAGTTCTGACCTCCGTAAAATGCCGACAATACAGAGAAAACTGTCTACTCAACTATCTAATGTTCCACTACATCTCATACCTAAAAGTCCTGAGTACTTTTATATATTCTATTAATAATCTTCAGATCAATTCTTTGAGACAGGTACTATTTATCCCATTTTTACATATGATGAATGAATTTAGGAAGACGTGGTGCGCTCATACAATGTAGTCAATGACATGCAGCTGTTAAGTGATGAAGCTAGAATTTCAGTCACATCTGCAAAGCTCAAACACTGCTCCTAGAACATTTCTAAACTAAATATTCTCCTCCTAAACATTCTTTTTTCCCCTAACTTCCTTTTTCTTTTCCCTGAACAACCATATTCAAATTCTTGGTATCATTTCCTTCCCCTTCCAGAAAACTGAAATAACTCTTGTAGCTTCCCTCCTACATTCTTCCACTTGAGCAATCCTTACTACCTCTCTGCTAAGAAACTGAAATTGTTCTGTTTCCTATTGGCCCCAGTCTCTGCATGTCTTCCGTCCATTTTAGGACTATTTCATCTTCTTCCACCCAACCCTGCAGTGGCTTCATTCCCTAAACCCTATCATGTAAAGGCTGAAGTGACTTTGCTATCTGAACCCCTTTGTGCTGTGCTTGGTCATTCTGTCATCTCCGACTCTTTGAGACCTCATGCACTGTAGCCTGCCAGGCTCCTCTGTCCATGGGGATTCTCCAGGCAAGAGTACTGGAGCGAGTTGCCATGCTCTTCTCCAGGGGAATCATCCCAAACCTAGGATCAAATCCAGGTCTCCCACACTGCAGGTAGATTCTTTACCAGCTGAGCTACCAGGGAAGCCCTGAACCCCTTTAGTCTGTCCTCAGTCAAAATGACAAAAGTTATCACCCACTGCTTTCATTTTTACATTCTAATCTTCAAGTAAACTTGAAAAGGCATTATTTAATTAACATCCTAAGTCTTTCTTCTTGTATGCTTTATTTTATTTCCTCATTCTGGAATTCTTCCTCATTTTATGCAATTTCTAATTTCCTCAGGTAAATGTTAATACCCTATAAAGAATTTCTTTAAAGATCAGCATCATTCTGTATAAGCATTTTTATAACCCACATTAAAAGCACACCTTCTCCATTTTCTTTAAAATGCTTTAAAAACATTTTAATGGTACATTATTCTCTAATTTTGGAGTATTCAGTTTGCTTCCTTTTTTAATTTTTAAAATTTTTTAATATAAATTTATTTATTTTGATTGGAGGCTAATTACTTTACAATATTGTATTGGTTTTGCCATACACTGACATGAAACCGCCAGGGGTATACATTCAGTTTCCTTCTTTTTTTAAAAAAGCCATTTTATATTAAAATCATTATTTTAATTATTAAAATAATCCTTTTACAAATTACAAAACTTCTGATTATATCCTGGCTAGAATTTTCCTGAGAAGGTTTTTTTTTTTAATAGAAGGATTGTTGATTTACAATATTATATTAAAGTATACAACATAATGATTCGATTTTTTATAGATTCTACTTCATTTAGTTATTACAAAATAATGGTTATATTTCTCTGTGTTTTATAATGTATCCCGTTACTTATCTATCTTTAATTGTAGTATAATTGCTTTACAATGTTGTACTAGTTTCTGCTATACAACACGGTAAATCAGCTATGCTGCTGTACTGTGCTCAGTCGTGTCCAACTCTTTGCAATCCCATGGACTGCAGCCCACCAGGCTCCTCTGGCAATGGAATTTTCCAGGCAAGAATACTGAATTGAGTTGCCATTTCCTACTGCAGGGGATATCCCCGGCCCAGGGACGAACCGGCGTCTCTTGTGTCTTCTGCGTTGCCAAGTGGATTCTTTACCACTGTACCACCTGAAGCCCAAATCAGTTATATGTATGCATATATCCTGTCCTTCTTGACCCTCTCTCTTGTCCCTCACCCCACTCCACAGAGCACTGATCTGAGCTCCCTGACATACAGCAGGTTCCCACTACTGTTTCACACATGGTAGTGTATATACGTCAATGCTACTCTCTCAATCTGTCCCACTCTTCCCTGTCCCACTGTGTCCATATGTTCATTCTCTACATCTGGGTCTCTATTCTTGCCCTGGAAATAGGTCCATCTTACGATTTTTCTAGAGTCCATGTATATGCATTAATCCCTGAGAGCTCAGTTGGTAAAGAGTCCACCTACAATGCAGGAGACCCCGGTTTGATTTGTGGGTTGGGAAGATCCACTTGCCAAGGGATAGGCTACCCACTCCAGTATTCTTGGGCTTCCCTTGTGTCTCAGCTGGTAAGGATTCCACCTGCAATGCAGGAGACCTGGGCTCAATCCCTGGGTTGGCAAGATACCCTGGAGAAGGGAAAGGCTACCCAATCCAGTTTTCTGGCCTAGATAATTCCATGGGCTATATATATAGTCCATGGGGTCACAAAGAGTCGGACAAGACTGAGCAACTTTCACTTCACTATGCAATATTTATTTTTATGGCTTACTTCATTTTGTATGAAAGACTCTAGGTATATCCACATAACTACAAATGGCCCAATTTTGCTCCTTTTTATGGCTGAGTAATGAAGATTTAAAGGAATTGAAATCAAACAGTCACAATGGGTGTCTCCAAATGGTAGGTGGGATTGTGTTTATTTTTAGTTTCCTTTTTAACATTCTAGTTCAGTTCAGTCACTCAGTCATGTGTGACTCTTTTTGACCCCATGGACTGCAGCATGCCAGTTGTCCATCACCAACTCTCAGAGAGTTTACTCAAACTCATATCCATTGAGTCAGTGATGCCATCCAACCATCTCATCCTCTGTCGTCCCCTTCTCCTCCCACCTTCAATCTCTCCTAGCATCAGAGTGTTTTCCAATCAGTCAGTTCTTCACATCAGTTGGCAAAAGTAATGAAGTTTCAGCTTCAGCTTCAGCATCAGTCCTTCCAATGAATATTCAGGACTGATTTCCTTTAGAATGGACTGGTTGGATCTCTTTGCAGTCCAAGGGACTGTCAAGAGTCTTCTCAAACGCCACAGTTCAAAAGCATCAATACTTCGGTGCTTAGCTTTCTTTACAGTCCAACTCTCACATCCATACAGATATGCAGATGACACCACTCTTATGGCAGAAAGTGAAGAGGAACTAAATAGCCTCTTGATGAAAGTGAAAGAGGAGAGTGAAAAAGCCATATCTTTATTTGTCTGACAAATGCTGTGAATACATATATTTATATAAATTTCCGATATATACCTAAGACCTATGCATTTTGCTGTATTTATGCTGTTCCTCAGGAAAAAGCAAATCAGAAAAAAGTACCGAAGAGTAGACTTTAAGTAAACCAAGCCTTGTAAAAAAAAAAATGCTAAAACAAACAAACAAAAAAAGATTTTTAAATCCATGACCTAAGCAAGAATAATGAAAAGGTATACCTCACAACTTGGCCTGTTTTCACCTGCTCACCACTTTCACTTCCATCTATTTGGCAAAGTTGGGTGGCTTTTACACAGTAAAACAGACATTAATAAGAGGGAATTGAAGCCTAAGGGAACAGATTATAAAGTGCTGGTTTTGTCACTAACTTGCTTTGTGATCTTGGGCAAGTCAATTCTTCTGGACATCTGCTTCCTCATCAGTAATATGAGGGCCAGACTAGATAATGTCTAAGGCTACTTCCAACTCTTTCTGTATATAATTCCAAATGAGAGTTCTGCTTCTTAATACAAAGAAAAGCACCAGAGTTCTATAGTGATCTAATGAAACATTTGGCAGCATCAATAGATCTGGCAGATATTTCAAAATGTTGGGCTGCCAAGAAAAGCTTACCATGGTCATAAGCCTATTCCACAATGATATATTGGTTATGCTAGTGTTGACAGCATGACATGTGATCCCCTCCCAAATGCTGGTAAAGTAAAGCAAGGCTATGAATGAGATCCAAGGATACCTAATTCTTTGTATGCAACCCTGTTAAGAGATTCAAGAAAAGACTTGGAAGCTGATATTAAGATCTGTTCCCAGTCCTTTGGAAAACCTTTTCAACTCATCTGACCAAGCACTCAAGAAGGAACAAACAACCAATGTTCTAAATAAAAGCATTCCTGTGGGCTTTAAAAAGTTACAGTACCATTAAGTAAAACTTTTCTAGGTTAGCCATTTAATTTCCAATAATAATAATGATATATTTGAGTGTCCAGAATGACTATATAAAGATGTTAATTGTTCATCTCATTTTCCAGATACTAATGTTTTCTGAAGAGTGGAAGAGGGGTATCTTGCCCACCTCCCAAAGCTATATAAAACCAATTCAAAAGTACAGTGAGTTCTGAAGATGAGACACAAATTTATTCATTCCTTAAGGGCATTATTCAGTACATTTCAAAAACTGAGTCTGAACAGTCCACATAATTTATCACTCATCTCCCAGAACCCTTTTAGTCCAAGGAATCCAAGGAATAACAGGACCTTTTCCTTCCTAAGGCATTCATGGTTCATGACTAAAGAATAAAGAATATTTTTAAGCAAATACAAAAGTGATTTCATTAAAGGCAAAGAACTGGATTTCATGTTTTCCTACTAATCACATACATTCATCCTGGAGGCATCCTAAGTGCAATAAATAAATACATATATCATTTTCTGCAAAGATTGTTTGTCTATTCATTTGTTTTGTGGTGAAAATAGCTTTTATTTTCTGGAGTATACCCTAACTTCTCACTAATAAAAATTACACCAAATGTATGAGAAAGAATGGGAGAATGGAAAAACTTAAGACAAACACTTGATCATATTTCCATCTTGTGGTGCAGAAGTGATGGAGAGGCACAAAACTGGATCAAAATGTGCCAAGAAAATCTATTGGTTCTTGAAGTAGGATGTCTTTCAAATTAATTTAAACTCACGTGCAGTCACTGAACAATAAAAAATACTGTGAAAAGAAGGTATTTGTGGATCTTCTCATAATTAACCTCAAAGAAGACTGAATTCTTACCAAATAAAATATTTCCATTTCATATATCATAATACGGAATTACAACTGAGAATCATCTTAGGAAGATGAACTTTTTAAGTACACCCTAGTTCTATTCACTTTGTGTTACATGGAACTTTTCTTGGATTACTAACTTCAGGGGCTTTTTCAAATATATGTTGCTTTACTCAAAAAACATATCCAAAAGCTTTACTAAAGCAGGAACTCATTCAAAGCAAATTTCTTTAAGGACTGTTTTGTTTTTCTTTTTCCCATCCTGAAGGCTATGGGAAATGGAAGGGAAATTTATGTTACTTCAGAATTTAAGTGAGATTCAAAAGCATTCTTTACACTGTCTTTCAATTGTATGCTTAGTGTAATTTCTAGGCTTCACTCACAAAGACTAGAATTTTTTTTTCCAGAAATTAAACGATTCTCTAGAGAGCCACAATTGCTAACAGGATTAGAGACAAAGAATCCTAGGAAAGTGACTGGGGCACTAGGAGGATACCAAAAACAAGACATCCCATAGAATTCCTAGAACAAACAAGATGACAACTGTGCTGTCTGCTGACTGTTGAAGTCCCCAGAAAAACCTGAATAACCGGATGTATCATGGAGTATTCATATTATAGTTTATCCTCATTATTCATGAATTCCATATCTGCAAATTCACCTACTCACTAAAAATGTACTTATAAACCCCAATATCAATAATTGTCATGCTTTTGTAGTACTTTATGGACACACATTCTCAACTAAGGTCAACAAGACAATACTCTATCTTCTTAACGTATTGAAGTATGAAATCACTATCAACAAGTATGAAACTGACAACCTGAAACTAACATAGAGATATAAGTCAATTATCAGTTCAGTTCAGCTGCTCAGTTGTGTCCAACTCTGCAACCCCACGGACTGCAGCACAGCAGGCTTCCCTGTCTATCAGCAACTCCCAGAGCTTGCTCAAATTCATGTTCGTTGAGTCAGTGATGCCATCCAACCATTTCATCCTCTGTCATCCCCTTCTCCACCTTCAATCTTTTCCAGCATCAGGGTCTTTTCAAATGAGTCAGTCCTTTGCATCAGGTGGCCAAAGTATTGGAGTTTCAGCTTCAGCATCAGTCCTTCCAATGAATATTCAGGACTGATTTCCTTTAGGATGGACTGGTTGGATCTCCTTGCAGTCCAAGGAACTCTCAAGATATTCTCCAATACCCCAGCTCAAAAGCATCAATTCTTTGGCACTCAGCTTTCTTTATAGTCCAACTCTCATATCCATATATGACTACTGGAAAAACCATAGCTTTGATTAGATGGACTTTTGTTCGCAAAGTAATGTCTCTGCTTTTTAGTAAGCTATTTAGGTTGGTCATAGCTTTTCTTCCAAGGAGCAAGCGTCTTTTTTAATTTCATGGTTGCAGACGCCATTTGCAGTGATTTTGGAGCCCAGGAAAATAAAGTCTGTCACTGTTTCCATTGTTGCCCCATCTATTAGATATGAAGTGATGGGACTGAATGCCATGATCTTAGTTTTCTGAAAGTTGAGTTTTAAGCCAACTTTTCACTCTCTCCTCTTTCACTTTCATCAAGAGGCTCTTTAGTTCTTTGCTTTCTGCCATAAGGGTGGTGTCATCCTGCATAAAAGGGTGATGTCATCTTATAAGTTGAAGTCAATTGTACTTCAACTTAAAAAATATAGATAAAAAATATAGACACTGGGAGAAAATGCATCAAAATGCTAATGATAGTTTCCTCTCAGGTATGAAGATTATGGATGATTCCTAATTTTTACTTTATGCTTTTATGTCTATCTAGTTGCTTGCAATGTATCAGCTTGCAAAATTAGAAAACCAATGTCATTAAAAATGTTTAAATACATTTTCTAAGGCTGGGCCATTCTAAAATACCTGAAATAAAGCAGATAATTAATATATTTATAAATTGGACTGCTAATATCTTCTTAGGATGTTTTGCATTGATATTCATAAATATGTGAGGCCTTTGGGATCTATATTGACCATGTTTTTTCATTATCATTATGCTGTTTTTATAAAATGACTTAGAAATTTTTCCATTTTTAAGTGCTAGAAAAATTTTTTATAGATGGTAAGTAACCACTATCTCTGAAGAACTGAAAGCATTCATTGTCAAACTACTTGTATCAGCACCTTTTAGAGAAACAATTTTTGACATTTTAAATTTCAATCGTTTACTGTCTTTAGATTTTTCTTTCTTAATTCAATTTCATGTTAATATTTTCTTTAAACACAATAATTTCAATTAAATTTTCCTACCGTCATAATAATTATTTCAACCCTATCTATATTTATTTCTCTAATCTTATTCCCAGTATCATTTGTATTTCTGTCTTTTCTCATTTTTAATAGTCTTACTATTTTTATGAAACAAATAATTTATTGAATTATTTTTCAATTTAGCTTTTCTGTAGATCAGTTCTATTTCTTCATATCATTTTCCACACAGTTAACATTTTCATTAGTTTTTTTTTTTCACTAACTTCTTTATTTAAAGCCTTCATGATGTGTAAATCAAATCATTATGGCATATACCTTAAACTTATACAGGCTCCATCTCAATTATTTTTTAATGAAACTGGAAGAAAAACAGAGGATAAAGAAAGGGAAAATATCAAAGTTGAGAGAGAGAGAGGGATTTACGATAAAGAAAAGACTACTCAGGTCCTGGTTTAGGAATTAGAACAACTGGTTCAAAAACACAGAAACACTTCATATCTTTTCTTCTATGAACACTGTTTCAGAAAGCAAACTCTAGAGTCACTATGGAGACAGAACTTGGGCTCTGCTTAATTCCCTCTGCAGGGTGCAGGCCTGGCACAGAGCAAATGTAAGCCTAGAGAATCTTGTGGTGCCAGAAAGAAAGGAAGAAAGGAAGTAATCAAAAAGAAAAAATAATGAGAACATTTGAAAGGGCAAAGAGGCCAATAAAAGGAATCCCTAATGGCACTAGTTGGAAGAAGCTGAGCATGAAAATAAACAATAGTACTGTGTTATTCCCCCCACCAGAAAAATATGCATGAGATCACAGTGACATAAATAGGTAAAAAGGACAACCATTCTTTTTTAAATAATTTTATTTATTTATTTTTGGCTGTGCTGAGTCTTCGTTGCTTCACACGGACTTCTCTCTATTTGTAAAGAGCAGGGGCTACTCTTCGTTACAGTGCCCAGGCTTTTCATTGCAGTGGCTTATCTCATTGCAGAGCAGAGGCTCTAGGGCACACAGCCTTCAGTAGTTGCAGCACATGGGCTCAATGGTTGTGGGTTTCCAAGTTTCAGAGCACAGGCTTAGTAGTTGTGGCCCATGGGCCTAGTTGCTTCATAGCATGTGGGATCTTCCCAGACCAGGGATTGAAACAGTCTCCTACATTGACAGGCAGATTCTTTACCACTGAGCCACCAGGAAGTCCACAACTATTCTTTGTAGAAGAATTTCAATTAATAAATGCAGGAAGAATGAAGAAAATTGAAAATCAATAGGGGAACACTGTAATAATCATTGCTATAGGCAAGATCCTAATAAATACTTAATTTAATGAGCAGAAGGGCGCTTGCAAAATCTCAAAGAAGCTCCTCCAAAATATTTAGTCATTAGAGAGAACAAAATTTTTAAAAAGTAGACTTTACAGTGTAAAATCTCGGCCAAGTGGTAAATGATAATATTACTAGCAGTATATATGTGTGCCCCATGATATGATACATTAATGAGGACACATTACCCTTGCAGTATTCTTTCTAGTAGTGAATAACCCTAAATTAACCTTACAAAACATCAAACAAACACAAATTAAGGAATGTTCTAATATAGTGATCAATTCTCTTCATAAGAGTCAAGACAATAAGAAACAAAGAAAGACTGAACAACTCTTCAATGATGGAAGCTGGGGAAACATGGGAACTAAATGCAATAGGAGATGCTGGGTTGAATCCTGGGCCAGAAGAACAGAAATAAAGAAATTCCTGGTGAAATCTGAATAAATTTTATAGTTTATCTAATAGTATTGTACACAATTAATTTGTTAGCTTTGGCAAGAGTCTTATGATTAAATAAGATGCTAACATAAGGGAAAGTGGGGTGAAAAGTTTCATAAATTCTATTATGTTTGTAATTCTGTTAATCTAAAATTATCTCAAAATAAAAAATAAAAAATTTAAAATCACCTTAATTTTATAAAATATACACAAAAATTTCACATACATATTCCTGATGTGTATCTAATAAAATACTAATTAAATAACAAGTCTATATTCAATTAGCCTTCAACATTCCAACCACTCAAAATTCTAAAATTTCTTTCATCCATAAAAACTTATCCCTGATCTGGAATGCATGAAAACAGAATCTGTACATAGGTCAAATTTCCATCAATATCATACACAAAGCACCCTGTAGGAATTTGGGTTCATAGAATTAGTAAAACAAAATGCTGGTACTCAGGCTACTGCTTTAATAAAGTCCTTTGTCTTTGACCCAAGAGTCTCATGTCCTCTGCCAGAATTGATAAAACTGAAGCGAGTCTAACTCATTACCTTGCAAGTAAAAACATCAGCCTCTCAAGAGTTCTTAACATGCTCAGTTCTACTTTCTTTCACACAAAGAACAGTAAGGCAGGTGCTGAAAAAGCAATCAAATGCCTAAGGGTGTTTAGCAAGTTATGTAAATAAATGAAAAAGGCCATATGGATATGGTGACAAACTAGAGTTCACAGCTTCTTTAAAAGGCACAATTGCCATTCCAATGAATTATTGTTGACCCAGTAGTACCAGATTGTCTGATGTTTTGATGAGAAGCAAACCTCCACTTTTGTATAAGAAACACCTAAGTTTCAAATGTTGATAGACTAATTTTATTTATTTATTTATTTATTTATTTAAATTTTCTTTACTTTATTGTGTTGGTTTTGCCATACATTGACATGAAACTGCCATGGGTATACATATGCTCTCCCTCCAGAACCTCCCCTCCCTCCTCCCTCCCGATTCCCTCCCCCTGGATGATATGGGAGAATGGCATTGAAACATGTTAATTATCATATGTGAAATCAATCGCCAGCCCAGGGTTGATGCTCGGGGCTGGTGCACCGAGATAGACTAATTTTAAAAACTCTAAAGCATGTTTGTGAATTCAATAGAGTTGACCTATAGATCAGTGCTGTCACCGATATTTATACCTTAGTCTACATGTTAGATGTCAAAACACAGAGGCCTAGTTTCTTCTGCTTATTACTGCATAAAATAATCCATTTATAAACTTTCTATATTTTCTCTCACTTCAAATCAGTTCCATATTGGTAGAATACACAGAGGAGGTTCTTTCACAACTTGTACCTTAGACTCACCCAGACATTTTAAGCAACTTGTGGAAGACAACATGACCAGAACTTATAGGACAAGAGAGAAATTCAGGAAAGAGAAATTAAACAATCAGATTCTCGGATCAGACCTGTGTTTTGCCTTCATGATCTGTCTTTGCAAAAATAAGGCCTGCAGTTTCAGGGGAAATGAAACACTGTATTTTGTTTATTGCTTATTCAATCAGATATGCACCACTGAGTCTTTAACGTTGTACTTTAGCTGTTCTATATTTGCTGGCTAAAGATAAAGAAAAAGTATATTAAAATAAGATGCTGGTAAGAACATCAAAGATTGAATGAAAATTTGGGCTTCTCCATTTTGCAGTATAAAAATGCCTAACTCTAGAACTTTCTCACAATTTGTATATATGATTTTGTATTGATGCTTTTTATATAATATGGTAATCTCCCATAACAAAATGGAAAAATTAAGATTATCATAAAAACTACTCCATGTTCAATCTGTTGGACTTGAAGATATGGCATCATTTAAGTATTAACTTATTTCAAAAGCTTTAAACCCAAAAGCAATGTTTACAAAGAAATAACAAGTATGTGGAAAGACATGGGACATACAGAATTTAAAATAAATTCTGTCTTACTGAGATAATTCCTACCCAAGGAAACTGAATTTTGCATTTTAAGAAGAATCCTACAGTGTAAGTTACTGGGTAATTCAGTGGGCCAAACAAGCTTTTTTTTCTATTGGACAAATGAATTCTGCTCCCTCCAACCACAGATCCACCACAATACTCCAAGAAATACTCTCTCCACCTCTTCCTACCTGTGCCCTGTCTTCCATCAAAACTCAACTCACTTGTCATTGTCACAAGAGAGCCTTGTATTACTTCCTTCCATTGCCAAATAACTTTTCCTCTATCATACTTTTTATAACTCTCACCACAGTTGTGGTTATTAGAATACTGCCTTTATTCAACGGAACTGAAATACCTAAGAAGACAAGATCCATTTCCGTCTTTATTTTACACTGGATCCTCAATTTCAAGTAGAATTTTTTACATATGGCAGACAGTCAAGTTAAATATATGAATAAAACAAGTCCAAATTCTAAGATGCTAGTCCTAGAATCTCACTGTCTCACTGATCTCTCACTGTCAACTGATCTCAGGTAAGTCACTTTAGTTTCTTCATCTGAAAAAAGAAGAATAACATAGTAGGGTTGCTTGATGAATATAAAAATTTTAACTGAAGATGACAATTGCTATCTTTTTACCTTTAGGATTATATTTAAATTATTTTGCTTTGGATGAATATTTTAAAATAACCCTAATATATTTAGTTCTGAATAACTACAGACAGAGGTTCATGACATTGTACAGGAGACAGTGATCAAACCCATTCCCAAAAAAACAAATGAAAAAAAGCAAAATGGTTATTTAAGGAGGCCTTACAAATAGCTGAGAAAAGAAGAGAAGCTAAAGGCAAAGGAAAAGGAAATATACATCCATTTGAATGCAAATTTCCAAAGAATAACAAGGAGAGATAAGAAAGCCTTCCTCAGTGATCAATGCAAAAATAGAAGAAAACAATAGAATAGGAAAGACGAGAGATCTCTTCAAGAAGATTAGAGATACCAAGGGAATATTTCAACTAAAGATGGCCACAATAAAGGACAGAAATGGCATGGACATAACAGAAGCAGAAGATATTAAGAAGAAGTGGTAAGAATACAAAGAAGAACTATACAAAAAGATCCTAATAACCTAGACAACCACTATGGCATGATCACTCACCTAGAGCCAGACATCCTGGAGCCTGAATTCAAGTGGGCCTGGGACAACCTGGAAGAAATGAACAAATTTCTATAAACAAACAACCTGCCAACATTGAATCAAGAAGAAACAGACAATTCAAACAGACCAATTACTGGTAGTGAAATTTCATTTGTAATAATAATTTTTTAAAAAACAAAATTCACAGCAAACAAAAGCCTGGGACCAAACAGCTTCAAAGGAGAATTCTACCAAACATGTAAAGAGAGCTAATACCTATTCTTCTAAAACTATTCCAAAAAAAATGAAGAGGAGGAAATACTCCTAAATTCATAATACGAAACCACCTAATACTAAAACTAGACAAAGATACTACAAAGAAAGAAAATTACAGGCCAGTACCTTTGATTAATATAGATGCAAAAATTCTCAACAAAATATTAGTAAATTATAAACAACAATATATAAAAAAGATCATATACCATATTCAAGTGGGATTTATGCCAAGAATAAATCAATATGGTTCAATATCCATAAATCAATGTGATATACCATAGTAACAAAGGAAAAAAAAATTCACACAATCATTTCAATAGATGCAGAAAGTGAACTTGGCAAAATACAACACTACTCATGATAAAAAAAACTCTCATCAAAGGTGGTAAAAGGGAATATATTCAAAATAATAAAGGCAATTTATGACAAGCCCATGGCTAACATCATATTTAATGGAGGAAAAGATGAAAGTCTTTCCTCCTAATTCATGAATAAGACAAAGATGCTCACCTTGTCACTTCTATTTAGCATATTATTGGAACTTCTAGCCACAGGAATAAAATAAGAAAAAGAAATTAAAGGCATCCAAATTAGAAGGGAAAACCTAAAACTATTACTATTTGCAGGTTACATGATACTATATATAGGAAACTCTAAAGTCTTTACCAAAGAATGTAGAACTAATAAATTAATTCAGTAAAGTTGTAGGATACAAGATTAATATACAAAATCTGTTGTTTTTTAATACACTAATAATGAACAAGCAGAAAGAGAATCAAGAAAATAATCAGGTTTAAAATCACATCAAGAAACAAAATATCTAGGAATAAACTTAACCGAAGAGTTGAAAAAATCTATACTCTGAAAAACAAAGTGATGAAGAAAACTGAAGATGATATAAAGAAATGTGAAAATACCCCCATACTCTTGGTTTGGAAGAATTAATATTGTTAAAATTCTCCATACTACCTAAAGCAATCTGTAGATTTAGAGCAATCCTTATCAAAATGACCATGATAAGTTTCACAAAATTAGAACAAATAATACTAAAATTTATATGTAACCATAAAAGACCTTGAATTGCCAGAGCAATCTTGAGAAAAAAAGAACAAAGTTGAAGGTGTCACTCTCCCTGATTTCAGACTTCAAAGCTGCAATAATCAAAACAGTATGGTAATGGCACAAAAACAGACACGTAGATCAATGCAGCAGAATAGAGAGCCCAGAAATAAACCCACACACTTGCAGTCAATTAATCCACAACAAAGGAGACAAGAATATACACTGGAGAGAAGACAGTCTATTCAATACTGGTCCTGGGATAACTGGACAGCTACATGTATAAGAATATTAGAGTATTTCCTCACATCATACACAAGATAAACTTAAAATGGATTAAAGACATAAATGTAAGATCTGAAATCACAACACCCCTAGAAGAGAACATAGGAAAAACAGTCTTTGACATAAATTGTAACAATATTTTTGGGGTCTGTTGTCTAAGGCAAAAGAAAGAAACATAAAACCAGGATATAGTTAAATTTAAAAGCTTTTACACAGCAAAGGAAACCATTAACAAAATAAAAAGACAACCGTCTAAATCAGAAAAAAATGTTGTATTAATTTGACTGACAAGCAAAATATATAAATAGCTAATACAGCACTTCAAAAAAAAAATCCAAAAACAGCAGAAGGCCTGAAAAAAATATTTCTGCAAAGGAGACATATAAAAGGCCAACAGGTACATGAAATGATGTTCAACATCAGTACTTATCAGGGAAATGCAAATCAAAGCCACAATGAGTATTATCTTAACTGTCAGAATGGCTATTATCAAAAAGTCTACAACTAAAAAATGTCAATTAGAATGTGGAAAAAGTAATTGTTGGTGGGAAGGTAAATTGTTCCAACCACTATGAAAAACTGTATGGAAATTCCTCAGAAACTGAAAACAGAACTACCATATGATCCAGTAATTCCATTGCAGAGTATATTCCAAAAAATGAAAACATTAATTCTAAAAAATACACATACCCCAGTGCTCATAGTAGCACTATTTATAATAGCCAAAACACAAAAGCAACCAAAGCAATTATTTTGTAATAACTTTTAATGGAGTATAATCTATAAAAATATTGAATCACTATGCTGTATATCTGAAACTATGTAATATTATAAATCAAATATGCTTCAATAAAAATTTGTTTTTATCTAAGCTTCTGTCTCTATCACATGAATGGAGGCTATGAGGAAGAAGAAAGAGCATTTCTCCTGGTGGCACTGTCTGTGAACTTAGCCTCTACAGCAGGCTGGAGGATGCATTAAGAAATGCTGTTGCCCTGCCTTGGCTTACCTTGTCTTGCCCTTCACAGGAATATACTTTAGTCCTTAATAGGAAGCTTGAGGAAAAGGGAGCCCTGTGATCTTGGCCACGTTAACTCAAAGTGGAGTTTCCTCACATAGGCTCAGAGAAAATGCATTACGTGTCAAGTGCCAGAAATGAAGTATACTGAGTTTTAGTAGATTTTCTTGAATAAATGTCAGTTCATTTGCTATATATCCATAAAACCATTTCCAGAAAACTTAATTGGTTGTATTTTTTATTATTTTTTAGTAAGTCCATGAACTCACATTACCATTACATAAATACTACTTGCTATCAATTTTTCTGTAACCCACATTATCTGTGTTTCTCCTTGTCACTGCCTTTATACCATCAGTGCGGAATGTTTATAGCTTAAATACTAAGAATTTTAAAAACTCTTCATGTTGGTTTCTGTGAAAATTTCATGCCATGCAAATTTGAAAGGCAGTAGCCAGACATTAATATTTCAGATAATTGATATTGGTTACACTTCTGTGGAAATCTGGCAACCCACTCCAGTTTTCTTGCCTGGAGAATCCCATGGACAGAGGAGCCTGGCGGTCGACAGTCCACTGGGTTGCAGAGTCGGACCAAACTGAAGCAACTGAGCATGCATGCAAACTGTAGTCAAGTCAGTTTTAGGTTTAACAGGTTTCTCTCACCTCATAGCCTGTCCTTGTTATACATATGCATTATTTTTACTTTTTAAAACTCAGCATTTTCTTTACTTATTTAAATATTTTACAGAAATTACTGATAATGGTAAGCTCTTCCATTTATGAAGAAGGTAAGAAATCTATTTTTGTATTTGTTTTGTCTCCAATTAAAATTATAGCTTTAGTGAGTGGCCTCAGAATTACTTTGCAAAATTTTGCTGCATAAAATACACTGAGGAATTTTTTTAATCAACAAAATGGACCCCACACAAGTGAAAGTCACCTACCAATGTAATTTTTTACATTTGACATGTGCATGGTACTTTTTTTTTAATGGAAAATTCCTTCAGCCACTATTCGGTGACTCAGTTAGCTTGGGGTTGTTCCTTATGTATCGTTTTTGTCTTGCTTTGGCATAGTGATTGCATTCTTTCCATCGCTGTCCATCTGGTCAACACTAACTGAAGAATCAATTTACCTTGATTGAGCTCCTTAACCTCAATTTTAAATTTCAATTTAGCCACATGTCAATTTTAAATTTTCAATATTCCTATTTTTTAACTAGTTGTCTATAAATTTTAGGGTATTTTATCTCACTTAAACAAAATATAACATGCATACACACACACAAAAAAAGTCAAAGAATGAGCAAAAGACTTACATAGGAATCTCACACGGGAAACATACACAATTGAAAATACAGTCATATGAAAAAGCTCAACATCATTAGTCAGAAAGATATGAAGTTAAAACCATAATGAAACACCACTATACATGAAGTGAAGTGAAGCAAGCTGCTCAGTCTTGTCTGACTCTTTGTGACCCCATGGAATTCTCCAGGCCAGAATACTAGAGTGGGTAGCCTTTTCCTTCTCCAGGGGATCTTCCCAACTCAGGGGTCAAACCTGTGTCTCCTGCATTGCAGGTGGATTCTTTATCAGCTGAGCCACAAGGGAAGCCCAAGAATACTGGAGTGGGTAACCTATCCCTTCTCCAGGGGATCTTCCCAACCCAGGAATTGAATCACCCTCAGAAATGGCTAAAATTTAAAAGACTGACACCATAAAATGCTGGTTAGAATGTGAAATCATCAAAATTTTTGTCTATTATTGGTGGGAGTATAAAATTAATTTTGACACATTTACTTAAAAAATATTAACATACATTATTTTGCACAAATTCTGTACCAAATATCATTCTAGTCATTGACAATGCACAGTTGAAAAGTTGGCTTCAGGGTAGTACAGGAGACTTGAATACACAACAACATAGAGTAATAAATTCTGTGATGTACTAAGTGTAAGATATTGTACAAGCTATTTTTGGTGGGAAAATGTTTAAAAATTGGTTCTAACTATCCCTTAATTTTTGATAGAATTCATAAGCAAAGCTATCTTAGGTCTGGAGTTTTCTTTTTGTAGGAAGATTTTTAATTTTAAGGTTAATTTCTTTTAAGATATAGATAGGGCTACCCAGATGTTTCTATATATTACTATGTCAGCTCTGGTTATTGTGTCTTTTAAGGAATTTATGCATTCATCTAAATTAGCAAATATAGTGATATAAAAGTATTCATAATATGTCTTATCAACCTCTTATTTTAATAGACTGTACAACAATGTCTATTTCTGATATAGTAATTTCAATTTCCTTTTTTTATCTAGATCAGTCTAGTTAGGAGTTTTCTAATGATTTATTCTTTGATAAATCAGTTGTAGAAGTATGCTGTTTAATTTCCAAATATTTCTGAATTCTTGATGTTTTTGCTATTAATTTTCAACAATATAATTGCTGTCAGAGGACATACTCTATATGATTTCAATTCTTAAAATTTGGACACATTGGTAATGTTTCATGTACATGAAATATATATACTCTGTACTTGTGAAGCCATAGTGTACCACAGTGATTGGTCTGAGTATATTAATGGTGCTCTTCAAGTCTTTTTATAATTCTGTCTACTTCTTCATCAGTTACTTAAAGAAGAAGGTGAAAATATCCAGTTATAACTTTTCTATTTATTTCTTCAGTTTTGTCTTCCTGTTCTGTATTTCGAAGCCCTGTTATTAAGTAAGTATACATGTAGGGATATTATATCTTTTAGATGAATTAATATAGTCAGTTCCACCTTTTTATGATTAGTGCTTTCATGAAAGTGAAAGCCCTCAATTGTTTCCAACTCTTTGGGACCCCATGGATTATACAGTCCATGGAATTCTCCAGGCCAGAATACTGGAGTGGGTAGCAGTTCCCTTCTCCAAGGGATTTTCCCAACCCACGTCTCCCACAATGCAGGCAGATTCTTTATCAGCTAAGCCACCAGGGAAGCCCAAGAATAGTGGAGTGGGTAGCCTATCCCTTCTGCAGCGAATCTTTCTGACCCAGGAATCAAACCAAGGTCTCCTGCATGGTGGATTCTTTACCAGCTGAGCTGCCAGGGAAGCCTGAGTGTTTTCATGTACATGTTTTTCTATCCT
Source organism: Antilocapra americana (assembly GCA_007570785.1). Classification (NCBI taxonomy): domain Eukaryota; kingdom Metazoa; phylum Chordata; class Mammalia; order Artiodactyla; family Antilocapridae; genus Antilocapra; species Antilocapra americana. Next base: position 14,786,548 of record ML661338.1, read on the forward strand.
TTACTTTTACTTATTCTATCCTTTTACTTTTTCTATCCTTTACTTTTTCTATCCTTTACTTTTAACTGGGTTAACCAGGTTTTATGTGTAATAAACAGCAAATGATTAGGCTTCATTTTTTCCCCAAATCAAAAATCTTTTAGTAATGACTAGATTATTAACATTTAATGTAGTAATCTATATTAATACCATCCTCCAATTTGATTTTTTATTGTTCTGTCTGTCCTTTCTTTTCTTTCTTTCCTGCCTTTAAATTATTTGAATAATTTTTAGAGTTCATCTAATGTTCTCTATTGGCTTTTACCCTATCCTGTTTTATTCTTTTTAGTGGTTGTGTTGAAATGCATAATATGCATCTTAAATTTCCACAGTTATATCATTCTATATGCAAATTTTATGTTTCAATTTATAACTCTTGAATGCTTTGTAGTAAGATTTTTTATAATTTTTCTCCTACATAAGTCATATAATACATCATTAGTATTTTGCATTAAAGTCAATTATCTTTTAAAGAAATTGTTGTTTAGTTACTAAGTCGTTCCCAACTCTTCTGCAACTCCATGGACTATAACCTGCCAGGCTCTTCTCTCCATGAGATTTTCCAGGCAAGAATACTGGAATGGGTTACCATTTCCTTCTCCAGGGGATTTTGCTGACCCCTTGTAATCGAACCTGTGTCTCTATCATTTCCTGCATTGGCAGGTGGATTCTTAATCACTGAGCCATCAGGGAAGCCTTTTAAAGAAATTAGTAACTAGAAAGAAAAATTTATTGTCTTCATATTAACTATTTCTGGAACCTTTTATTTCTTCTTCTAATACAAATTTTTATCTGATACCATTTTTTTTCTGCCAGAAGAGCTTCCTTTAACATTTCTTTCAGCGCAGGCCTACAAGAAACAAATCCTTGGAGGTTTTGCATGTGTGATATTCTTATTTCACTCTAGTGTTCAAAAAATATTTTCAAAGAATATAGAATTCTAGGTTGACTTTTTTTGTTGTCAGGACTTTGAGAAGCCACTGTTGTCTTCTGTCTTGCATATTTCCTGATGAGATGTCAGTGGCTGTTTTTAATGTCTTCTATATGCAGTGCATCTTATTTCTCTGCTTTTAAGATTTTGCTACTGATTCCTAGCAATTTGATTATGATGTTTCTTGTATTTTGCTTTGCATAAATGCTTCTTAGGGTTTTCTGAGCTTCTTGGATCAATGAGTTTATAGTTTTCACCAAATATGTAAATCATTTAACTATTATTTCTTGAGAAATTTTCAATGTATCTCATTTTCTATTGCTGCAATTATACATATAATAGATGCATCGACATCGTCCATGAGTCATTGAGGCTTTAAAATTTTTTTAGACTTTTCCTGTAATTCAATTTGAATAGTTTCTATTGCCCATCTGCATGTTAAATGTTTTACTCTGCAGTGTTTAATCAAGTGAAAATTTCAATTCAGATATTATATTTTAAGAATTTTTAGAATTACCAGCTGGTACATTATATATATATATATATATTTATGTGTGTGTAAACACACACACATTCTAATTCTCTATTGAAATTTCCTATTTGTTTTCTCATTTTCTTATTCTTCCTAAAAGCCTTAAAGAATTTTATAACTTTTCTAAAGCCTTATCTTTTCTTCTTATTCTATCATTGCTCATTATATCTGAATCTATCTTTATTGAATGGTTTGAATCCTGATCAGAAGTCATCATTATTTTTGCATATGTTTAATTAATTTTAAGTAGTCTATTTAATATCATGGATTATACATTATTGAGTGTCTGGACATTTTGTATTCCTTAATAACATACTAAATTTTGTTGAAATGTTGCAGAAACCATTACACGAGAAACCAAGCACCACACTCAGAGAGTTGGAGAACTCGGGTTCATTGTGCCGGTGGGCCCAGAGGAGTTAACACTACAAGCTCTGAGCCCCAAACAAAGAAATTACAGAGTTTTTATAGACAGACTGTAGTGGGCAATACTAGTTGTTAACAGGCTGCTTTAAACTAAGGGGTTTCACGAGTGTGAGAACAGCAGTCAAGATGGGGAGGGGGATGCCTGACTTTTATATAGACGGGCATGTTTAAGCAAGTTTGCAGGGGCCAGGAAACTGCAAAGAGCAGGACAAGGGTGAATGAGATAAACTCCAGTTCCTAGTATTACAAGTCCCCACTTTTTGAGACTACGTGACCTACATGATCTAGACTTTGCAAGGGGCAAGCTGAATTATAGAGGCAGAAGGAGAAGGAGGTTATGTAAAATTTTAACTTCTCCTCTTCATTCCCCCTTCTTAATGCTTCTGTCACTCATTGTAGAAAGCATCATCTCATGTTTTTGGTAGGACATTCAGAGCTCCCGATTGTTTAGGGGGTTATATTGAACTATTACTATTTGTAACTTTATGGATTCAATCCGAGAGGTCATGAACTGGGTAGCTGCATTGAGAATACATGGGCCAAACAAGAGTGCCTCAAAGAGCATGAAGAGAGGACCTGTTAAAGGGAGAAGTCATGATGCCCAGCTTCTGATATTGTTCCAATTACCCCAGGAATTAGCTAGTTTCTCTCTCCTTTTTATGATTTGTTCCCTTAGCTGTTGGGCCATGTTCCTGACTATTCCTGATTGGTTTACATAAAAGCAGCATTTTTCATTCAAGAAGAGGCAGAGTCCTCCCTTTTCAACTGTCAATAGGTCTAGCCCTCTCTAATTCTGTAAAACCAGCTCAGCCAGGGAGTCTAGTTGATCCTATAGGGCCACTAACGTTTTAGCCACTCTCTCAATGTCGTCTGTAAGGTCTTTGGATAATGTATGGTAAAAGGTGGTTGATGAAGCAATTTCTCCTATTCCCATACCTATCCCAGCCATGACTCCCAGGCCAACTAGTAGGGGTATAAACTGGATGGCTCTTTTTGACTGTGTATGTGCTCCCAGAGGTATGGTCAGAGTCTGGTTGGTAGGGACCATATTTATCTGGGGAGTGAGGAAAGCTAAGATACAGATACCCATTCAATAGACTGGTAGACATACGTATGCATTTGTCCCACAAACAAAGAAAAGGCCTTGATGGGGCAGCACCATGTTACAGCAAGGGACACCAAAAGGCTGCAAAGCAGCCTGCACATAACAGATAACTGAACACTAGCAAAAGGTTTTCTCCCCATCTTTGGGTTGTCATGGCTATAGCAACTGAGCCTATCATGAAGAGGGGTCAGCTATACTGTGAGGCAGTTTAGTTAGTAGGGAGAATCGATCATAAGAGTCATCTAACAAGAATGAGGCATCCCACTACAGTGAGATAACAGACAGCTAGCCACAGCTTCTGACCCAAATCCCAGTCCTGGGGTGTGACTGAAGCTAGTCTTGTAGTGAACAGCACTGAAATAATAGCAATCAGGAGTAGAGTCCAGGGCTGACAATGAAAATCCATTGATATTTTGATAGCCAGATCCTCAAGCTTCTGCCGTATGTTGACCATCCAGCTGCCGGAGTGTGGCTGGAGCAAGGCTGAAGAATCCTCAAGCTTCTGCTGTGCATGGACTAGTCAGCTTCTGGAGTGACCAGAGCAGGGCTCAGCGTCCTTCATGGGTGAGGGCCATTGTTTTTGGAATCAGACCTTGAGGGGGTTTTGGGGGTCCTGCACTGCTTTCTAGGTGTCCTTATTACAGGAAACCACTGCCTTCTTGACTCTGGTGTGGTAGATCCAAGGGATGACGCCTCTAACTTTAGCAGCAGAAGGGGTTGTCAGATGACCGTGGGAGGGCCTGTCCAAACTGGCTGAAGTGGTTCCTTTTTCCAATCCTTAACCCGTACCTCACCTCCCGGCTGATAGGAATGAACCCAATTGCCCAGGAGAATGGGTGTCCTTTCTCAGGTGTCTCTGGTGATATGGTGGAAGACTTTCCCAGGGCCTGGAGGTGTTGGGACATCTCCAGGTCAGCTAGTTGTTGGTGGTCTCCTTTTAGCTTTTTTTAATCACTGGGGGTAGCCTCTCATATAAAATCTCAAAGAGTAAATAGCCTGAGGACCTCGGGGTGCATTTACAGAGGGCAATGAGAGTCCACAGCATAACGCAGCTTGTTCTAACATTGTCTGAGCATTGGCCAGGGAATATTACTACTTGGAAAAACAAACTTCACAAGAAAGTTAAAGATGTTTGGCCCAAAGATTAATAGAAGTAGGAAAGCTGTTGAGAGGCTAGCCAGGAGAACCAGGTCTAGACGTTGATTCATGACATCAGTGTTTCTCTATATGAGAAGATGCAAGAATTTGGACTCATAAAAATCTTCACTTGAAAACATCTGACTATTGGAAGGCCTGTTTTTCTGGGCTTTCCCAGAGCACAGAGTGCCTTATTTTTTGTCTTTACCCTGAATTCCTTTCAAGGGGGTGTTGAAGGTCAGCATCTTGTGGTAGTCATGATTTAATCTTTGTAGAGGCAGCTGGAAAGGGCCAACTTCCAGTCAGGAGGACCCCTTCATAGTCATATTTGACCATGTTGTGGGGGCATTTCACGGTCATTGTGTCCCGCAGTGCTGGAGAGGCTCATTCCCAGATTCCATTGACAGGCCACTCAATGTATTGTCACTAGACCAGGCCTTGTAAGTAGCAAAAGTCTCTGGACCATACCTGTCTTACTAGCCTCTTGGTCCAGGAAAATATTTTATTGTTGTTTCTTCCCATATCTAGAGTTACACTATTACAATTATTGATCTCATACGGAACTGCATATCAGCATTTTATCACAGGCTCAGTCACACATTTGGTAACATAAGAAATAATTTTCTGAAACAAGCTACATAGAAAATAATATAGCTAGCAGTTATTAGTAAGGTCACAAGCAAGAATTTAAGTCATTAACTTTCATTGGGTATAGCCCAGTAAACCCCAGGTCATCTGTCTCAGTTAAATGATTATAGCCAAGTGTTAATCTCCTGGTTGTACATCATGGAGCATCTGACTTTTATCCAAAGACTGGTTACTGAGATAAGCTTAGAAACAATCTTAAGAGTACCCTTTTTAATAACTTAATTAAATGTTTTAGTAATATAACATAACAAGAAACTATCTCAGAAATGAGTCTTAGTAAGCACAGACCTTAATTAACAAAACTAGAACTTGATATTTAGAATCATAATTTTTTTTTCTTTTTTTGAAGAACTCACTGTGAGGGCATTACACTGCAGCCAGGAAAGGCTTTAATCCATGAAATAAAAATGAGGTCTATCAGGGAACTGGGAAAAGCCAAGCGGCCATCTTGGATTTCCCATAGCCCTGGCTCTTTGATTTTCAGCTGTTGTTTATCCATTCTTAATTTCCAGATTTAAGAGCAGACTATCACCATGTTTTAAGGACATCAAGATAGCAAAAGTCTAACCATGAGGGGTTATTTTTTTGAAAAAAGCAGAATAAGCTTTGTCTACATGTACCATAATCTAAAATAACGTTTATTTACTTTACCAGAGTAACAAAAAGATTTTAAAAACAAATATAAGTCAATTAAAAGCAAAGAAATTCATAATCTAATCAACACACAGAAATCTCTGGCATTCTTATACACTAACAATGAGAAAACAGAAAGAGAAATTAAGGAAACAATTCCATTCACCATCGAAACAAAAAGAATAAAATACTTAGGAGTATTTCTACCTAAAGAAACAAAAGACTTATATATAGAAAACTATAAAACACTGATGAAAGAAATCAAAGAAGACACAAATATATGGAGAAATATACCGTGTTCATGGATTGGAAGAATCAATATAGTGAAAATGAGTATACTACCCAGAGCAATCTATAGATTCAATGCAATTCCTATCAAGCTACCAGAGGTCTTTTTCAGAGAATTAGATCAAATAATTTCACAATTTGTATGGAAATACAAAAAACCTCATATAGCCAAAGCAATCTGGAGAAAGAAGAATGGAACTGGAGGAATCAACCTACCAGACTTTAGGCTGTACTACAAAGCCACAGTCATCAAGACAGTATGGTACTGGCACAAAGACAGAAATATAGATCAATGGAACAAAATAGATAGTCCAGAGATAAATCCACGCATCTATGGACACCTTATCTTTGACAAAGGAGGCAAGAATATACAATGGAGAAAAGACAACCTCTTTAACAAGTGGTGCTGGGAAAACTGGACAGCCACTTGTAAAAGAATGAAACTAGAACACTTTCTAACACCATACACAAAAATAAACTCAAAATGGATCAAAGATCTAATCATAAGACCAGAAACTATAAAACTCCTAGAGGATAACATAGGCAAAACACTCTCTGACATAAACCAAAGCAGGATCCTCTATGACCCACCTCCCAGATTATCGGAAATAAAAACATGAATAAACAAATGGGAACTAATTAAAATTAAAAGCTTCTGCACAACAAAGGAAACTATAAGCAAGGTGAAAAGATAGCCTTCAGAATGGGAGAAAATAATAGCCAATGAAGCAACGGACAAACAATTAATCTCAAAAATATACAAGCAACTCCTGCAGCTCCATTCTAGAAAAATAAATGACCCAATCAAAAAGTGGGACAAAGAACTTAACAGACATTTCTCCAAAGAAGACATAAAAATGGCTAACAAACACAAGAAAAGACGCTCAACATCACTCAATATCAGAGAAATGCAAATCAAAACCACAATGAGGTACCACTTTACACCAGTCAGAATGGCTGCCATCCAAAAGTCTACAAGCAATAAATGCTGGAGAGGATGTGGAGAAAAGGGAACCCTCTTACACTGTTGGTGGGAATGCAAACTAGTACAGCCACTATGGAGAACAGTGTGGAGATTCCCTAAAAAACTGAAAATAGAACTGCCATATGACCCAGCAATCGCACTGCTGGGCTTACACACCGAGGAAACCAGAATTGAAAGAGACACGTGTACCCCAATGTTCATCGCCACATTGTTTACAATAGCCAGGACATGGAAGCAACCTAGATGCCCATCAACTGGCAAATGGATAAGAAAGCTGTGGTACATATACACAATGGAATATTACTCAGCATTAAAAAAAAATTCATTTGAATCAGTTCTACTCAGGTGGACGGAACTGGAGCCTATTATCCAGAGTGAAGTAAGCCAGAAGGAAAAAAAACAATACAGTATACTAACGCATATATATGGAATTTAGAAAGATGGTAACAAGAACCCTGCATGCGAGACAGCAAAAGTAACGCAGATGTATAGAACAGTCTCATGGACTCTGTGGAAGAGGGCAAGGGTGGGATGATGTGGGAGAATGGCATTGAAGCATGTTAATTATCATATGTGAAATCAATAGCCAGCCAGGTTGATGCTCGGGGCTGGTGCACTGGGATGACCTGGGGGAAGGGAATCAGGAGGGAAGAGGGAGGCGGGTTTTGGAGGGGGAGCACATGTATACTCATGGCGGATTCATGTCAATGTATGGCAAAACCAATACAGTAAAGTAAAGAAAATTAAAAAAAAAAAAAAGAACCCACCTGCCAGAGCAGGTAAAAAAAAAAAAAAGAAAGAAATTCATAATCTGGTACTGAAAGCTGCATTTTAATAAAACTTTGTTCTCTAAACAGAGAGAAGACCAAATTTCAGTCTGGTACCAGCTTACTGTTAATAACAAATTTTTTTTATCTGTTTAATCTTTGAATGTCTTTTCCTTAAATCTTTAAGAACTAGCAGTATTTTTCTAAAAGCATGAGAGTAAAACCATAGAAGGCATGTTTAAAATTCGATTCTGTTGCAATTGACAAGGAAACCTGGTCATAACACTTTAATATGATAACTAGAATTATAATTGACCATATTTTATCAAGGCATACCAGATCTATATGAATTTCACATAATTTTAGCATATCTACATTAGTAACATCAACTATACAGTATAACCTGCAAAGATTTTTCACCCCTTTAACAATATTTTTCATGTAATTTAACATGTCTAATGAACCCAGGTAGCTTAATAGCTCTTTAGGGCTGTCTCAGGGGCCCTCTGAAGCATCCCAAAATTAGCTAGAAGTCAAGTTATTTAGGAAGTTTTGTCGATAAATATCAAAAGGGTTTATAACACTCAGTCAGGCAAGATCATATAAGTTAACTGTGAAATAATAGTTATTTACTTAGCCAAAGTTAACAAAAAATTTCAAAGATAAATATAGAACAGGTCAATTAAGAGGTAAAGAAACTTAAATCTATTATTAAAAGCAATTCAACATCTGCGGAAAGTATGTCCTCTTTACAGAGAGAAAGGCCGAATTTAAGTTTTTGCACCACCTTAAACTCATTTAAGTAAGCTTCATGAAATTTATTTCAAACTTAGTTCTAACCATGTATAAAACTTTTTTTCAGGGTCCACCTTTCACAAAACTTTTAATCACTTTCTGTAACAGCCCCCTGTAAGTCAGACCTACTTTCTTTTCCCTTTATAAAATGTAATTTTATTTTTTCATATCTTGTTTATTAAAAACATATATCCTACTTTCTTATTAGATTAGCAAACAAACACTAATACTAGATATTTAATATTGACTATTTCCCAGTTCACTTGTATCTGAAATTTATTTAGGTTAATTTTTCTTGTATTTAGAATTGTTTGATTTGTAATCACTTACTTTTCTTTAGGCCAGTTAAATTAGAACTCATTTACAACTTTAATAATATTACCAGAAAAAATCTCTACTGAGACATACATAAATCCAGACATACAGACTGACAGAGATCTTATAGTTTTCTGTTTGAGTTTTAAAATATCTCTTTGACACCCCCCCTTTTTTTTTCTTCACTTGAAGTTCTAATTTGCCCAAGGCTGAGGTCTCAGGCAAAGCTGGTTGTGTATTTCAAGGACATGGAAAGGGTTAATCTCAAGTTTTTTCCTGGGCAGGTCTTTTTAACAAGTTAGTTGTTTTTAATTGCATATGCAAAACAAATTGGTTTTGTAGTTTCCAAAAAGAAAAATTTAACTCACTCCATTCAATCAGCAATCACGCACTCACAATCATTCAGAGGCTATCATGATGCCTCCCTTTTCCCGAGTCCCCAGGTTTCCTAAACTGTTGCTCCCTTCCTGGGTGCCCAAGGAGGTGGTCAGTCTCTTCTACCTGTTGAGTAGGTTCCTTCCTGGGGACTGGCCCTGGGGCTGTACCTTATCCTATGGCCATTCCTGGTAAGTTGGTCTGCCTCCAATGGGTCCAGTTGGGGCTCGACTGTCTGGAGAGTCGGAATGTTATAGCCACGCGTTCCAGGAAACAAACTCACTCAGAAGGACACTGCAGATAGTGGAGTGCAGTTTATTACACCAGTGGGCCCAAGGCAGAGTCTCCTCTTAGCCAAGGACCTGGACCAGTTTTTGTGAAAACTTTATATACCCTAAGTGCACATGCCCAAACCCACCTCCCCAAATTCCCTGAAACTAGTTTGAACAAAGGAAAAGAAAGATACCATCAAAGAAAATCCGTGATTCATATGCCTTAAGCCTAGGTAGTTAACACTGGACAAAGATCAATAGGCCTGTGGTCATACCCCAATAAGCATAATAGAATTTACTATTCTGTTTGGTTACGCAGATGATTAGGGTATTCTTTTAGGTGATGGAGAGTCTAGGTATGAGCCCTGGGGCTCTTCTTGGGTTGGGGGGGTGGTCTGTCTGGTTTTCCAGTTGGTATGTTGTTATTATAGATACTTGGCATAGAGCTCAAAGTCCACAGTCAGGCCCAAGATGGATTCCTACTTTCAAGATGGAGCCTGTTCTGTCTGTTTCCTCCTTCGGGAACACCGGTCCAAAAGAGAACCTGAAATGCTTTCAGGTGGTGCCTCCTCGTTTGTCTTGGGATTCCTTCACTCCACTTGTGAGCCACCACTCTGGTGACTTAAGCGGATGGTGAGGTTGGAATCTCACTGAGGCCTCCAGAAATGTTGCAGAAACCAGTACTTGAGAAACCAAGCACCACACTCAGAGAGTTGGAGAACTCAGGTTCATTGTGCCGGCGGGCCCAGAGGAGTTAACACTCCAAGCTCTGAGCCCCGAACAAAGAGATTACAGAGTTTTTATAGACAGACTGTAGTGGGCAACACTAGCTGTTAACAGGCTGCTTTAAACTAAGGGGTTTCACGAGAGTGGGAACAGCAGTCAAGATGGGGAGGGGGATGCCTGACTTTTATACAGACAGGCATGATTAAGCAAGTTTGCAGGGGTCAGGAGATTCCAAAGATCAGGACAAGGGTGAGTGAGATAAACTCAGGTTCCTAGTATTGCAAGTCCCCACTTTCCGAGACTACGTGACCTACTTGATCTAGACTTTGCAAGGGGCAAGCTGAGTTACAGAGGCAGAAGGAGAAGGAGGTTATGTAAAATTTTAACTTTTCCTCTTCACCAAGAGTCTATTAATTTACTTGCACATCAGTTTGATACTTTCAAGGTTGCACTTGAACTTTCTTAGTGAAATAAAGTATAGATTTTACTTTAGAACTATGCTAGCTTTACTTTTTATGTATGGTGTTTTGGCAGATGCTACTAAATGCTGAGAGTTTTTAATGATGACTTTTTGGTCAGAGTAAAGACTGGTCTGAAATTGATCATCCAGCCTTGTGTGAGCTCCACAAATTGTTTTCTTTTACTACTCCCTCATGGTTCTTTACTCCAAATAGTTGGCTTTTGCCTGGCTTTGTGGGCTCTTACTCTGTACACGCACAGCTAGGTACTCAGCCAAAGACTCAACAGATTGCCTGACACAATTCTAGAGCCTCCTCTTAACAAGCCCTTTTATTCCCAGTACCCTACTCTGCAAGTTCTGAATGCCTTCATGACCTGGCACTCTAATCTCTCTCAGTGAGAGTACCAGGTTCTGTTTGAGACCCATTGCCAGGAAGACCCTCCAGACAAAAAAACCCAATGATCATACTGCTCAGCCCCTTTGTTTCCATTCTCAGAGATTTCAGTCCCTCACTGCATATTGCCCACTATCTTAAAAATCAAGATTCTGTCTCATTTTCTAGTCATAGATAGAAAGGTACTGTCAGGTACTCCTTTAGGCCCAAAGCAGAAGTCTCTTACATTATGTTTTTAAAGGAATATAGGACATAAACCATCCATGCAGGGCCTGGTGAACAAGATCAGAAGACTAGATTTCATTATGAGCCACAAAAGATTTTTAGGTAGAGAAGAAACATGAAATGATCTACATGTTCTAAATAAAACTGTAAATAAAGAATAGATTGTAGATAAGAATAGGAGCAAGTAGATCATTTATAAGACTATTTCAATAGTCCAGATAATATACTATAGTTGCTTAGATTTCCTAACAGTAGTAGATCATTTATAAGACTATTTCAATATCCAGATAATATATTAGAGTGGCTTAGATTGCCTAACAGTAATGAAAAGTAGTAATGGTAGACAAGAAATATTTGGTGATAGTTGGCAATAGTTTGAATAGGAATTAAAAAAAAAAAACAAGAATGGCTCCCAGGTTTTTCTTGACCAACTAAATGAAAAGTGGTATTATGGACTGCAATATTTTATGTATGTTTCTTTATAAAATAAAGACTTTTGTGAACATTCATATTACTTTGCTAGGGCTTCAGTAACAAAGTACCAGACTGGGTGACTTAAACACCAGAAATGTATTCTCTCACAGATCTGGAGGCAAGAAATATAAAGTCAAGGTGTGACAAGGTTAGTTCTTTCTAAGAGCTATGAGAAAAGGTAATATTCCAGGCCTTTCTCCTTGGCCTAAAGACGGTCAACTTATTGTGCTGTGCTTAGTCACTCACTCATGTCCAACTCTTTGTGACCCCAGGAATGTAACCCGCCAGGCTCCTCTGTCCATGAGGATTCTTCAGGCAAGAACACTGGAGTGAGTTGCCATGCCTTTCTCCAGGGATCTTCCCAACCCAGAGATTGAACCCAGGTCTACCACATTGCAGGTGGATTCTTTACCATCTGAGCCACCAGGGAAGCCCAAGAATACTGGAGTGGGTAGCCTTATCCCTTCTCCAGGGGATATTCCTGACCCAGGAATTGAACCAAGATCTCCTGTTATTGCACGTGAATTCTTTACCAACTGAGCTACCAGGGAAGCTGCATCTTCTCCTTACGTCTCTTCAATTATCTTTCTGAATGTCTGTGTCCAAACTTCACCTGTCTCTAAGAAAGCCAGTCATTTTGGATTAGGGCCAACTATCATGATCTCATTTAAACTGGAATTACCACTGTAAAGATCCTATCTCCAAATAAAGTCACTGTCTGAGGTACTGGAGGTTAGGACTTCAAATATGAATTTGAGGAGACACAATCGCAACCCCGTGGACTGACTATAGCCCGCGAGTCTTCTCTGTCCATGGAATTCTCCAGGCAAGAATCTGAAGTAGGTTGCCATTTCCTTCACCAGGGGATTTTCCCAACCCAAGAATTGAACCCATGTCTCCAGCATTGCAGGGGATTCTTTACCATCTGAGCCACCAGGGAAGCCCAATTTAACCCATAACAAGAGAAAAGTCTGAAAGAAAAGTAAAGAACCAAGGTTAAAATGTCTCTAGTAAATTGCACATTTATAAAATCTTCAAACATATGCACAGAGATGGCAATACAAATTTTATTCCATTCTTCAGTAGACACAGTGTAATATATGCATTATTATTCACCAAAATGTTAAAAATTTTATAGATGATTTGGTATATGATTATGTGATGTTTCTAGTGTGTTGTATATGTGTGTGTATTAATTGACTCAAATATTCTCTCTTGGTAACACTTGGTACCTCTTGGTAACACCACATTTACAAAAAAAAAACACCTTTTAAAAATCATTTTAGAAGTCTGTACTTCTAAATATAGAAATTAGAAATACAGAAAACTAAGACTGCGTAATTCAGGTAGAGATGGGGGAAAAGGTTTTGAATATAGAAGGAAAATAATTGCATGTGATTAAACAAATTCCTTGTTTCCTGTTTCATGAACAATGTCTTTGTCTTTCATTATTTTTAATGAAAATAATCATACAAACAAACTCAAGCAGGAAAAAAAATATATTTCATAATTGGTAGTGTTAATAAGCTATGCAGGAGAGCCATGTAGCTCAGTCGGTAAAAAAAATCCACCCGCGTTCACTTCGCCCTCCAGCCGCGGCAGCTGCAGCCCGTCGCCGAGCGAGCCGAACGGCCTCAGCTGCTAGCGGAGCGGCAGCGGCGCCTTCCCTTCCCCCCCGGAGACCACCAGATCGCCTCTCCCCTCGGCCTCGCCATGTCGACCTACGGACAGAACTGCGCGCGGCCAATGTGTATTCCTCCATCATATGCTGACCTTGGCAAAGCTGCCAGAGATATTTTCAACAAAGGATTTGGTTTTGGGTTGGTGAAATTGGATGTGAAAACAAAGTTGTGCAGTGGCGTGGAATTCTCAACATCTGGTTCATCTAATACGGACACTGGTAAAGTTACTGGGACCGTGGAGACCAAATATAAATGGTGTGAGTATGGTCTGACTTTCACAGAAAAGTGGAACACTGATAACACTCTGGGAACAGAAATCGCTATTGAAGACCAGATTTGCCAAGGTTTGAAACTGACATTTGATACCACCTTTTCACCAAACACAGGAAAGAAAAGTGGTAAAATCAAGTCTTCTTACAAGAGGGAATGTATAAACCTTGGTTGTGATGTTGACTTTGATTTTGCTGGACCTGCAATCCACGGTTCAGCTGTCTTTGGTTATGAGGGCTGGCTTGCTGGGTACCAGATGACCTTTGACAGTGCCAAATCAAAGCTGACAAGGAATAACTTTGCAGTCGGCTACAGGACTGGGGACTTCCAGCTACACACTAATGTCAATGATGATACAGAATTTGGAGGCTCAATTTATCAGAAAGTATGTGAAGATCTTGACACTTCAGTAAACCTTGCTTGGACATCAGGAACCAACTGCACTCGGTTTGGAATTGCAACTAAATATCAATTGGATCCCACTGCTTCCATTTCTGCAAAAGTCAACAACTCTAGTTTAATTGGAGTGGGCTATACTCAGACTCTGAGGCCTGGTGTGAAGCTTACGCTGTCTGCCCTGGTAGATGGGAAGAGCATTAATGCTGGAGGCCACAAACTTGGGCTTGCCCTGGAATTGGAGGCTTAATTCAGCTGAAAGAAACCTCTGGAAATGGGTATCAGAAGATTTGGCCTTAATATATTTCCAGTGTGACCAGCAGGCTTCTCCCCCCACCCCCTGAAGATGATCACAACAAAGGATGATCTAAACAAGAGCTGTATTTTAAATATTTAGGCAGTTACTTGTTAGCTGGTTTCTAGTTGAATTGGTTGTCTATCTAGTTACCAATACTGCAGTCATGCAGTCACCTATACATTATTTAAATGTATTTAACTGTTAAATGCGCTACCCACCAATAATGAAATAGACATTTATGAAAACTGTGCAGTTGTGTGCATGTTTGTTTTTATGTTCCTTTTAACATTGAATATTGCCATTGAATGAGATGGATCAGTGGATATCTTAAGGTTAAAATTTTTTGTTAAATTCAACCATCATTAGAATTACTTTTGGTATCCTGAAACATTACAAATTATGAATAAAATGAGCATACATTAAAAAAAAATCCACCCGCAATGCAGGAATCCGCTTATGATGCATGAGACTCAGGTTGAATTCCTGGATCCAGAAGATCCCCTGCAGAAGGAAATGGCAACCCACTCCAGTATGCTTGCCTGGAAAATCCCATGGACATAGGAGCCTGGTGGGCTACAGTCCATGGGGTTGCAAGAGTCTGACAGGACTTAACAACTAAACCACCACCACCACCACAGTGTTAATAAAATACCTGGGAATAAGAAAATTGAATAAAAGAGATCACACAAGTAAAAATGCCACTAAATGAAACTGTCTTCCAATATACAATGAGATGGTGGTAGGTCTTGGAACTAAAAAAAAAAAAATTTAACATATAAGACGATTTATTTATTTTACGATAAATATGATATGTATTAATTATTTGGCTTAGAGAAAGTGTTCAAGCTAGGTTTCTTGGGTGGCTGAATGAATTATGCCTCCACAATTTGATTTCATGCCATTAAGTATCCTTAGGAACTCTGAGTTGGCAAACTTGAATCCATAAATCTGTTCTTCAAGGATGCTCAGCCTGCATAATTTGTTAATCATACAACACAGACATTTGCTTAGAACTTTAAAAGTCCTTGGGAACAGGGCATCGCAAATATTGTAATCCTGGCTATCAGGAATGATGATAGATGAACTTCTTTATGTCTTTAATAGAATTGGGGGATCTAGTTCTGTCCATTGGGGAAACTTGTTATTGTGTATGTTCTTTTCTTAACAGCTTGGGTGTGCTACATAATAGCTCCTTTCATATGTTTAAAAGATGGCAATGGTTCTGCTCCCCTCAGACCACAGGGCAGGAAGCCACTTTCTTTATCAGAACAAACTCTTACGTGCTTACTCCCCAGTCTCACTGTAAGCCATTCTGTACTATTCCTTCTCCACCTACAAGAAGATGTTACTCACTCGAAGTCCTTCCCTGCTCAAATCTGCATTGCCTTGTAAAGCCCAATTTTCTCTAACTGCATCAATGCCATACACTATAAATCATATTTGCATCCCATCTAAAACTTCAACCACAGTAGACACTGAAGAACAAAAGGAACCACAAACCCAGGTTTTTTGACAAAAACTCCCACACCTTGATAATTGGAAGCACATAAATCTGTGCTCAGACAAGGTCTGCTATTCCCGCCATGACTTATGCTGCCTGTCTCACAGCCTACCCCATTTTCAATGCTGCCACCAAGTCCCCTGGAAAAGTACGAAGGGCAAGAAAACACCAACAAAACTTTCCGGGGAGCAACAGAAATGAAAACAATAACATGAATTCCCTAACAAATTGTACTTCTGGAGTCTGCATTTAAGCATCATTGAGATCTGTCTGGTTGGTTGATACTATAAAAATCCCATGGTGAGAATTCAATCTTTAGGTCAATTCTAAAACAACAGCTAGTTACTAACATGTTAAGGTACACATTTAGAAAAACAAGGCTTGTTTTAGAAGTCCAAATTATTTTCAGAACTAAGAAAAAAATGATTTTGCCCCCCAGCTTGTGTAAACAACTCCCACGAACAATGTGGGGTTTTCTGCATGTGTTTAATTATCCATCAAAATTCCATACTTCTAAGCTAAACCAAATTCCTTTACAATATGGTTCCTAAATTTAATTACCATTTTAGGTGCAAATCTAACGGAAAGTGAAAGGCCTTTTACTGAGATGCAAAGCAACTGATTCTGATTTACTGCTGGAAATGATTTTGTCTCTTCTGCACACATAGGTGTATTACACAGCCAATAGGTTCTCTACTTCAGAATGACAGAAATAGACTCTTAATAACTAAGGAAAACTAACATTATCTCTCTTTAAAAATCTATTAAGAAGGCAGACCTGATCACTGTAGATCATCCTCCCCCAGGGAACAACACAAATATTATTAACTCAGGCCAACTTCTGCTTCTAAACTGTCAGAAACAGCTTAAATGGATAATGGTTTGACACAAGTTGAACAAGTATCTGACTTGAAATAGTCAGGAAGCAAAGGTAAGATTTTAATTACATTATCAGAGGGCTATTTGTGAAATTTTGGAATGCTGATAAATTCTTAAAGCCCTTTAATCTGGAGATAATTACCTTTAATCATTAAACTTGTTCTTGATTAAGAATCTAAAAATGAGTCTGTTAAGCCTTCAGCAAAATAGTAAGCCCAATAAAACACTGAAAGTAACATTGCCAAGCTACCACGAAACTCAAACAGCTACTACTCAGAGAATCTGCACAACTGGTGGAAATTAAACTACTACTCAAAAAGAGACCAATGCATCTTGAATGAATTCTGATCCTGGGCAAGTTTTTGAGTCGCTTCAAGAAAAAATCAAAAGGAAGATTTGTATTTGGGTAAATCTGTGAAAAGTACCCATAGAACAAAAGTTTTTTATGCTTCAAAGTGACAGAAATGATGTAGACAAAGGATAGTGTTGATTTAACTCCTCAGCACAGATTCTAGATCTTTGAGAAACTGATTACAAAGAAAAAACTCAGGGCCAACTATAACATGTGCAAGATTGATAACCACCAACACTATACTTGGTTGGATCATAAGACATTCTGCTTATAATCTTTCCTCTGGTAAGTTCTGGCTTTAACTACCTTGTAACTTAATCAGGTGAACCACTGAAGCTGACATGGATGTCTCCATTGTTCCAAAAGCAAAAGATGGCAAAACTGAACATTGCTAAATGGTATTAACTAAGATTTTCTTTATTACATACACAATGCTTCTTCTTCCTGATAAGCATTATTACTGTTGGCCTAACAGTCACTATCACAAATAAAAGGCAAATGTTACTAATTATCTTATATAGTAAGGGAAACCAGGTATAAAAAGAACCTGACTTTTCCAAGGTTTCCTAGTAAATTCAGTGGTAAATTTAATGAAAGCCACCTTCTGTCAATATCTAATCTCTATTTGGAAATAGTGGATGCTGCTTTAACTCAGACTATCAACAGACTACTTATTAAATTGTTGCCACAATTATTTGCTGCCAGAAAAGTAGTTTGCAAGGGTGAATAGGTATGGAAGGGGTTGGGCACACACTTAATCTATAAATATTAGTTACCTTACTGTGCCAGGCAGTGTGCCAAACACAGGAAATACAATGGATGACCCAGAAAGAACCAGTGTTTGTGCTCTTGAACTTTCATTGGAGTGTGAGAGATGGACAAGTAAAGCAAACAATAAATAATTCCAAGCTGTACTACATATATTAGAAGGAACCAAATCTCTACTGAGACAATAACAACTCCCTAGGTGGCATCATGGATTGTCAAGTGACTTCAGGGACTATTGGCATTGAGTGTTAGAACCAAGGATGATACCAATCTGCAGTATGGGAGTACAGAGATCAAAGTCCCACAAAATCAAGATCTATCATATCGAAAGTGTGAGTAGTATTCCATTGAGAAATAATATACCTGGTTGAATTATCTAGTGAAGTGAATAGTCCTACTATGGGGAAGTTATTGAACTGGGTTATATAAAAGTAATAGAAGAAAATCAAATACTTTCTGCCCCCAGTGAACTTGATCTACCAGCTAAATTATACTAAATGCAATAACTAAAAAGGATAAATCAACAAATACAGAGTGATGCCACGTTAATAAATCACATGCTGGTACAGAAGTCAATAGTTTGAGGAGATTTTGAGAAAAGGGGAAAATGAAGCAAAAATTTACGAAGGCATGAAGTGGCATATATGGAGAGAGAAGGCTTTCCTAAGCAAAGGAAGAGTCATGTGAAAACAGAAAGACATTTTTGTTATTAACCTAACAGTCATTATGTCATTAACCTAACAGAAGTGTAATAACTACCTGTAAATAAAAGTCAATCCAGCACAATACCCAAGGACTGAGTTTCTTGGATTCACATTTCCTTTATCTTGTATCTAAATTTTCCTATATGTTAGGATGATCTCTGTTTCCAAAGCACCTGATATTATTGGCTCTACTTACTCTTCCACTTTTCCTCAACTTAAAATCTTCTCCAATTACTTTTTTTCCAATTACTTTTGATTCTGCTTGTTTAAGGCCTTAAGTCCAGTTAATAGACTTTATTAACTTTCATATAAATGGTCCCCTGGCAGGTTCATATACATATCCTCTAAAATAGAATTCATTCACAGATGATCACAGGAGTCAAGTTCTTTCATAGCCATTAAAATCCTTGGGCAGTATAAGGAACAAAATAAAAATTTAAAAGATCAAGTACTTTCTTCTCCAAAGGCTGATAGTAAAATTTAAAAAATCACGGATTCTAGAAGAGAAAAGAGCAATTTTGTGTAATGTCACAAATTCTCAGAGCTTTTATGTTGAGTCTTTCCTGTGGTTACTCAGTGAAATCCTCTACTGGAGAGGATCTGCAACGTTTAAGTTCATACAATAGGATATGCAGCACCGGCCAAGAGAATGGGGTTTGAAAGTGCCCCATTTAGGAAAGAAGAAAAAAATCAAATAAATAACCTTACTTTACACCTAAAGCAACTAGAAATGGAAGAAATGCAGAAGCCCAGGTCTAGTAGAAGGAAAGAAATCTTAAAGATCAGGGCAGAAATAAACGCAAAGCAAACAAAAGAGACCATAGCAAAAATCAACCAAGCCAAAAGCTGGTTCTTTGAGAAGATAAATAAAATTGACAAACCATTAGTCAGACTCATCAAGAAACAAAGGGAGAAGAACCAAATCAACAGAATTAGAAAAGAAAACGGAGAGATCACAACAGAAAACACAGAAATACAAAGGATCATAAGAGACTATTATCAGCAGCTATATGCAAATAAATTGGACAACCTGGATGAAATGGACAGATTCCTAGAAAAGTACAATTTCCAAGACTAAACCAGGAAGAGATAGATAATCTTAATAGACCCATCACTAGCACAGAAATTGAAACCGTAATCAGAAATCTTCCAAAAAACAAAAGCCCAGGACCAGATGGCTTCACAGCCGAATTCTACCAAAAATTTAGAGAAGAGCTAACACCTATTCTACTCAAACTCTTCCAGAAAATTGCAGAGGAAGGTAAACTTCCAAACTCATTCTATGAGGCCACCATCACCCTAATTCCAAAACCCGACAAAGATGCCACAAAAAAAGAAAACTACAGGCCAATATCACTGATGAACTTAGATGCAAAAATCCTTAACAAAATTCTAGCAAATAGAATCCAACAACACATTAAAAAAATCATACATCATGATCAAGTAGGCTTTATCGCAGGGATGCAAGGATTCTTCAATATTCGCAAATCAATCAATGTAATACACCACATTAACAAATTGAAAAATAAAAATCACATGATTATCTCAATAGATGCAGAGAAAGCCTTTGACAAAATTCAATATCCATTTATGATAAAAACCCTCCAAAAAGTAGGAATAGAAGGAACATTCCTCAACATAATAAAAGCTATATATGACAAACCCACAGCAAACATTATCCTCAATGGTGAAAAACTGAAAGCATTCCCCCTGAAGTCAGGAACAAGACAAGGGTGCCCACTCTTACCACTACTTTTCAACATAGTTTTGGAAGTCTTGGCCACAGCAATCAGAGCAGATAAAGAAATCAAAGGAATCCAGATTGGAAAAGAAGAAGTAAAACTCTCTCTGTTTGCAGATGACATGATCCTCTATATTGAAAACCCTAAAGACTCTACGAGAAAATTACTAGAGCTAATGAGTGAATATAGCAAAGTTTCAGGATACAAAATCAACACACAGAAATCCCTGGCATTTCTATACACTAACAATGAAAAAACAGAAAAAGAAATTATGGAAACAATTCCATTCACCATCGAAACAAAAAGAATAAAATACTTAGGAGTATTTCTACCTAAAGAAACAAAAGACTTGTATATAGAAAACTATAAAACACTGATGAAAGAAATCAAAGAGGACACAAACAGATGGAGAAATGTGCCGTGTTCGTGGATTGGAAGAATCAATATAGTGAAAATGAGTATACTACCCAAAGCAATCTATAGATTCAATGCAATTCCTATCAAGCTACCAGAGGTCTTTTTTAGAGAATTAGAACAAATAATTTCACAATTTGTATGGAAATACAAAAAACCTCGTATAGCCAAAGCAATCTTGAGAAAGAAGAATGGAACTGGAGGAATCAACCTACCAGACTTTAAGCTATACTACAAATCCACAGTCATTAAGACAGTATGGTACTGGCACAAAGACAGAAATATAGATCAATGGAACAAAATAGATAGTCCAGAGATAAATCCACGCATCTATGGACACCTTATATTTGACAAAGGAGGCAAGAATATACAATGGAGAAAAGACAACCTCTTTAACAAGTGGTGCTGGGAAAACTGGATAGCCACTTGTAAAAGAATGAAACTAGAACACTTTCTAACACCATACACAAAGATAAATTCAAAATGGATCAAAGATCTAAGCATAAGAGCAGAAACTATAAAACTCCTAGAGGATAACATTGGGAAAACACTCTCTGACATCAACCAAAGCAGGATCCTACATGACCCACCTCCCAGAATATTGGAAATAAAAACACGAATAAACAAATGGGACCTAATTAAAATTAAAAGCTTCTGCACTGCAAAGGAAACTATAAGCAAGGTGAAAAGACAGCCTTCAGAATGGGAGAAAATAATAGCCAATGAAGCAACGGACAAACAATTAATCTCAAAAATATACAAGCAACTCCTGCAGCTCCATTCTAGGAAAATAAACAACCCAATCAAAAAGTGGGCCAAAGAATTGAACAGACGTTTCTCCAAAGAAGACATAAAAATGGCTAACAAACACATGAAAAGATGCTCAACATCACTCATTATCAGAGAAATGCAAATCAAAACCACAATGAGATATCACTTTACACCACTCAGAATGGCTGCAATCCAAAAATCCACAAGTAATAAATGCTGGAGAGGATGTGGAGAAAAGGGAACTCTCTTACACTGTTGGTGGGATTGCAAACTAGTACAGCCTCTATGGAAAACAGTGTGGAGGTTCCTTAAAAAACTGCAAATAGTCCTGCTATATGACCCAGCAATCCCACTGTTGGGCATATATACCGAGGAAACCAGAATTGAAAGAGACACGTGTACCCCAATGTTCATCGCTGCATTGTTTACAATAGCCAGGACATGGAACCAACCTAGATGCCCATCAACTGATGAATGGATAAGAAAGCTGTGGTACATATACACAATGGAATATTACTCAGCATTAAGGAAAAATTCATTTGAAGCAGTTCTACTCAGATGGACGAAACTGGAGCCCATTATCCAGAGTGAAGTAAGCCAGAAGCAAAAACAACAATACAGTATATTAACGCATATATATGGAATTTAGGAAGACGGTAACGAGAACCCAGCATACGAGACAGCAAAAGGAACACAGATGTATAGAATAGACTCAGGGCCTCTGTGGATGAGGGAAAGGGTGGGATGATACGGGAGAATGGCATTGAAACATGTTAATTATCATATGTCTAAGCAATAGCCGGCCCAGGATTGATGCTTGGGACTGGTGCAACGAGATTTCCTGGGGGGAGGGAGGAGGGAGGGGGGTTATGGAGGGGGAGCATATGTGAACCCATGGTGATATCATGTCATTGTTTGGAAAAACTAATAAAAAAATGTTTAATAAAAAAAAAAGTGCCCCATTATGTGGTCAATCAATGGTTTATAGAAGGAGAATTCAAAGGTATTTAAATTACATATAACACAGATGCTTTAAACCACTAACATTGCTTAGCAAGCCACATACACAAAAAAGATATGTTTGTTACAAACCAGTTTAGAAGTTGATCTGAAAATAATGATACCATACGAAGATTCTTATGTAAACATTTATTTAAGTTTTATAAGGAACTAAGCCAAAACGTTTGTGCTTATACATTTAAGGATGGTCAGGTTTCTAGGATTTGCAGGGATTTGTTATACTTATTTCTTCAAGATTTTTTTTGAAGGGAAAGTTTACATCCAGTGTAATAGAAAAGTGAACAAACTTCAAAGAGTATATTAAATATTTTCTGGGAGAAAGCTGTGAAAAATTATAAAACCTAAAGAAAAGGAGACAAGAGAGGCTTTTTAAATATAGCCATTCAGCCACTGGCTCACTGCCAACTCAAAACCTGGAAAGACATCTTGAAACCTTTAAATACCAAAATTTTCAGCTGCAAGGAATTCTCTCCATGTTATCCATGTACTGAAAAAAAAGTATTCTTTTATAGATTTCCAGATTCAAGGTTAAAATTCATTTTAGGAGATGTTTATTTGAAAGTATTTTGCTGCTTTCCCCTATTGCCCATTTCAAGTAAAATGAGGTCAAGTGGAGTTCAGATGAGACTGTACCAGGAAATCATGTGAACAGAGCAAACCCAAAATTTCTGCCTCATTATGACAAGACATTATTACACAAGAGCTATTTTTCATAAATATTTTATAATTTTATTTCCCTTGTAACTGTTATATATCTCAATTATCCACTAACTAAAATACAAAACAATAGAATTTCAAAATGCTTTTGATTAAAGGTATTTTAACTCATTATCATTTCCACAGCCAAGTGAACTTTTTGGTCCTACATAAGAGAAAAGATGTCATAAATATTGAAAACATCTCTTGAATATATATTTTTTGCAATGACAATTTATTCAAGTTAAAGCAAGATAGGGTCTTGTTTGGTTAGGGATTCATAAAATCAAAATTCCCTTCATTGTGGCTTAAATGAGAAATTAGGAATAATTGCAACTTTAGTTAGCACTTGGGCCATAGGTAACAGCTAATAACATATTTCAGGATAACAATATTGGGCCAAAATGACTGAAAGATGATCAGGAAATCAGAGCAAATAATAGACATGAAGGAGAGCGGATATAGGTAAGATTCAAATGACAGATCTGGACATCTGAATTCTGGTAAGCAGTACAGAAGGTAGGTGCATTGGTACCAACCAGACACGTATGAGTCTTCTTTGCTTGTTTTACTGTGTCAGGTCTTAGTTGTAGCACATGGGGATCTTTCTTTGCAGGGCATGGACTCTCTAGTTGCAGCTCCTGGGCTTAGTTGCTCTTCACATCACGTTTCCTGACCAGGGATCAAATCTGTTTCCCCTGCATTGCAAGGCAGATTCTTAACCAATGGACCACAAGAGAAGCCCCAAGTATGAGCCTTTGAAACTCATGATGACCAGGTACAAAACTCATCAAACCAAAGAGAATGCCAGGAGGCCTAAATATGGAGAAAAACAGGCTTAGTGTTGTTCTATGTTATTGACATAGAACAACACTAAGAACACAATTAACAACTTAGGCTCCAAGGAACTATCTAGCAACCTGAAAAAGACTCCTCCCACATCCTATGTGATGAGCTGGGAAATCTTATTGGTTCTACAGAACATATTCAGAAGCTGGCCACTATTCACTTTGATCTGAGCCTCTGTCATTTCTTGCCTGAATTTGTAACCTTATCCCCTACAGCGGAATCTCAACTGTAGAATGCAACTCAACTCAAGTCACTCCTCTGCTCAAAACTCTGCACTGGTACCCAATCTCACTTAGCATGAAACCCAATCCCCTTGAAGTAGCTGATAAGGCCCCATATGATTTGTTCCCCTTTTCTATAGGCTCTCTGAATTAGCCTCTTCTTCACTGTCCTCTCATCACTTCATTTCAAGCTGCTTCTAGCATGCTCCCCCATTAGGCTTCTCTCTAGTTATTTCTTCTGCTTACAATATTCTTGCCTCAGATGAGTCCTACTAACTCATATCTTGAGTCTTTGCTCAAAACTGACCTTCCAAATAAGGCCTATATAATACTGAAAACGTCTCTCCTTCCCCTGAACAGGCTCCTAATTCTCTACCTTTTCTAATTTCATTTCTGTCCATTGCACTTACTTCCTAATATGCATTACAACTGACTTACTAATCATGTTTATTGTTCATTTTCTTCTGTCCTCACCAGAATGCAAGCAAAACAATGTAGAAATCTTTTTTCTTATTAAATAGGATGGTGTCTAACACAGAAAAGCTCAATAATTATTTGTTTAATAAAGGAGTCCACAAGCATAAAATGAGTTTTATTTGCATAAAATTTCTGTCATTTATTAACTCAACCTTTTGATGAGATTATGTAATTATTCATCATGAAAAGCTCTCTCCTCTCTAATCTAGTATGGTACTTAAAATCCTAGGTCAAGAGAATCCCTCCAGCTTCTGAATCTACTCCTCCCTGGGCTTGTTTTGCAGAGTCACACTCATTCTCTCTTTGGAAGTTCTTATTAAACATTTGTAATGGTGACAACTAACATTCATCTAGCAATTTATAGTTTTTAATACACTTTTATGCTCATGCATTCATATGATTCAATAAAGAGAAATTCTATTGCCAAAAGAGTTAAGTTTCTTGGTTTAAACAAAATATATTTGAGTTACATTTTTGGAGATTATAAACATAAAAGATTTATTATTCATCAATGTATGGTTATTTAGAGAATGTGACATGGTTCCAGTTGCCCACACTTAACATATGCTTCTATTTAGATTTTTCTGGTGAACTATTTGTAGGATTAAATCACCAGGGCAAATAATAGCATAGTATAAGTAGTTTAATTTTCTTTGCTCAACTGAAAATAAGTAATGTTCAGTCTTAGCACTAAGACTACTGTTTCTAAAGTCTACTTCTTTTATACTTTTGATTAAATATCAGGTACATTTTGGTAGTATACATTCCTAAGTCACTTGAACATCTCATCACAAATGTGCACCTAATTAAATTTACATCTTAAAAAAGATACACTAACAACTGTAACAGCTATAACTGATACTGTATGTATATCAAAAAGGAAATATGAATTACTAAATGAACCTTTGATGGAAAGTAAATTCCTCCTCTCCAGGGAAATATAAACCCTTAAACAATTTCTAAAAAACTATGTGGACAGTAGCAGGAGTGGATGAAGTTACAGGTGAAGCTGCACACGCTCTCTTGTCTGTCTTTGGTTAAATCTCTCTCTTAGGCAGCTGGCTAGTCTCAGCCATTTGCCTTCAATAGAATTAGTAAGCTATAACGGCTTCAGACAACCATGAAAGACATTCTTATTAAAAATTTTTTTCCCGTTTGTGCAACATAAGTCTTAAAAAAGACTTATGATGGAAATTACCAACAATTTAATATGTTTTCTAAAATCTGTTATGCTCTGAAGATAATTTTTTTTTTCATTTCCAGTGAGAGCCTGAAAGAGGAAATACAGAGGACTAGGAAGTGTTTGAACAAACTTCCTACTTCACTAGTAGTCAAAGAAATACAAATCAAAACAGGATACCATTTTTCATGAACTAAATGATAATACCCAAAGCAGATCAGATAAGCAAACTTTAGAATTCTAAATTGTATTAACTTTCTCTTAAGCTGATTTTCAATCTAGGGCTTCATAAATGAGTATGTTTCCTATTTTAGTACTAATTCTGAAAAATAGCCTGGAATGCAACAAATATATATATTATTTTCAAAGATATTTATTACATCATTAGTTGGAATGACAAAATAATCCACAAACTATTGTCTAGCAATAAATATACTTACATATACTAAAGTATACTGGAATGTTACATGACCATTTAGCTTAGGACTTTTCCTAGGGCCTACTAGGAAAGACAGCAACAAACTAAGGCTTATAATACCCACCTAACAGAAACTGAAATCCCAAAACAAAATACTGAGAAAGAAAAAGTAATAACTACATCAGTTTAAGTATCACAAGGGATACTGAATTATTACAAACATATATTTTAACCTTTGAGGGAATTTTTTCCACATCTAGCTCAAGTTTAATCAAATTACATTGTTAAGAGTGCTATCACATTTCAATTTGCTATTGAAAATATGTAAAGGGAAATGTATCAAAGTTCATTAAGATGCCTCAGTTAGAAGAGAGAGGAAGGATGAGAGATTCGGTGAAGAACAGCAGAACCACAAAGCATATTTGGAAGAGAAAGCAAGAAGTCAAAATGCCCTGAATTTCTTTGATTCAACTCCCAATGAGCCGTTTTGGCTCCTCTTACAAGAAAGAAACACAGCTCCAAACCTGAAAGTGTATTGTCCAGAGGGCAGGGAAAAGACAGAAGAGGCAAAAAACAGTCTGCTTAGACCTGTTGACACAACTGACACCAAAAGGTATCAAAAGCAGCTTCAACAGAAAAAGTACTTTTTATCATCACTCACAACAGGATAGTGGTGGGTTTTTTCTTAACTGAAGTTTCTATTATCATGACAAACTCATGCCAAAGAAAAGAGCAATCACAATCTTTAATGAAGGCACCACTATCTTAAATCATTGCTTAGTATAATTCTGTTAATTTAATGGAGTTTTCACACAACTGTGGATTCAACAAAACAATCAAATAGTCAATTATACAGAAACAAAGATCCCTGGAGTTCTGCGATCCACACAAATTAGGCAGATGAATGACCACACTGATAAATTTAACTTATATCCCCAGTCCTCTAGGGAATAGGTTCTAAAGGGAGAGATCTGAAGAGCCAGGTACATAATTTGCAAAGCCCAGTATAAAAGGAAAATGTGGGCTATGTTTAAAATCCAGGGGAAAAGTGCCATTAAAGATACTAAAATGTAAACTAGTTCTTCTTTTGTGTTCTCTCAAAATATATATATATTTTTAAATTTGCTATTTAATATCATGCTTCCTGGAGTTCAAGAATAGTACCTAGGCTAGCTCAGACTCTCATAGTACCAGAGGGGATGCAGACCCATGATTCGTCATGAATTTACTGCTGGATTTCCCTCTCTGTCAACTTTCCAACCAACATGCTGTACCCCAGCCTACTGTGGACAAGTAATCTCCACTATCACGCAGGAATACAAACCTAATCCATCACATTGTAGTAATCTGGAGGAACTGAGACCTCCACATTAGGATGCACTAGGTATGTAGCCTGGAGCTGCTTAAGAGGACCTCTGTTCAGTGGCTCCCCAAATATGGGCCTGCCATATTGAGAAAGGTCAGGCACTTCCATTCTCCTTGCCCAGAGGCCATGTGGTATACGCCAGGCTCTCACCTCCCTCTCACCCTTGCCCAGGTGCCCACTGAAGGTAAAGAGCAGCAGTGGTTACTGAACAAAGGTGAAGAAAAAGTGAGAGGGGTGGAGAATGAGTGCCAAAGAGTGAGGGAGCAGAGACCAACATGGGGAGAACCAGACCTGTGAGCTCAGCAGAATGATGCATGCTTCATCATTCCCTTGCATTCATTATTCACACACAAAATGCAAAATTTAAACATAAAATTATTAAGAATTTCAGAATGACAGCTGTAGAGAATTAAACCTTAAACTCTTCTGAACATGAAACTATGGCATGGGTCATATATCCACAAAGCTGGTCCTAACCATAGATCATTCACTGAAGTATCTTTGTCCCCAGAAAGAGAAGAAAATTTTACATCACAATTGTCTCATCCTCTTGAACCTGGATAAGAGGTGAGAAATGAAATAGGAAAAATTAAAATGTAATAATTAAAGATTTAAGCAAATGAGTAATGCAAGAACAAAATTTTAAACCTTTAGAAAATAGCAGAAAAAAATACAAGAGAAAAGGGAATGGGTGTCTGATTCAGCGCCAAAGGCTCGAGAAAAAGCCAAAATGTCCAGAAAAGAAATAAAGAGATTAAAGTGAGAATAAATAATCTATATGGAAAAATATTGGGTGGAGTTGATACATGAAGCTAGTTTTCTTCTGGAATAAAACATATAAAAGAAAATATACAAAGATAATAGACGAAAGCATCACCTAACATTAAGGCAAACCTAAATACACAGATTAAAAGGATTAGAGATAATTTCTGATTCAAGTCAACTGAGGGAATTCACTCAAGAAGGATGACAGAACAGTCAAGAATATCAAGAACTTTGGGGAAATTATAAAGCAGACAGAACAAGATTGATGGAAAAAACAGAAGACAGAGAAATATCACTGTTTTCAGTAGACCAAGATGCTAAGATCAATGGCAGGGAGAACTAGGAGAACTAGGAGTAAGATTAGGCTACAGTGTTTTGAACTGCAAAGTTTTCAACTAAGAAACTGTGTAACAGTTGAACGCATGCCCTCCAGAATACCTAGACCCATATTTTTGCCTCAGGACAAAATCTTCTAAAAACTCCAAATAAAAGAGAATACACAAGAAATTCAATGTATTTTCAGATTTAGAAACAGGTATTTCTGGATATCTCACCCATTTACTCATATATTCAGTAATATATTGACACCTAATATATACTAGACTGAACATTTTAAGCACTGGGCATGTAATATACCAATAAAATGTTATAAACATATATCCAAACAAATATCATTAAATTATCTAAAACAGGTATACTAGAAATACACTGTATTAGACTTTAAAGCACCTTTTCATAAATGGTCATATTAAGTAAATAAAACATAAGATCAGAAATAATTTTAATAACAAAAGCAGTAGGTTTGACTTTTTCCTTAGTTTCCTTTGTATATATTTTAAAATATTTCTAATTTTTGTTAAAAAATTCATGAATGCACTATTTTTCAGTTTCAAATAAAAATAGAGTAAAATTTACACTCTCTTCATTCTCATAATTGAATTATTACTAATATATATATATTGCTGTGTATCCCTCTTTCATTTCTAAGCATTAATACACACATATGTACTTATTATGCATACACAGTTTTCCCAGGATATATCAAGAAATAGAAAATCTGACAGAAATTACAGTGATTTCTAAATATAGACAGCATTCATTTAATAAGAAATTTCCAGGGAATAAAGGAGAGGAACAAATAATCATACAAACAATTGAATAAAATGTACAATCACTGAGTCTTCTCCATGGTTGAAAAGACCATTGAGAACCATGCAAAATGGCAATCAGGTCAGAATGATTATTTATTTTAGGTTACATACACAAAATAAAGCAATAATTAAGACCACAAAGACATTATAGTAATTGAGATCCCTAGCCCATGGAAGAGGGTTTTGTGCTTCAGATTAAGAATAGGCTAACCAAGGTCCATGGTATGAGCTATGCATGTTTTCCAAGAGAGAAGCCAGAGAGGGCTACAAGGAAAGCAGGAACAATACTGGTTTAAAAGAGAGACAAACTCAATCAAGATGATACTGACAGATTTCTTGAGATGACACTGACAGATTTCTTGACATTTTCCAAGGTTCACCACCTGTTCTTGTGTCCTTGGGAAACTAACAAGCTAAACACAGAAACAAGGGTAACTCCCGATTTTCCTGCCTATGTGAACAAAGATAGTAGTTGCCAGGGGATGAATTATTTTCCAGTCTGCTCTTACCCAGGGAGTCTCCGTAATTCTGCAGTGTCACACTTAGGTTTAACATACATATCCTATATAGCTTTTATGGTAATTAAATTCCCAGTAGAGTTATTTTGCCTTGATCTCTTGTCCCCTAATTCAAATGTTTCTGTGAGTGCCAAGAATGGGGAATATTCATCTGGCAATGTTCCATAAATATAAGTACATGGAAACAGTCATGAAAATTTGAATGAACAGAGGTATATACAGCATGACAGTAATAAGATTTGCTCAATTTCCCAATGTAATTTAAAATATTTTAAAAGAAAAAGAAAAACTAAGAGCACTGACATCAGCTAATTCCAAAACTGAAGAGGATAGCTTAAACACTAGGTAAAGAAGTACATAAATATTCTTACTGTGTCAATAGGATTTTAATGTATTTTTACTGTGTACCTCTATGAAAATGAACCCTAAGTAACTTCTCCAAAGAGACTTTCATTGACCAAGCTTCATTCCCCTTGGCGAACCTCTCACTGACCACTGACATATTAGTAAAAGGAGACAATCGAAGCTCATCAGTTAGATGTAGTTCCCTAAAAGTTTTCCTGGGGATACTGTTTTGGGGACAGCTGCCTCCCCCATAGGGTCTTTCCCATATCTGAACAGATGAGCAATCACAAAGGTGCTATGCCCTTCCTAACAGCATTTTGTCTAAGATTCGGCCTCATTAAGAGTGGTGGGGACTTCGCTGGTGGTCCAATGGATAGGGCTTCACCTTCCAACACATGGGGTGCAGATTCCATCCCTAAATGGGGAGCTAATATCTCACATGGCTTATGGCCAGAAACCCAAAACAAAACATAAACAATATTGTAACAAATTCAATAAAGAGTTAAAAAATAAAAAAGAGTGGTGAAAGTAGAAAGGACACACACTGACAGGCCTATCAATTCAGCCATAGTATTCTACATGACACCTTATGGATTTTGCTACCAGAGAGTGGCATGGAAGCTAAATTTGCTTTAAATGCCACCACTTTCTCTTTCAAGTCTAAATTAAAGGTTCAACTGTCAGTTTTTATGGTGATAAATCTAGATCATCTCTGAAAGTTTTCATTCTTAAAATGTTATGTTCATTCTTTCCCTTCCTCCTTCCCCAATATGTAGAAGGGTAACTATAAATTCATTTTGGGAAACCTCATGAATCTTTAGAAAACAAGCAGATAAACTTCTATAACAATATATTTAAAACAGTGTGTCCCTGGAATAAAAAAATAAACTCTATATAAAATGTATTAAATGCTATAATATCAGGATAAAGTCCTAGGTACAAGGATATAGTTTCCTCAGGGATATATGACCAATGTGTCACTACAGGCAAAACAAAAATTAAAATGTTGCCAACGTTCAAATTTGGGAAATGAAATATGGGGAAAAAATCTTCTACCCTTGTATAAAACCATGACCCAGCCTCATTCCGATTATCAGGCATACTGATCTGTAAACTCTGCTTTCTACATAGATGCCATGCTAAATGCCTTGGATGATACATCTCTTCTTAGTCTGTTATCAAGAATATGGCCCTAATTTCTAATTCAACAAGATACTTGTGCAATGTTTCTTCAAAAGTAGAAAGCAAGGAAATATCTTCACCCAAAATATTCTCTGGTAACCTTACTTTATTACTCCCCTGTCCATTTGTGATGTTAAATAATGCAGCAGTTGGCAACCAATGGGAGCAAGCAATCTAGAACTTTCCCTAAGCCTGAAATCTAGTTACCAGATATCTATGTGATCCCCTCCTTGCTTTCTAGCACTTGGAGGAACCTCTGTATCACAAAGTTGATTGTCCAAGGAACACAGGCAAGGGGGTCACTTCTGTTTGCCTTCTAGTTCTACAAAAACCATAATCCATTCCAAAATAAATTGTTTAGGTAGTTGGAGTCAGGAACTGTAAATATGCTAATTCAACATTATCTCAACACCTATATTATATCTAGAAAGGAATGCTGAGAAATTTGATGGACTAACTGATAACAATGAGGTAAATGTCACACCATGGATAATTAGGCATGAGAGAATGGTTGAAGCCATCATAAGCTAACACCATCTTTGTTAACTCAAATTATTCTGGCTACAATAAGTATCCTTGAAGAATTATTAACCTCCGATCTAAATCAGAAGTATTTGAAATT
The DNA here is from genome assembly GCA_007570785.1 of Antilocapra americana. NCBI lineage: Eukaryota > Metazoa > Chordata > Mammalia > Artiodactyla > Antilocapridae > Antilocapra > Antilocapra americana. The sequence goes on from ML661338.1 coordinate 14,818,662, forward strand.
ATTCCGTTAGCTCCCTGAAACAGAACTCAAGAGGTTTCAAAGAGACCTGTTCCACCAAATTCCAAGATTTGGCTTGAATTCCCTATCATGGATGTGGAAAATGCAGAGACAATACCAAAAATAAAAAACATATAAGACAGAAAATAGCTCCAATAAGAGCATAGGAACAATACTGCATAAGGAAGAACAAGAGGCAAATATATGTGGAGGGCCATAGATATGCTGGGTCTATCAAAAGAGCTTCACTCTTCTCTTTGGAATAATAAAGTCTATGATGGAAGAATCAAAATCTTTAGACTCCCAGATGTATTGACAGAAAGTACATACCTACTAGACTCAATATTCTAGAACTGGAGTTGGAGATAGAAGACAAATGGAGGGTGTATACAGGCCCTTGAAATTTAAAGATGGATAGTTTGAGCAATTTGAAATTTCCTATTGCTTGGCAAAGATATGTTAGAAAAATATATGTGTGTGTGTTTATATATATATATATATGTATATATATATATATATTTTTTTTTTTTTTTACTAAAAAAAATGAGGTATTCATTCAGGTACAACCTAAATAAAATCCTTTACAATTTTGCAGTGGAAGTGACAAATAGATTCAAGAGACAGATCTGATAGAGTGCCTGAAGAACTATGAACAGATGTTCGTGACATTGTACAGGATTCAGTGATCAAAACCATCTCCAAGAAAAAGAAATGCAAAAAAACAAAATGGTTCTCTGAGGAGGGTTTACAAATAGCTGAGAAAAGAAGAGAAGCTAAAGGCAAAGGAGAAAAGAAAAGATACACCCACTTGAATGAACAGTTCCAAAGAATAGCAAGGGGATATAAGAAAGCCTTCCTCAGTGATCAATGCAAAGAAATAGAGAAAAACTACAGAATGGGAAAGACTAGAGAGCTCTTCAAGAGTATTAGAGATACCAAGGGAACATTTCATGCAAAGATGGGCACAATTACAGACAGAAACAGTAAGGACTTAAGAGAAGCAGAAGATATTAAGAAGAGTGGCAAGAATACACAGAAGAACTATACTATAACTGCAAAAGTGTGATCATTCACCTAGAACCTGACATCCTAGAGTGCGAAGTCAAGTGGGCCTTAGCAAACATAACTATGAACAAACCTAGGGGAGGTGACAGAATTCCAGCTGAGCTATTTCAAATCCTAAAAGATGATGCTGTGAAAGTGCTGCACTCAACATGCCAGCAAATTTGGTAAACTCAGCAGTGGCCACAGGAATGGGAAAGGTCAGTTTTCATTCCAATCCCAACGAAAGGCAATGCCAAAGAATGTTCAAGGGAAAGTCACTTAGTCGTGTCTGAATCTTTGAGACCCCATGAACTATACAGTCCATGGAATTCTCCAGGCCAGAATATTGGAGTGGGTAGCCTCTCCTTTCTCTAGGGGATCTTCCCAACCCAGGAACTGAACCCTGGTCTCCTGCATTGCAGACAGATTCTTTACCAGATGAGTCACAAAGGAAGCCCAAGAAGGTTCAAATTCTACCACACAATCGCATTCATCTCACACACTAGCAAAGTAACGCTCAAAATTCTCCAAGCTAGGCTTCAACAGTACATGAAGCGAGAACTTCCAGGTGTGCAAGCTGGATTTAGAAAAGGGAGAGAAACCAGAGATCAAATGCCAACATCTGGTGGATCATAGAAAAACAAAAGAATTCCAAAAAAATATCTGCTTCTGCTTCATTGACTATACTAAAGCCTTTGTGTGGATCACAACAAACTATGGAAAATTCTTCAAAAGATGGAAATACCAGAGCACCTTACCTACCTCCTAAGAAGTCTGTATGTTGGTCAAGAAGAAACATTTAGAGCCGGACATGGAAGAATGGACTGGTCCCAAATTGGGAAAGGAGTACATGAAGGCTGTATATTGTTGCCCTGCTTATTTAACTTATATGCAGAGGACATCATGCGAAATGCCAGGCTGGATGAAGCACAAGCTGGAGTCAAGATTACCAGGAGAAATATCAATAACCTCAGATATACACCACCCCTATGGCAGAAAGTAAAGAAGAACTAAAGAGCCTCTTGATGAAAGTGAAAGAGGAGAGTGAAAAAGCTGGCTTAAAATTCAACATTCAAAAAGCCAAAGTGATGGCATCCAGTCTCATCAGTTCAATTCACTCAGTCATATACGACTCTTTGCGACCCCATGGACTACAACACATCAGGCCTCCCTATCCCTTGCCAACTCCTTGAGCTTGCTAAAACTCATGTCCATCGAGTTGGTGATGCCATCCAACCATCTTATCCTTTGTCATCCCCTTCTCCTCCTGATCTGCTCCTATCACTTCACGGCAAATAGATAAGGAAACAATGGAAACAGTGACAGACTTTATTTTCTTGGGCTCCAAAATCATTGCAGATGGTGACTACATCTATGAAATTAAAATACTCTTGCTCCTTGGAAGAAAAGCTATGACAAACATAGACATCCTATTAGAAACCAGAGACATTACTTTGCCAACAAAGATCCATCTAGTCAAAGCTATGGTTTTTCCAGGAGTCACGTATGGATGTGAGTGTTGGACCCATAAAGAAAGCTGAGTGCCAAAGAAATGATGTTCTTGAACCATGGTGTTGGAGAGGACTCTTAGACATCAAGGAGATCAAACCTAGAATAAATGAATCCTGAATATCCACTGGAAGGACCAATGGTGAAGCTGAAGCTCCAGTACTTTGGCCACCTGATATGAAGAGCTGACTCATTAGAAAAGACCCAGCTGCTAGGAAAGATTGAAGGCTGAAGGCAGAAGGAGAAGGGGATGACAGAAAAGGAGATGATTGGATGGCATCACTGACTCAATGGACATGAGTTTGAGCAAGCTCTGGGAGATGGTGAAGGACAGGGAAGCCTACATGCTGCATTCCATGAGGTCACAATGCGTAGGACATGACTGAGTGGCTAAACAACAACAAAAACAAATGAGAGCAAAGAAAATTTTATTTTTTGTTCACTGCTATTTTCCAGTACCTTGAACAGTGCCTGGAATTTATTATAGTCAATAAATATTTGTGAAATGAGTAACAAAATAATGAATGACTAATCAAGTTTTTAAATAAATTAGAAACAAAGCCTTGATTAATACAAAAAGAAAATTTGGATGTGTTTCAGCAACTGACAGGGTACATTAATATTACATAGGGAGATCCCCGAAAGTGGAAAACAATGCAATATTTAGTATTTTTTAACTTGAAAATCATACAAAGAACTAACCACTAGAGAATATTATGATTTCCCACTGGGATGCAAGCATTTGATTTTATTCATTGAGAATTATTCACTGGCAAGTATTATGATAAAAAGTAGGTTTTATCATCTATCATACTTTAGGCGATACTATACCTCCATCCTTCTAGCGCATTTCCTCCCTTAAGGACAAGATGTTCTCTTACAATTTTTTTTTTTTTTACTAGAAAGAGCACTGAACACACAATAGGAGAATCTGGATCTGAATTAAAATCCCAACTCTGCCACTTGCTATGTGCTCTTGGGCAAATTTCCTTTAAACTCCTCTGATTTCAGTTTTCTTTTTGCAAAATGGACTGTGATAAATAAATGCATGTGAAAGCACCTACTTTGGTCTTTCCTTTTCTTTTCTCTCAAATATATCATTCTATGTCTCCTTCTTACCATGTATCCTATAACTTGTTCCCTTTTACCCCATAGTCAACCATTCGGGTAAGTTTCACTCAATACCCAGTAGATGCTACCTCTTAATAATTCAATGTATATGTTAATAAAGTGAAAGGGAAAGCCACCCAGTTGTGTCCAACTCTTTGTGACCTCATGGACTATACACAGTCCATGGAAGCCTCCAGGCCAGAATAGTAGAGTGGGTTTCCATGCCCTCTTCCAGGAGATCTTCCCAACCCAGAGATTGAACCCAGTCTCCCAAATTGCAAGTGGACTCTGAGCCACTAGGGAAGTCCAAGGATATTGGAGTGGGTAGCCTATCCCTTCTCCAGCAGATCTTCTGAACCCAGAAATCAAACCAGGATCTCCTGTATTTCAGATGGATTCTTTACCAACTGAGCCATGAGGGAAACCCATATATGTTAGTAAAAGAGGACTGTTAAGTGGCATTAAAGCATTTATGACCGCCAGCACCAATGTATTGGCTCGCCTTTATTCTGTATCTTTTAAAAAGGCAAATAAAATCATGCCACAAATGTGATAAAAGTTCAACTGTTTCACATTTCTCTTAGGATAAATATACTCCTGCACAAGGCTTTTAAGATCCTGTGTGGCTTGGTGCCTATCTGCCTCTTTAGTCCCATCTCAAACATCATGACCCTTTGACATCTATGATTCAGCAATACAGAGTTTCTTTGAGTCCCTTGGGTAATTTCTACTTATGTTTCATGTCTTGGTCTGGATATTTCTTCCCCAGGAGGCCTTCTTGACCCTTATATGAGATCTCTCTACTACCCATTCTTACAGCATTTCATATGTTCTGTTTTGGTTGCTGTTGTGCAGTTGCTTCATCATGTCTCAGTCTTCATGAGCCCATGGATTGCAGCACTTCAGGCTTCCCTGTCCTTCATTATCTCCCAAAGTTTGCTCAAACTCAAGTCCATTGAGTTGGTGATACCCTCCAACCATATTATCCTTTGTCACTCCCTTCTCCTCCTGCCCTCAGTCTTTCCCAGCATCAGGGTCTTTTCCAATGAGTCAGCTCTTTGCATCAGGTGGCCAGAGTATCAGGGCTTCAGCATCTGTCCTTCCAATGGATATTCAGGGTTGATTTCCTTTAGGGTTGACTAGTTTGATCTGCTTGCAGTCCAAGAGACTCTCAAGAGTCCTCCAGCACCACAGTTCAAACGCATCAGTTCTTCAGTACTCAGCCTTCTTTATGGCCCAACTCACACATCTGTACATGATTACTGGAAAAAACCATAGCTTTGACTATACAGACTTTTATCAGTAAAATCATGCTTTTTAATACACTGTCTAGATTTGTCACAGTTTTTCTTCCAAGGAGCATGCATCTTTTAATTTTGTGACTGAAGTCACCATCCAAGGTGATTTTGGAGCCCAAGAAAATGAAATCTGTCACTGTTTTCACTTTTTCCCCATCTCTTTGTCATGAGTGATGGACTGGATGCCATGAACTTAAGTTTTTTGAATGCTGAGTTTTAAGCCAGTTTTTTCACTCTCTTCTTTCAACTTCATCAAGAGGCTCTTTATTTCCACTTCGACTTCTGCCATTAGAATGCTATCATCTGTGCATCTGAGGTTGTTGATATTTCTCTGGGCAATCTTGATTCCAGCTTGTGATTCATTCAGCCTGGCATTCCAGAAGATGTACTCTGCATATAAGTTTAATAAGCAGTGTGACAGTATAGTCTTGACAAACTCCTTTCCCAATTTTGAACCAGTTTTGCTTCTAGTGTTTGTCAATATAGCATAATATCTGACTTACTAAAAATAGGAATTGAGTGCCTTAATCCAAAAAAAATTTGTTAACTCAACATAATTTGTAGGTATCATCAGCAGGCTAAAGTTAAACTACAATGGAAAAGACGCTAGGCAATCTGATGAAAGATTCACTCCTCATCCCACCTGAAAGCACCTTCCATGGCACTCCCCATCCTGTCTGAATAGATTGAACATCTGTCTGAATTATATACAAAGCTATGGTGCATTATCTCAAGTAAGTAGGATAATTTATTTAATATTTTTGGACAACTGCAACATGTTATAGTTTGCTCTCTTTCCACTGAAAGTGATTTTTTTTAATACTGTAGAGCCCATTCTCTAGAGTTTATATTTTACAGAGAACACACCAAGATTGTACCTATCCTCCAGCCTCTCTCCTTAGCATGTTAGTAAAAGAGAATGGAACCCTAGATGCCCACATGTCTCAGGAGAAGGGCTAGGCCAGGAAGGATCAACATAGGGGAACAGACCACCACAAAGTCAACAAAATTGGCCAAACGAAAAGTAAGACCTGGTTCATTAAGTATTGTTAAACCAGGGAGATCAAATCCAGGTAATGAGCCTGGAAGACAAAAAGAGAAATAGTTAGTGATAAAGCAGTATGAAAAAATCTGAGCGGAGAAAAAATTTCTGGAAGAACAGCCCCTACTTGCTACTTTTGCCTAAAGTAAGATATATATATTTCAAGTTTTCATTAAAACCACTGTCATTCTAACTTATTTCTGGGAAAATATCAACTCCTTCAGTGACCACTGGAGAAGCAGAGAAAAAGAAACTCAGAGCAGGGAATGTAGATTAAGCCTGGCAGTGCTCAAAAAATATATAAGCATGTATAATCTGTTATATTCTGTATTCTTAAGCATAAATTTTGACATCTTAAAAAGGAACCTGAGGGCATATTTCCAGTAGTGGCATTGTTGGGTCATATGGTAGTTTTATTCCTAGTTTTTAAAGGAATTTCCATACTGTTACCCATAATGGCTGTATCAACTAACAGTGCAAGAGGGTTCCCTTTTCTCCATACCCTCTTCAGCATTTATTATTTGTAGATTTTTTGTTGACAGCCATTCTGACAGGGGGCTAAAATCAGGCACTTTGTTAGGACCTAGAAGGGTAGGATGGGGTGAGAGGTGGGAGTGGGGATCAAAAGGGAAGATACATATATGTACTTATGGCTGATTCATGTTGTTGTAAGGCAGAAACCAACACAATATTGTAAAGCAATTCTCCATCAATTAAATTTTTTTTTAAATTTTAAAGGAATCTTAGAATAAGGAAACAGAAAAATATAAAGACAGATAGTCTGGAAATTTTGAAAACACTAATGTACAAACCAGTTGAAGGAGCAGACAGTCTTAAGGAGTTGACACCTAATGACCAACAAGAAGTCCAACGCAGCTAATGAAGCTTTGAATTTTCATTTGTTCACAGCAAAAGAATGCTAAAAGTGAATATTAGAGAATTTTTTCCAACAAATGTACAACACGTGCCAGTGCATAGATACATAATAAATTTACAAGGAACCATGTTGACAGTTTCATTGCCTTTGGTAAGACCCAACAAATTCTTGGACATTATTTTCATAAACAGTTTTCTTTTTTTCCCTTTTTTGATACCAAGATTCTTGATTGGGGTAGGGAAGGGATGGTAAAACAAATTAAGAGAGGCATTTTTCTCTCTTTTAATATTAAATGACTACTTAGGGGAAATTATGCAAACTCAAAATAATTTATGAATTACACTCAACTTCCACTGAATCCAAAAATTCTGATCTTTGGTTGCTGTGATTTTTATTGTTGCAGAAAGTTCTTTCCTCTTCTCAAGTGTTACAATTGTTTATCAAATGCATCTGCTTTCTCATTCCATATCAACAATAACATATTTTGCTTATAAGTTATTACACATAGCACACATTGGAAATTTTGAACATGTTGAAAGATCTAATAAGCATAATCAAAAAAGCCAGAAGATTTTTTATGATATAGCTTTTATCAATAATCTTTCATAACCATAGAGGGAAATGATTACAGAAACCCAGAGAGCCATTTGACTGAGTCCGATTCACACACAGTACTCTATCCCATGACACTGTTTTAATATCCCAATCTCATTTAGCACAGGTAACAATTTTTAGAAAAGCTTGCATAAAATTTCTGGTCTTAAGAACTAGCCCCTTTTCCTCCTAAGGCTGCCAAACTTTAGAAGTCACAGAAATATCTTTTCCAAGTACTGTAATCACCTTTTTTTTTTTTAAAGATCCATGACTAATATATTCCAGGTCTGTTTAATATACACTGATTACAATGAGTCTCCTTTTGCCTTTCATTCAAGGAATGCTACTTCCACAGTCTTGGCTGCTGTCAGGTTTTGTAGGCTCTTCTCTGTGTACTCCTCATTTGACCTCCTGGACACTGACCAACCTGTGCGGTTCTAGAGCTTCTGTTGGCAGTCTAGGTGGTCTTGGATTCCAGCCTCCTTTCTGCTTTGTTCATCTGTATGCCTGCAACACCCCTGTAGGCCTTAAAAGGTTGACTTTGGCTGTGAGACAGGAAACATTGCATCCATGTGGAATCAGATGAAAAGGGAACCTTCTAACTAAGTACTAAACATAAATCAAAGGGAAAAAAAACCCAGAACGTTATAGATTAGGGTCTCAGCTGAGTGTATTTTATGTTATATCGAAACACTCAAGTCTGAGGTTGAAATGTTTAGTTATCATTTCACTCAAGTTAGAGAAAACTATGCTCATTGGGCTTGATGGTTGGATTAAACGCCAGGTACAAGAAAATGTAATTTGCTCCTCTACACCATGAAGAGGTCTCTCTCTGGAGTTCATTTCTGCTTAAGATCAATGAGATGTCTTTTGTACAACAGATGCATGCCAAATAGCTCCAAAGACACCTGCCTTCCTCAAAGTGTATTTAGTGTAATAAGGTATCACTTAGAAGCAATGAAAAAATATAGGGATAACTGTTACTTTAACTCTCTACGTTTTCTCATGGAACAAGAACTTCTAAAGTTTATCTTTATTTTAATAAACACATAAATGAATGAACTCTAAGTTGAAGTTTTATTTTTTTTTCATGAATAGCCTGTGATTTTATTTTTTTTTTCAGTTTGAAGTCCTTTATATTTGGTCTTAATTGTGCTTTTATTCTTTTTTTTTTTTTTTTTTTTAGTTTTGCCATATAATGACATGATATCGCCATGGGTTTACATATGCTCCCCCTCCAGAACCCCCCTCCCTCCTCCCTCCCTCCTCCCTTTCCCCGGGAAATCTCAGTGCACCAGCCCCGAGCATCAATCCTGGGCTGGCAATTGATTTCACACATGATAATTAATATGTTTCAATGCCATTCTCCCATATCATCCCACCCTTGCCCTCATCCACAGAGTCCATGAGTCTGTTCTATACATCTGCATTCCTTTTGCTGTCTCGCATGCTGGGTTCTCGTTACCAATTCAACTTATTGATTTAAAAATGATTTTATACAGATAATCAATATTCATCTTGTGGGTTCTCAAGTCCTTATTCCTAGGCTGACAGATCATCAGATCTCCTAGGTGAGGCCAAGGCAGTAATCGGCAGTTTCCAGAACAAGCTGACCCATGGAATATATCAAATATTCTTTTTTTTTTTTTTCATTCTGTATGAGGAGAATAAGAAAGTATTTTTATGCAAAGCAGAAGTTCTCAAAATGTGTCCTGGGGTCAGTGGCATCAGGAAGCTTGTTGGAAATGTAAATTCACAGGCGCCATCATCCCAGATTTATTGAATCAGAAATTTTAGGAGCTGGGCCCAGAAATCTATGTCTTGACAATCTATCTATAAGATTCTGAGATATGCTCAAGTACGAGAAGCCAGTAGTGTGGAGTCAGCACCTAGAGTCCTACTTCCCACCTAAACTCTCCATTAAGAATGGCGTTTCTCTCCCTAACCAAAACTCAAACCAGACAGCAGAATTTTTGAATACAACTCTCCTTTTTGTTATTGTTTAGTCTCTAAGTCATGTCCAACTCTTTTGGGACCTCATGGCTGTAGCCCATCAAATTACTCTTTCCATGGGATTTCCCAGGCAAGAATACTGGAATGGGTTGCCATTTCCTTTTCCAGGAGACCTTCCTGACCCAGGGATCAAATCCACAGCTCCTACACTGGCAGGCAGTTTCTTTACCACTGAGCCACCAGGGAAGTCCACAACTCTCCTACAAATTCAATTTTTTTATTTATATAGCAATCTACATCAAATACTCTTAGCACACAGTAGTGCAGAAAGAAGGATTTTTGATCCATCACAAATCATTACCATCAATTAAATTTTCAGTTGAGTTCAATTCAGTTGCTCAGTTGTGTCCAACTCTTTGCAGCCCCATGGACTGCATGGCTTTTAATTTCATGATTTCAGTCACCATCTGCAGTGAAGTCAAAAAGTAGGAAGTCAAGAGATATCTCGAGTAACAAGCAAGTTTGGCCTTGGAGTACAAAATGAAGCAGAGCAAAGGCTAACAGAGTTTTGCCAAGAGAACACTGGTCATAGCAAACACCCTCTTCCAAAAACACAAAAGAAGACTCTACATGTGGGTATCACCAGACAGTCAATAGCAAAATCTGATTGATTCATTCTTTGCAGCTAAAGACGGAGAAGCTCTATACAGTCAGCAAAAACAAGAACAGGAGCTGACTGTGGCTCAGATCATGTACTCCTTATTACAAAATTCAGAATTAAATTGAAGAACATAGGGAAGACCACTAGACCATTCAGTGAAGTTCAGTTCAGTCGCTCATTCATATCCAACTCTTTGCGACCCGATGAAATGCAGCATGCCAGGCCTCCCTGTCCATCACCAACTCCCAGAGTCCACACAAAACCATATCCATTGAGTCGGTGATGCCATCCAACCATCTCATCCTCTGTCGTCCCCTTCTCCTCCTGCCCTCAATCTTTCCCAGCATCAGGGTCTTTTCAAATGAGTCAGGTCTTTGAATCAGGTGGCCAGAGTATTGGAGTTTCAGCTTCAGCATCAGTCTTTCCAATGAATATTCAGGACTGATCTCCTTTAGGATGGACTAGTTGGATCTCCTTGCAGTCCAAGGGACTCTCAAGAGTCTTCTCTAACACTACAGTTCAAAAGCATCAATTCTTCAGGGCGCAGCTTTCTTTATAGTCCAAATGTCACACCCATAAATGACTACTGGAAAAACCATAGCCTTGACTAGACAGACTTTTGCTGACGAAGTAATGTCTCTGCTTTCAATATGATGTCTAGGTAGGTCATAACTTTCCTTCCAAGGAGTAAGCATCTTTTAATTTCATGGCTGCAATCACCATCTGCTGTGGTTTTAGAGCCCAGAAAAATAAAGTCTGCCACTGTTTCAACTGTTTCCCCATCTATTTCCCATGAAGTGATGGGACCAGATGCCATGATCTCAGTTTTGTGAATGTTGAGCTTTAAGCCAACTCCTTCACGCTCCTCTTTCACTTTCATCAACCTAGAGCCAGACATCCTGGAATGTGAAGTCAAGTGGGCCTTAGTAAGCATCACTACGAACAAAGCTGGTGGAGGTGATGGAATCCCAGTTGACCTATTTCAAATCCGGAAAGATGATGCTTTGAAAGTGCTGCACTCAATATGCCAGCAAATTTGGAACACTCACCAGTGGCCACAGGACTGGAAAAGGTCAGTTTTCATTCCTATCCCAAAGAAAGGCAATGCCAAAGAATGCTCAAGCTACTGCACAATTGCCCTCATCTCACACGCTAGTAAAGTAATGCTTCAAATTCTCCAAGCCAGGCTTCAGCAATACGTGAACCATGAAATTTCAGATGTTTAAGCTGATATGAGAAAAAGCAGAGGAACCAGAGATCAAATTGCCAACATCTGATGGATCATCAAAAAAGCAAGAGGTTTCCAGAAAAATATCTATTTCTGATTTATTGACTATGCCAAAGCCTTTGACGGTGTGGATCACAATAAACTGTGGAAAATTTTGAAAGAGATGGGAATACCAGACTACTGGACCTGCCTATTGAGAAACCTGTATGCAGGTCAGAAAGCAACAGTTAGAACTGGACATGGAACAACAGACTGGTTCCAAATAGGAAAAGGAGTACGTCAAGACTGAATATTGTCACTTGATTATTTAACTTATATGCAGAGGACATCAGAACACTGGGCTGGAGGAAGCACAGTCTTGAATCAAGATTGCCAGGAGAAATACCAATAACCTCAGATATGCAGACGACGCCACCTTTCTGGCAGAAAGTGAAGAAGACCGTTCAGTTATGACCTAAATCGAATCCCTTATAATTACACAGTGGAAGTGACAAATAGATCAAGGGATTAGATCTGATAGACAGAGTGCCTGATGAACTATGGATGGAGGTTCATGACATTGTACAGGAGGCAGTGATCAAGACCATCCTGGAAAAAGAAAGGCAAAATGGTTGTCTGAGGAGGCCTTACAAATAGCTAAGAAAAGAAGAGAAGCTAAAGGCAAAGGAGAAAAGGAAAGATATACCCATCTGAATGCAGAGTTCTAAAGAATAGCAAGGAGAGATAAGAAACCCTTCCTCAGTGATCAGTGCAAAAAAATAGAGGAAAACAATAGGATGGGAACGACTAGAGATCACCTCAAGAAAATTAGATACTAAGAGAACATTTCATGCAAAGATGGGCACAATAAAGTACAGAAATGGTATGGACCTAATAGAAGATATTAAGAAGGGGTGATAAGAATACACAGAAGAACTATACAAAAAACATCTTCATGACCTAGATAACCACAATGGTGTGATCACTCACCTAGAGTGAGACATCCTGGAATGCAAAGAGAAGTAGGCCTAAGGAAGCATCACTATGAACAAAGCTAGTGGAGGTGATGGAATACCAGTTGAGCTATTTCAAATCCTAAAAGATGATGCTGTGAAAGTGCTGCATTCAACATGCCAGCAAATTTGGAAAACTCAGCAGTAGCCACAGGACTGGAAAAGGTCAGTTTTCATTTCTATCACAAAGTAAGGCAATACCAAAGAATGTTCAAACTACTGCGCAATTGCATTCATCTCACACACTAGCAAAATAATGCTCAAAATTCTCCAAGCCAGGCTTCAACAGTATGTGAGCTGTGAACTTCCAGATGTTCAACCTGGATTTAGAAAAGGCAGAGGAACCTGAGATCAAATTGCCAACATCCACTGGATCAACAAAAAAGGTAGAGAGTTCCAGAAAAACATCTACTTCTGTTTTATTGACTATGCCAAAGCCTTTGACAGTGTGGATCACAACAAACTGTGGAAAATTCTGAAAGAGATAGGAATACCAGACCACCTGACCTGACTCCTGAGAATCTGTAAGCAGGTCAAGAAGCAATATTTAGAGTCGGATATGGAACAGATTGTTCCCAAATTGAGAAAGGAGTACGTCTAGCCTGTATATTGTCACCCTGCTTATTTAACTTATATGCAGAGGACATCATGAGAAATGCCAGGCTGGATGAAACACAAGCTGGAAATCAAGATTGCCAGGAGAAATATCAGTAACCTCAGATACACAGATGACGCCACCCTTATGGCAGAAAGCAAAGAAGAACTAAAGAGCTTCTTGATGAAAGTGAAAGAAGAAAGTAAAAAAGCTGGCTTAAAAAATTAAACTTACTGCATAGTAAAATTCTCATTTTTGGACAGCATATTTTCATATTCAAAAAGATCTCTCCTCCATTCAATCATAATATTTTATATTAATTTTAGTGATCATCTATCATTCTAAGATATATATTGATCATTTATCTGTCCTTAAAAGTCAGCATAGTGTCTGGCATAGAATAAATAATGAATACATATTGGTGAATAAATGATATATAAGAGTAGTAATATAATTTAGTGGGAAAATTATGAATTTTTCCACAAAGAGAATTAGGTTCATTTTCTGGTATGTTTATTCATTTACTATGTAAGCTAGGATTTGAAAAGATATTTAACTTCTCTGGGTTTCATTTTTTTTAATCTATAAAATGGAGACAGTAATATGTGTTTATACTTTTCAAATAAAGATTTAAAGAGAAAAATCTGTGTAAGCACTTTACACAGTACTCAGCTTCCTAATAAGTATTTCAGTGAGTTAGAGTTTCTTATCTTCCCTTGTCTAGAATAAACATGATACTTTTTTCCCCACATATGGGACTTTCCCTCTTAGTGATCATGTAACACAGATTATTTTCAAACCAGTCAACACTGAAGGAAATCAACCATGAATACTCATTGGAAGGACCGATGCTGATGCCGAAGCTGAAGCTCCTATACTTTGGGCACCTGATGCAAGTAACCCACTCACTGGAGAATACCCTGATGCTGGCAAAGATTGAAGGCAGGAAGAGACTGGGATGACAGAGGACAAGATAGTTGGGTGGCATCACCGACTCAATGGATATGAACGTGGGCAAACTCCGGGAGGTGGTGAAGGACAGGGATGCCTGAAGTGCTGTAGTCCACGGGGTCACAAAATGTTGGACACGACTGAGCAACTGGTCAACAATATAGATCACACATAAAAGCTGTGTATGTTGAAGAACAAAAATGCACATTATGCTATAGGAATTCTGATTGAATTTTGTGTGATGAGTACAAATCTCCTCATTTGGCATAGTGATGACATGGCAAAGGAGAATAATAAAAGTCAGAATCGTTACCTTGTATACAATTCACTGAAGCTATGTTCACTGCTGCAGTGTACACTGCTGATCCTTACTGGATCTTTTGAAGTACCAAGAAAGCCTTTATATTGAAGCTTTTGCCCAACCCATTCTGGTGATTCTTTTCTTGTGGCAAAAGAATGTAGGCGGTTCTCCTAATATGGCAACACAGAAAGGAGTCGTTTCTGCAGACCGTCTCAGAAATATACAGTGAACCGAGTGCTCAGAAACTACATTATTTACCAGGCAACAGCAGACAGAGAATTGTTGGTTTTCCTCAGAATTCAAGTAAATTCAGCTTGCCAAAGAGAAGCTAACAAACAGTAAATTGGAAGACTAGAGAAGAAAGTAAGGCCCAGACGTCCACACACATGCTTAGGGAAAAGAAGCTGTGCCAGAAAAAGCACATAAAAAGTTTCTGAGCCATTCAGATGCCTTCCCTGGAGATCTGGGTTCACACTTCCCTAACTCAGCAGGGTATACATCCACACACATTACTTGAAGTCTGATTCTGACCTCCTCATTCTGGGATGTAGAACCCTAGTCTAGTGTTCTAGGCTAGCACAGGAAAACGGTTTCAGGGATTACAGCCAGAACTGGGGAAGGCTTCACTGGAGCAAGAGAATCCAAAACCATTACTGGTTCATCAAGAGTCCTAAGATTAACCAGAAGTGAGAGTGGGTAGTTCTCACTGAGATGCCAATTGAAACTTTCACGGAGGGTCATCAGCTTTCTATTACCTCTTAGTGTTTATCTTTTTTATCAAGTATTGATTCTTTTAACACTACTTGTATGTCCTACCTCTAACCACTCTACTTGTTTCTATGAAGAAGTGGAAAATTTGAGACATTTGACAATATCAAACCCTCAGTTTTATAATTTGTAGAATTGCATTATCATCTTCACTGGCTTATCGAAAGAGCAAGATAAATATTATGAAGAATAACTTGTTCTGATCCTAGCACATATATATTAATATGTTAATATATACTGCTCAATCTAGAGTCATTTCCACATATTTCCCTGATAATATGCATGGGTGCTTAGTTGCTCAGTCATGTCCAACTCTTTGCAACCCCATGGACTACAGCACGCCAGGCTCCTCTATCCATGGGATTCTCCATCCAAGAACACTAGAGTGGGTTGCCATGCCCTCCTCCAGGGGAATTTCCCAAACCAGGGATCAAACTGGGATCTCCTGCATTGAAGACATATTCTTTACCAGGAGCTACCAGGGAAGCCCCTTACAATATACTTTCCTTTAAATCATAAAAGTTAATCCTAGAAATCTATCAAAAAGAAAAAATCCCATTCATATTAAACTAAAATTTTATCCTCATGCTATATGTTTAGAAAAAAAATGACTATTTTTATATCATACATCCTATTTTCCAACTTAGACTGTAGGCTTATATACAACTTAATATAAGCTAATTTTAAAACAAGTAAAAGGAAGTAGATACATAATTACTCTGATTCAGGTCCTCCCAATCATACTCTTACCTGACCTCTTAAATATAAATTTATTTTTGTGTAATCCATGAACCTTGGCCCTACATGAATTTCTATCAAATATTTTATTATAAAATGAATAACCTTGATAAACAGTAATATATAAATGATTAATTTATCATTTAGATTTCAGATCATGACTATCACAGGGTTTATTGGAAACACTTTCCATTTTTCCTAAAATTGGTAAGCCACACTATTTAAAATATCTATCTATATTTGTGAAAACTCAGCTGCTGGTGATATGAAGCACCTAAAGACTGAATAAGTTCAATTTCTTATAGAAAGTAAGTTTTGATCCTTCATTAGATTATAAATTCAAACAAGTACCACTAACAACACTAAATATAACATCCAATAAGAAATAGAAATTAGTTGAGTTTAGGTCAGATACACAGATCCAAGATTTTTGAAAGCAAATTTCCGCAGACATGGTTCATTTGTTGACATTTTTATAAGAAGTGCATTTTCAACCTTCCTTTTAAAAATATAAAATATATGGCATCAATACTAATAAAGTGATTCAAAGTAACTTATGGTGGATAGAATCAGATTTATCTTGGAATATTTGAATTGATATTAACCACATTTTTTATGGGCTTCCCATGTGGCACTAGTGGTAAAGAAACTGCCTGCTAATGCAGATAGTTGTAAGAGACTCAGGCTCGATCCCTGGGTCAGGAAGATCCCCTGGAGCAGGGCACAGCAACCCACTTCAGTATTCTTGCCTGGAGAGTCCCATGGAAAGAGGAGACTGGCAGGCTGCAGTCCATAGGATCACACAGAGTTGACACGACTGAAGCGACTTGAGCACTCTTGGCATATTCTTTAACAAGAGATTTACTCTTTCACCTCAACTTTTCAAAATAAAGATGATAGAATTCACATAAATTCACAGGACAACTGCAAAATATAAAATATTAATGAAATTATGTTGCATTTTACTCAAGGAAATCAGTCACTTTCAAATCTTATCAAAATACACAACTGTCTAAGGTAGAAACTAAAAATCTTGAAGACAATCAAATATTGTAAAGCAATTATCCTTCAATTAAAAATAAATTATATATATGTATAAAATAAAAATCTTGAAAAGTAATTCTTAGTTCAAGTTCAAATCTCTTTTCCAAAACTTCTCCCCATCACTCAATTTTAAAAAATTTATAACAACTTATTGTAATCAGTTACTTTTGAATGTGCAACACCACTGAACATGCTCAGCCATCCAAGAGGAGGAGCCACGGATGCAGATTGTTCTTATTTATGAAACGTGATGTAACTGGAGACCACAGTTATAGCCAAGAATTTATACCCACCCCTTCCCACCACACAACACATGCAAAGCAAGTGCCTGTCTATTGATTAAAATCAGATTGGGAGGGATCACTTTTATCTCATGTTGTTATATATCTAAGAAGACAGACATAATAGGGAAAAGAAACAGGAGAACAAACAATAGGGTACCACAGAATTAAATCTTTTGCAACCAAAAGGAACTACATAGTACCAAGGTTCCAAGTGGATTTATTTTGGTACATGGCTTTCTCAACACAGAAGCAAATTTTTTATTTTTCTACTAACTGCAAGGAGGAATTGAGTTCCATGCAGCAGTTCAACTCCATAAACTCAAGTTTTTGGAGTTTCTCAGAGTCCAAAGGGAAATTTCATATGAAAAACAAAAGTGAACTGAGCCCATGACATTGCTCTTGCACATGTTTCATAACCCTTTCATTGGTTTTGTAAGCAAGACCTCCCTTGACAAAATCTCACCAATACTGAGCCCACAGCATAGCACATACTCTGTTCCACTATGAGTTCTACAAAGTAAACCTGAAGTTCACAGCTTCAAAATGAGAAATAAAACAAGTAAGTAAGGGGGATTATTACTATCCAAAAGTATAGCCATTTTCAAAACACATAGGTGGAAATCATCTACTTCTTTCAATAAGTTGGAGGAGACTTATATATGTTCCCTCAATATCTAAGAGCAATCATAAATTAACTCTGGTACTTGCAATAGGTTCAATGCTTAGGAAAGCCAGTGGGAAAAGAGATCTCCACAAGGATTTGAACAGCATTCATTATAGACTGACTCCTATCAAGCTAATATAAAAGCTTTACCAAAATGACGTAATGTAAGTATGGTTTGTAATACACGGAAAGCAATGTAAGTCAAAGCTATGGTTTTTCCAGTGGTCACGTATGGATGTGAGAGTTGTACTATAAGGAAAGCTGAGCACTGAAAAATTGATGCTTTTGAACTGTGGTGTTGGAAAAGACTCTTGAGAGTCCCTTGGACTGCAAGGAGATCCAACCAGTCCATCCTAAAGGAAATCAGTCCTGAATATTCACTGGAAGGACTGATGTTGAAGCTGAAATTCCATTACTCTGGCCACCTGATGCAAAGACCTGACTCATTTGAAAAGACCCTGATGCTGGGAAAGATTGAAGGTGGGAGGACAAGAGGACGACAGAAGATGAGATGGTTGGATGGCATCACTGACTCAATGGACATGAGTTTGAGTAAACTCTGGGAGTTGGTGATGGACAGGGAGGCCTGGCATGCTGCAGCCCATAAGGTTGCAAAGAGTCTGACACAACTGAGCTACTAAACTGAACTGAAGTATGGCTTGAAGTATGCCTTCATTCATTGGAGGCCTAATAGAAATAAAAGTGCTATTGCTAATCTTCTTTGGCAAATATATTTTTGTTCTTATTCTCATCAGGTGAAAACTCCTCTTAGAAGACCCTTCTTCCCCTTTCATCTTGCCTGGTTTTCTTCTTTTCTTACTGATGTGAAGCAAAAAATAATAGATTAGCAAAAAAAAAAAAAAAAGATAGAAGACAGTCTTAGGGTTGATGGAGGTTATGGAAGAATGAGAGAAACAAATCTAATTTCTTTTTCCCCACCTAAAATTTATATGATCTATTAGTCAACATGGAAAGTGTTGAGATAGTGTTTGAAAATGTAAAATAAGATCATTTTATTATGTAAGTGTTAAGAACTACCTTTAAAAACTACTGTCTCTCACTGTGGATGTTTCATGTGAAAAAAAAATGGATGGCCTGATGATTATTGTGGTTATTTGTACTTTTAGTAATTAGCACAGTGGCTAAGCCATGGCAGGCATTCTGTAATAAATAAAAGTGAATGAATGAATAAATTAGTGAATATTTTAGACACAGAACTATCAAAACAAATAAGTCTTGCTGGAGTTTCTGGCTCCTCTTGGTTCAAAAGGAATGCCAAACAAATGCATCCCACATATGGTTCTCTGTATGCTCTTCCCACTTCCATCCTCCTCTTAATGACTTGGTCTTCCTGAAGGGGACAGTTTTAGATTAAATACCAGGTGAAAGATCGTGCCTCAATAAAGTTCTGGAAGTGATTTTTTGAGGTGCTAGAAGCTCCCACACATTGAGACCTCCCACAAGCAATTTTCTTAGGGCACATTCCAAGTAACAAGGATTGGTAAAGTCTGCTTCCTGTAATACCACCTAGTCATCCATCTTAATCTAGAGTTAGCTTAAGGAGTAGGTTAGAGCAGCTTTCCCATTGCCTCCCTAAGGAAAAGGAAGAGGGGCATGAAATGAGAGTCAAACATTTGTTATGACCCTAGTGAAGAAATAATGGAGCAGCCAGAAGGTGCCACACTTCCCTAGCAGAAATACCATATAGTTATACACACTCATACCATGTAGATACTGCCTTAAATCAAATTAAAATGATGGAAGAAAAGGAAAATGATAGATAATATAGGAGAAATATTAGGTTTGTTCTGACACTAAAATCAATTTGAGAAAATAAATTATCTGAAGCCAAAATTTTATATACAGTTTACCCTTGAACAATTCAGGGGTTTGGGGGCCAAACCTTCATTAAGCTGAAACTCTGCAAGCCCTCCACAACTGCTGGCCCAGCCAACCTCAGGTTGTGTATGCTTTCAAACTGTGGTGCTGGAGAATACTCTTGAGAGTCCCTTCTACTTCAAGTAGATCAAATCAGTCAATCCCAAAGGAAATCAACCATGAATAATCACTGGAAGGATTGATGCTGAAGCTGAAGCTCCAATACTTTGGCCACCTGATGTGAAGAGCCAACTCACTGGAAAAGACCCTGATGCTGGGAAAGATTGAGGGCAGGAGGAGAAGGGGACGACAGAGGATGAGATGGTTGAATGGCATCACTGACTCAACGGACATGAGTTTGTACAAATTCTGGAAGATAGTGAAGGACAGGGAAGCCTGGCATGCTGCAGTCCATGGGGTTTCAAGGTGTCATGACCGAGTGACTGAATAACAAAAAATTCATGTATAACTGGACCTGGGCAGTTCAAATCCCTGTTGTTCAAGGGTCAACTGTGTTTATTCCAGTGGTGCATTTCCTAAGACTTGTTTGGCACATAACATTCTAATCAACTTTCTCAAAAACTTGCCATATTTGCTTCAGTCTTTGAAATTTGCTGTTTTGATAAAAACAGAGTACAAAAATGTTAGTAGTTCATTATTTACTTTTGGAATTAAATGCTCAGAGAAATGGCTTTCTTGTTCTTAGTTAAGGTGATTGAATTGAAATAACAGTGTTGTTTGGCAAAAGGGCTGTCACTGTGTGTTGTGGCTAGTTATCTAATTTTGAGGCTCCTTTCTCCATAATTCAATCTTCCTCTTCTCTCTTCCTTTTACTCTAAGGGAAAAGATAAACAAATTAGAAGGATACTGGAATATTCCAGAAATAGTTACGCTTGAATCAGGTAGTGATTCTGATCCCCAGCATCAAGGCCCCTTTCAAATTTTGAAGATTTCTCCATTTTATGAATCACAGGATAAAATAAGGACCCACCTCATGCTATGGAAGCCAAATGTATCAGAAACTACCATATCTGATACATATCTGATTCACCCCCACCTCTCAAATCTGGCCTGAGCTCAGGTAGTAAAATATTCTTACCTGGGATTTGAATTTTGACTGAGTGGTGCTATTTAAGATTGGGAATCCCCTAGATGCAGACTCTGAGACAAAGATTCAAGAGCAAATTCTTTGTTTGGAAAATTCAAGAACACTAGTAGGAGAAAGGGGAGGTAAAACAAATGGAGGAGAGGCACCAGTGATGGGGCATTATCAAGCCAGCTAGGACTGAGAAGGGACCAGAGCCAGTTTCCTCGGGCAAGTGATATAAAATAAACACATGAGAGTAATTTCACCTGAGGAGAGAGGAAGCGTGTGTATACACTGACTCTCATCAGTCATCACTTGAGGACTGAGAGATATTAACTCACTAGTACTCTCAGCTTGCCACCTGCAAACTGAACAGCCTTTGTAGATTCAAAGAAAGCTCTTAGGCAAGGAGATACAGATATCCATAGGCAGAGGTCAGCCTGAGCAAACCCAGGCAACAAAGTATATGTGCAGATACCCAAGATGCTGGGAAGTTTTTAATAACTCACTGTGGTGACCTTCATTGCCAATGACAGTATCAAATGTCCAACCGTGTCCAGGAACAGAAATGGGAACAGTGGCCTTGTAACTAGTGCATTCCCACAGCTATGTCAGTTTGGATAACTGCTGCCTGTTGTCCCATTCTCCAAACCTGATTCTCCTATCTTCACCTTATTTCCACATGATTCACCCAGTCTCTTTCAAATGAATTCCCTATCTACTTGACTTAGCCAAGGCTACTTTCTCTGGCATGTGACAAAGAACTCATATGCCTTATACAATGGTGCTCATAGTGTGGTAAAGATCAAATGGTGAATGCTGTCTGGGGCAAATTCTGAGCCAAAGAGACATCTCTTATGGTTTTAGAGTAAAGTCATGCCATCCTCAGGATCTAATTATTTCAGCAACTTTATAGTCTCCCTTTAAGAACACCTTCCAACTTACCATTGGGGCCTGGTGGACATGAATGCCTTACTATGAGATACTACATAATCAGAGAAATAGAGCTGCCAAAAATGAGTTGCATATACCCAATGCAATACAGGACAAGCTGCTATAACAAAGCCTAAAATTAAGCCCCTAATTTTATCTTACATTTAATTATTCAGTGGTGTCCAGAGGCATTTAGAAGTGATCCACATTCAAGAGGTAGCTCTGTTCTAGTAGGTTCTCCCTCTTGTTTCTCTATTATCTCTTCTAGTATAATTACTCATATTTATGGCAAAAATTCACTCAACAGCATACCCACATACCAGCCTAGGAAAAGTGGTAAGGAAAGTCCAGAATAACTTTTTTAAAAGTCCAAATAACTTTTTAAGCACGTGAAATGACTTTCACGTGCTTAAAAACATGACTTGCACACATATTCTGTTAGCACAAACTTAGACACCCAGCCATATTAGCTGCAAAGGAGACTAAGAAATATAATCTCCAGTTTCAAGGAGATTTGTGCCCAGATACACATTGATAATATGGAAAAGGAAGAAAACTAATTTAGCCTTTTCTGAACAACCTAGCCATAAAATCATCAAATATATGTACTAAATAAGCTAGATGTAGGTTCTAGGGGCAGATCATTGATAACCTCCATATGCCCACATCTACAACACTGCAGCACATTATTCAACTCACATTTAAGGCCTCAAAGGGCGTCACATATAACCAATTAACTGAGGATACTCTCAAACCTGGTTTCTAAGCATCTGTGACGATTGCTGAAAGTCACTTGCTATGACTGAAAGCTGGCTCTGAGAAAGGCAGACTTTAGAGCAACACAATTTTTATTTTGGCTGCACTGGGTCTTTGTTGCTGCACAGACTTTTCTCTAGCTGTGGTGCACAGGTTTCTCATTGAGATGGCTTCTCTGGTTGTGGAGCAATGGGCTCTAGGGCTCATGGGCTTCAGTAGTTGTGGTTCCTGGGCTCTAGAGCACAGATCCTATAGTCATAGGACACGGGCTGAGGTGCTTGGTGGCATGTGGGATCCTTCCACACTAGGGATTGAACCCATATCTTTGCATTGGCAGGTGGATTTTTTGCCACTGCACCACCAGTGGAGCCCAGAGCAACACAATTTGAAGAGCACATGGATTTCTGACTGGGAGCTATAGGTTTAATAAGACAGTCAAGGATATGTAAGAAACAATATTGGAAGACTATGGACAAGAAGGTTTGGGAATGTATTATGTGGATAAGCATAAAATGTGTGTCAGGTGAATATCCACCAAAAACAAACAAAAAAATGCTTGAAGAGAAAGTTCTTAATAATCAGGTTGTCAAGATTCAGTTATGGTTTCAGCCTGGAAACACCTTGCAAGGATGGAATATGGGCTTCTGGGTAAGATAGATGATCTAGACCATGGACCAATGTAATTCTCTCATAACAAACATGTTTGAGTCCAGAAACCACAAGATAAAAGTGAAAGTGATGCTTCTCAAAAATCAGATGACAAATTTGTATTTTTTTTTTCTGTCTTTAAGGCTCTATAGTTTATGAGTAAGGGGGAAAAAAGTGTTGATACTTAAAAGGATAGTACTTCAAACAGGGAACAGGGAGCACGACAGAAGTTCCATTGACTTAGAAGCTGAGAGCATGATCTAACCATTACTGACGCTTAATAGGGTTGGGTGAACTGGGGAAAACTGAATTACAGTGTGGGTTGAGAAGACAGCCCCTAAGTAACAGAGGGAAATAGTTTAACTGCCTGCCCACTTCTCTTAGATACTACCACCACTAAGATCATACTGAACTATGCACAATTGCTAAAACTGGCTGCATACTTTCATACCTCTGGGCCTTGGTACTTGCTAACCCTTCTGGCTTCAAGTGCCCTCCACTCAGCTTTTAAAGCCCAAGACAAAAAACACTTTCAGTGTAAGGTCTCCCCAGCAGCCTCAGACAGCGCTGGTTACCGTGCCCTCTATGCATAAGGTCGCAGAACAGTCACAGCTCTCTTCACATTATATTGTAACTATTTATTTATTTGTTCATGGTCCTTATTACATTGTAAATGTCTGAACAAGCAAATTATTTAAAGAACTGCATATTTATGACCAAGAAAGTTGAGTTTAATAAGAAATACTCAATTTAGACTTTGGCCAAGAATTGCAACACTCACCATAATACTTGAATAGAACTCTGAATTGACGTCATTTAAAGCAGTTGATAAGTTTTTGCAAAATACACACAGCAACTAAAAGTGTGAGGAAGTTTTCCTTTAGGAATGATGTCACTGATAAAATATGTATTTGGAATCAATCAAAAAGAGGTGATTCTCTTGATCATCTTGATAAGGGTTTCTGGCTTACATAGTTTTAAATAGACTGTGCTGGGTACTGGAACACTTCTCTTTGATAAGTATTTGGCATCTCTAGAACTCAGTCCTGTGCTAGAAACAAAGTAGATACTCATTAAATGTTTGTATAATAGATGAATCAATGGATAAATAAATGCATCAGACTATGAATCTTATGATAGCACAGTCTCAGTGTGCTACTGATATGCCAGTATATATTTTATATATGCTTCATTCCTTTTAACTTCATTCCTTTTAAACCAAGTGATTTCCACAACAGAGCACATGTCATTAAGAAACTAAAACAACTGCTGATTGAAGTTAATTAACATTACATAATAGACTAGACCTCCCATCACATCATGGGAAATAGATGGGGAAACAGTGGATGACTTTATTTTGAGGGGTTCCAAAATCACTGCAGATGGTGATTGCAGCCATGAAATTAAAAGACGCTTACTCCTTGGAAGCCAAGTTATGACCAACCTAGACAGCATATTAGAAAGCAGAGACATTACTTTGCCAACAAAGATCCGTCTAGTCAAGGCTATGGTTTTTCCAGTAGTCATGTATGGATGTGAGAGTTGGATGGTGAAGAAAGCTGAGTGCCAAAGAATTGATGCTTTTGAACTGTGGTGTTGGAGAAGACTTTTGAGAGTCCCTTGCACAGCAAGGAGATCCAACCAGTCCATCTTAAAGGAGATAAGTCCTGGGTGTTCATTGGAAATACTGATGTTAAAGCTGAAACTCCAATACTTCGGCCACCTCATGCTAAGAGTTGACTCGTTGGAAAAGAGCCTAATGCTGGCAAGGATTGGGGCAGGAGGAGAAGGGGATGACAGAGGATGGGATGGATGGATGGCATCACAAACTCAATGAACATGGGTTTGGGTGGACTCTGGGACTTGGTGATGGACAGGGAGGCTGGCGTGCTGCAATTCATGGGTTCACAAAGAGTCGGACACAACTGAGTGACTGAATTGAACTGAATAGACCAAAAGTACATTCATATTCCAACCTGCTCTGTATACATTTAAGGGCTTCCCAGGCTTCCATGGTGGGTCAGCTGATAAAGAGTCCGCCTGCAGTGCAGGAGACCTAGGTTAGATCCCTATGTTGGGAAGATCCCCTGGAAAAGGGAACAACTACCTACTCTAGTATTCTGGCCTGGAAAATTCCATGGACTATAGAGTCTATGAGATTGCAAAAAGTCAGGCACGACTGAGTGACTTTCACAGTCACACACATGTGGCGCTAGTAGTTAAGAACTCACCTGTCAATGCAGAAGACATAAGAGACATGGGTTCAGTCACTGAGTTGGGAAGATGCCCTAGAGGAGGGCATGGCAAACCACTCCACTATTCTCGCCTGGAGAATCCCATGGACAGAGGAGCCTGGCAGGTTATGGTCCATAGGGTTGCAAAGTCGGACACGACTGAAGCGACTTAGCATGCATGCATGTTGTATACATTTGCATTCATTACACACAAGGTAAAAATGTGAGCATTTCCTTAGGCAAGATTTTAAGGTGTTATCTCTTTCTTGTATTTCCATATTTATTATTTTGCATTTTTTTGATAATAAAAAAAGCTTTTTTCATCCATCTAAGAATTACTTCCAATATGGAAATCATTAGTGCATTTGGATATGGAATTCAGAAATGGGAAAGTGAAGTCATAAGCTAAGCAAGCATACTATTTGACAATGAAACTAATAACCTGAAGCCCAAAAACAACTCGATTTTGTTCCTTATAAAGTCTCATGTACTAATATGAACAGTATTGCTTAATTCTCATGGCTATGCAATAATTAAGCTTTTCAGATAGTGCTACTGGTAAAGAACTCCTCTGTCAACATAGGAGTCACAAGAGAGGCAGGTTCGATCCCTGGGTCAGGAAGATCCCCTGGAGAAGGAAATGGCAACCCACTCCAGTATTCTTGCCAGAGAGTCCCATCAACAGAGGACCTGCAGGCTACAGCTCATGTGGTCGCAAAGAGTTGCACACGACTGAGAGACTAAGCCCATACATCTAATATTTGGTGTTTATATGGCCAGTCACTCTCCAACTCTTTAGCAAAGGGATTTTCAGAAGTTCTGGTAACAAAAGAGTTAATGGAATGGTATTACTATTAAAAGATTTATGCTAACCAGGTGTTTGAGCTGCTAGAAAAGTCAACTATTTAACATACACCCTTTCTGTTGTAAATACTGAACCACCAGAAAACAGATTAAACACTTTTGTATAAAACTATGGTTTAAACAAAAAACAAAAAAACAGGAGTAATGAAAAAAACATTGTGTTCAATTTTCTTGGCTAAATTGCCAAGCATGTGACCCTGAGAATGCCACGGTGTCCTTATACCAGCAATTCACTTAAATTGTCTCATGCAGAGACAAAGGTCATACTGGGAGGGGCTTTAAAACACAAATGTAGATTATGCATACCAGAAACAGATTAATGACAATGCTAATCACATATACAATTATATGTGTCATAGGCAAAAACTCATTCAAAGGATTCCAAGGTAATAGTGGCCTATACCATCATACTTAGAAACTTTCAGTTTGTCAGAATAATGAGTTTAACCTGTTAACCCTGTTGCTTTCACACTATTTTTCTGGAAATATTGCCTGTTTGGGAAAACTGTGGTTTTTCAGGCTTACAGTCTTGAGCTTGCTTTATACAAACTAACCACTAAAAATGGGGGTGGGGGAGGCTTTTTGTGAAATAAGCATTATAGGAACTAACCTCAGGGTTAAATACTACAATCATTCACAGGTGCAATTTCCTGGGGGTTTGTAACTTTCCATGAAAGGATTTACATATGCCCCAAAGAAGCCACTGCTTCTTTGCCCCCCACCCCTGCTTTGGCAGGGGGATGGGTGTGCAGTTATAGCTAAGTAGTGAAGTAACTGTATCTGTTCATAGTTACCAAGCTGTTGTGCTTTTTGTTTAGTAGGTCAACACACTGTCGGGTCTTAATTTGCATCTGGGCCTATCACGCAAGGGCAATCGCCTCACAGAAGGTTTTAATCAAAGCAGCCAACCTAACAAAATAGGACATCCTGGTCAAAATTACTCTCTCAACCTCATTTTGAACTGTTGCTTTTTCAGAGGTTTGGCAAATTTCATGATAAGCCACTTAGCAAAGTGTTCACATTTTAATGAGGCAATTTTTACATAAAAAAATAATCTTCTGTCACCCAGACCTTTAAAATGTCAAATATCCATAGTTAAATGAAGAGCAGTGCTAAATTTTCAGCCAGTCTGCTGTGAAACTTTAGTCTAAAACCGTGCTCTTTTTTAAAAAAGACTTCTCTACTCATACCTCTATAACCTGGATGTGTGTGCAGTTGCTCAGTTGTGTCCAACTCTGTGATTCCAAGAACTGTAGCCCACCAGGCTCTTCTGTCCATGGAATTTTCCAAGCAAGAATACTGGAGTGAGTTGCCGTTTCCTACTGCAATAACCTGGATGCCAATCTTTTAAAAAAAATTAAGATTTTCTTTCCATCCTTTTGAGTTTCCCATAAATGTAAGAACCTAAAGCATTGTCTAATATTAAGTTTTAAACTATTTGTATCCATCTTTTTGCTCTATGTTGCTTGGATATCACAGACAAAACAACTTGTCAGTGACTACTAGAGCCCACCACTGTAAAATGAAACTGAAAAACTACCCATTGTCATCAAAACAATTTAGGTATTCCTAAATACCCACCTGGTTTCCCATGAATAACAGAGTTAAACATACAGTCACAACCAAGAAATTTCTAGATTGTTCACAAATGACCCAGTTGGTCAAGTCAGGTGCATGTTGAACAGCATTTCCACTGAAGACTATCCTATCTTCATTCACATATTCATGGCATTATCTTTCTTGCCAATAGTTCCTTGGTACCATGCTTTGTTTTGTTTTGTTTTCCTTACACCAAAACTAAAGTCTCATTTCTCTCACAGATGGATATGAAGTTGAAATTCCTTTTTTAAAAGCCCAATTTGCAGACACATTGTAGGCTTTACCCAGGGGCAACATGTATGTACACATGTGTGCAAGGTGAAATAGCTGCCATATATTAAATTAGAGATCAGCCTTCCTAGCCCTGCCTCATGGCATTTGTGCCTATTAACTTAGACTCTGTGGAGTTGTCAGACTGCAAGCTCGGGTGCAGCCTTCTCAGGTCACTGCCACTACTTAAACCATGCTGGCTGCAGTGACCAGGAGCCAGATAGGAGAGCCTTTATAAATCCTTCCAATCTAGAAGTACAGACAAGATGATCGAACTACAAAGCAGAATAGTGGTAGATGGAGAGCCTTCTGAAAAGAGTATTCAAATTAAAGCAGCACAGAACATTTGAATTGTTCTATACACATGGGCCTTAGGAAGTATCACTACAAACAAAGCTAGTGAAGGTGATGGAATTCCACGTGAGCTATTTCAAATCCTAAAAGATGATTCTGTGAAACTACTGCACTCAATATGTCAGCAAATTTGGAAAACTCAGCAGTGGCCACAAGACTGGAAAAGGTCAGTTTTCATTCCTATCCCAAAGAAAGGCAATGCCAAAAAATGCTCAAACTACCGCACAATTGCACTCATCTCACACGCTAGTAAAGTAATGCTCAAAATTCTCCGAACCAGGCTTCAGCAATATGTGAACTGTGAACTTCCAGATATACAAGCTGGTTTTAGGAAAGGCAGAGGACCAAAGATCAAGTTGCCAACAACCACTGGATCATCAAAAAAGCAAGAGAGTACATAAAAAACACCTATTTCTGCTTTATTGACTATGCCAAAGCCTTTGACTGTGTGAATCACAATAAAGTGTGGAAAATTCTGAAAGAGATGGGAATACCAGACCACCTGACCTGTCTCTTGAGAAACCTGTATGCAAGTCAGGAAGCAACAGTTAAACTTGGACATGGAAAAACAGACTGGTTCCAAATAGGAAGCAGAGTACGTCAAGGCTGTATATTGTCACCCTGCTTATGTAACTTATATGCAGAGGACATCATGAGAAACGCTGGGATGGAAGAAGCACAAGCTGGAATCAAGATTGCCAGGAGAAATATCAATAACCTCAGATATGCAGATGACACCACCCTTATGGCAGAAAGTAAAGACGAACTGAAAAGCTTCTTGATGACAGTGAAAGAGGAGAGTGAAATAGTTGGCTTAAAGCTCAGTATTCAGAAAACTAAGATCATGGCATCTGGTCCCATCACTTCATGGGAAACAGATGGGGAAACAGTGGAAACAGTGGCAGACTTTATTTTGGGGGGCTCCAAAATCACTGTAGATGGTGACTGCAGCCATGAAATTAAAAGATGCTTACTCCTTGGAAGGAAAGTTATGACCAAACTAGATAGCATATTAAAAAGCAGAGACATTACTTTGCCAACAAAGGTCCATCTAGTCAAGGCTATGGTTTTTCCAGTAGTCATGTGTGGATGTGAGAGTTGGACAATGAGGAAAGCTGAGTGCCAAAGAATTGATGCTTTTTAACTGTGGTTTGGAGAAAATTCTGAGAGTCCCTTGGATTGCAAGAAGATCCAACCAGTCCATTCTAAAGGAGATCAGTCCTGGGTGTTCACTGGAAGGACTGATGTTGAAGCTGAAACTCCAATACTTTGGCCACCTGATGCAAAGAGCTGACTTATTGGAAAAGATCCTGATGCTGGCAAAGATTGAGGGCAGGAGGAAAAGGGGACAACAGAAGCTGAGATGGTTGGATGGTATCACCGACTCAATGCACATGGGTTTGGGTGGACTCTGGGAGTTGGTGATGGACAGGAAGGCCTGGTGTGCTGAGGTTCATGGGGTCACAAAGAGTCAGACAGGACTGAGCGACTGAACTCAACTGATACACACAAATAAATTCAGCAAATAAGTTTTCTGGCAACCTCAGAGAGAAAGGTAGAGAGAGAGGGAAGGAGGGAGGGTCAGAGGGAAGGAGTGAAGGAAGACAGGAGAGAGAGGGAGGAAGGGAGAGAGGGAGGGAAGTCTAGTTTGGTGTATACATGCATGTATGAG
This sequence comes from Antilocapra americana, assembly GCA_007570785.1. NCBI lineage: Eukaryota > Metazoa > Chordata > Mammalia > Artiodactyla > Antilocapridae > Antilocapra > Antilocapra americana. Next base: position 14,848,607 of record ML661338.1, read on the forward strand.
TATTTATAGGGCAGTTTCCTTTTTTATCTTTTTCTTTCTCATTGAGGTCTATATACAAATATTCTGCAATATACTTAGTGCTTTACTGAACAGTTATTACTTCTCTTTAAAAAATTAAGACAAGTCAAAACTTTGGACAATTAAAATTGGTCAACAGAATTTCTGGAGTAAAATAATTCTTATTATGCCATAGGACAACCCATTTTGAAAATCATTTGTGGTACTTTTATACCATCCTTACACCTCTTTTTGTGTTTAAAAATGTAGTTACTAAGCACATTTTTATTAAGCAATTACTCAGACTTTATCAGGTCTTAGAGACAGAGCAGAGAACAAAACAAGTGTTATCCCTGCCCTCACACACTTGAACTTTTGGATGAAACAATATGTCTCTCAAGAGCAGAGCATCACAAAGTTCTCTGTATTCACCAAATGGTATCCTGATATCTGAAAAAATATGAATATATTTTTCTGCATATTTTCACTGTATAGCAAAGCCTATATTGCTATTAATAGTATTCTAAAATTGCTTCTGGTATGGGATGAATTGCATCCCACCAAAATCTGCATGTAGCAGTCCTAAATCTCAGTACCTTAGAATTTTACTTTTACTTGGAAGTAGGGTATTTACTGAGGTGATCAAGTTAAGATGAGGTTATTAAAATGGCTATACCACAGTGTGACAGGTATCATATGTTGGGTGATGCTCCTTAATGCCAAGGAATGCCAAAGATTGCCAGAAAACCACTGGTAACTAGGAAGGAAGCATAAAACATATTCCCTGACAGCCGTCAAAAGGAATCAACTTTGCTGACTCCTTGATCTCAGAGTTCCAACCTCCAGAACTAATGAAATTTCTCTTTTTGAGCCATCAGGTCTTTGGTACTTTGTTATGACAAATTGGTACATTTTCTGAAACCAAATATTTTTAGTCCCTCTTTAAAATGTGATAAAGCATACAAAGAAGGACTGTGGCAGTAATCAAAATTCTAGTGGAGAAATTTTAATTTTTAATGACTTTTAGAAAAATAGAGACACATGCTCAGCTGAACCTCAATCTAATTATGTTAAAAATGTATATTCTAAAATTAAAAAGGTATATTCTCAATTTTTTTATCCCAGTGTAAAATACAATCCAAACACACTACTGGGGTATTTGGAACTGTAGTTCACAAATGCAATTACTGGTTCATAATACACAAAATAATTACACCAAAGAAGTAGAGAAAATAGCATTTAATTCTGGTTAGGGCAGGATCCTTAAACATACACCTAAACTCTAAGTATGCATGTCCAAAATCAAAAGAAGAAAAGACAGTGTTCTTACTTAGTGTAAAAATTTAGCCATATTATATTTCAGAAGACAAGTGTTTCTGAGAAGTCAATTTATCTCTTTCTCAAAATTGTCCAACAAAGTGACAGAAGCTAAATGACTCAAAAACTTTTAAGTTGACAGAAGAACCACAATCTCAATTTATAGCCAAATTCTGTTTGAATCAATCATCTTCCATAAAGCACTAGTGAAAAAATATATAAAGACAAAATAAACAAGTTGAAAGTTGCTTGAAATCAATTAAAATTCTAATAACATCCTTGAACCACCATGATTGAATGGCCTCTGTTTCCCCAGCATTTTGGTATCCTTTGTATTTTGAGCCTTTTCCATATTTTCCCATGTTTACTTATGATGATTTAATGAATAGAAAAATTACATAAACTTAGGTTTTATGACTATTTAATGTAATTTGTCCTTTAAGATAATTGCAGTGAATTAGAACATGTTTCATTAGTTTTGTTTCTCCTATGACAAAGCATCATTTTCCACTATCTACCCACTATTAAGCAAAAATTTTTTTTCTAATTACTTTACATCCTCATAGATTCTTCCAAATATTAGATATTACATAGAATCAAGTAGTTTAGACAACTTTTCAGTATTCATGTACATGGTCTGTTAATAAAACTGTAGAATTCTAGATGTATGACTAAGGCAAAAAAAAAGATTAATTTTTAAAATATATTTTCAATATTGTTCTGAATTTTTTGATTGTTCAAATTTCACTTGTTGAAGCTCTAATCCTTTGGGAAGTGATTAGGTCATGAAAATGGAGCCCTCACAAATGGGTTAGTGCCCTTGTAAGAAGGGATAACAGTGAAAAGTATCTGTCATGAAAGGATACATCCAGAAGACAGTTGTCTGCAAAACAGAGAGCTCTCAGCAGACACTGAATGTACCCATATGAATCTTGGTCTTCTCAGCCTCTAGAACTATGAGACAACAAGTACTTGTTTAAGCCACCCAGACAATGACATCTTTGTTATAATAGCCTAAATTGCCTAAGCAAATATTGTTCTTAAAAATTCTATCCTGGCCTGGTTCAATTAGGTGGAGTAGAAGGACGTGTGCTCAATTCCTCCTGCAAGAGCACCAAGATTGCAACTAGCTGTAGAACAAACATCAACAGGATGACATGGAACCCACAAAAAAAAGATACCCCATGTTCAAAGGCAAAGAAACCACAATGAGATAGTAGGAGGGGTGCAATCACAATGAATTTAAATCCCAAACCCGCTGGGTGGGCAACCCACAAACTGGAGAAAAATAATACCAAAGAAGTTCTCCCACTGTTGTAAAGGTTCTGAGCTCCACATCAGGCTTCCCAGACTGGGGATCCAACAAAGGCACTGGGAATCTGACTTTGAATGCCAACTTCATTACAAGGCTTCCACAGGACTAGGGGAAACAGACTCTGCTCTTGAAGGGCAAAAGGAAAGTGCTGCATGCACCAAAACCCAGTAGAGAGAAGCCATGACACCACAGGAGACTGAACCAGACCTACCTGCTAGGGTCTCTTGTGGAGGTGTGGGTCAGCAGTGGCTCACCACAGGGACAGGGGCACTGGGAGCAGCAGTCCTAGAAGGGGCCCTTTGGTGTATGTCCCCTTGGAGGTCATCAATAACCCTACCATGAAGTCCACAGACCCCAGGGTAGGGTTGCCTAAAGCTAAACAACTAACAGGGAGGGAACACAACCCCACCCATCAGCAGATGCTTGGATTAAAGCTTTACTGAGCACAGCCCTGCCCCAAAGCAAGACCCAGTTTTTCCAACTGCCAGTATCTACCAACAGGAAACTTATTTATACAAGTCTCTTAGCCTCTTCCATCTAGGGCAGACAGAAGAAGCAAGAAAAACCACAACCCCACAGTGACTAGAACAAAAACCACATTACAGAAAGTTAATCAGGATGAAAAAGCAGAAAGTTATGTCCCAGAAGAATGGACAAGATAAAACCTCAGATAAATAACTAAATGAAGTGGAGATAGGCAACCTTCCAGAAAAAGAATTCAGAATAAGGATAGTGAAGATGATCCAAAATCTCAGAAAAACAATGGGGAAGATGCAGGAAATGTTTTCCAAAGACCTATAGCTCAGTTGGTAAAAAATCCACCTGCAATTCAGGAGACCCCTGTTCAATTCCTGGATCTGGAAGATCCCCTGGAGAAGGGACAGGCTACCCACTCAAGTATTCTTGGGCTTCCCTTGTGGCTCAGCTGGTAAAGAATCCACCTGCAATGAGGGAGACCTGGGTTTGATCCCTGGGTTGGGAAAATCCCCTGGAGAAGGGAAAGGCTACCCACTCCAGTATTCTGGCCTGGAGGATTCCATGTACTGTGAAGTCTATGGGGTCACAAAGAGTCAAACACAACTGAGTGACTTTCACTTCACTTCATAAGAACTAAAGAAGAAAGATACAGAGATGAATAATACATAGAAGGAATCAATAGCAGAATAACTGAGGCAGGAGAACAGATAAATGACCAGGAGGACAGAATGGTAGGAATCACTGCTACAGAACAGAATGTAGAAAAAAGAATTTAAAAAAGTGAAGACAGCCTAAGAGACCTCTGAGACAACATTAAATGCACAAACATTTGCATTATAGGGGTCCCAGAAGGAGAATAGAGAGAGAGAGAGGATCAGAGAAAATATTTGAAGAAATAACAGATGAAAACTTCCCTAACATGGGAAAGGAAATAATCAGCCAAGTCCAGGAAGCACAATGAGTCTCAGGCATGATAAACCCAAGGAGGAACACATCGAGACACATAGTAATCAAACTGACAAAAATTAGAAACAGAGATAAAATATTAAACACAACAACAACAAAAAACAAATAACATACTAGGGAAGTAATCAGCTGACTTCTCAACAAACTCTACATCCAGAAAGGAATGCATGATATACTTAAAGTAATTAAAGAGAAGAACCTACAACCAAGAATATTCTATCCAGCAAGACTCTTTTTAGATTCAACAGAAATCAAAAGCTTTACAGACAAGCAATAGTTGAGAAAATTCATCATCACCAAACCAGATTTGCAACAAATGCTAAAGGAATTTCTCTAAGTAGGAAACACAAAAGAAGGAAAAAACACAAAATAATCCCCAAACTATTAATAAAATGGTAATATGATCATGTGTGTTGTGTTAGTCACTCAGTTGTGTCCGACTCCTTGCAATTCTATGGTCTGTCAATGGGATTCTCCAGGTAAGAATACTGGGGTGTGTTGTCATTCCCTAACAGAGTGTACTTCACTTATGACCTTCACTTCATAAGAACTAAAGACGAAACATACAAAGATGAATAATACATAGAAGGAATCAATAGCAGAATAACTGAGGCAGAAGAACAGATACATGATCTGGAGAAAAGAATGGATCTCTTGCATTGTAGGCAGAATCTTTACCATCTAAGCCACCAGGGAAGAATATATATCAATAATTACCTTAAAAGTAAAGAGAGTAAATGCATGAACCAAAAGACATACACTGGCTGGGCAGATGAAAACATGTGCATGTATGCACTTCTACTTACTACTTCATTCTGCTTAACCCCCCAAACTGTATATAATTATTTTATATTGCTATGTTAATTATATTTCCATTATACTTTCCAATTATAATGGTCTTTTATTTTTTATCTGGTTATTAATTGTGATAATAGCCAAGGCAAATTTGGCCTTGGAGTACAGAATGAAGCAGGACAAAGGCTAAAAGAAGTTTTTCCAAGAGAACGCGCTGGTCATAGCAAACAACCTCTTCCAACAACACAAGAGAAGACCCTACACATGGACATCACCAGATGGTCAACCACTGAAATCAGATTTATTATATTCTAGCAGTCAAAGATGGAGAAGCTCTATACTGTCAACAAATACAAGACCAGGAGCTGACCATGACTCAGATTATGAACTCCTTATTGCCAAATTCAGACTTAAATTGAAGAAAGTGGGGAAAACCACTAGACCATTCAGGTATGACCTATATCAAATCCCTTATGATTATACAGTGGAAGTGAGAAATAGATTTAAGGGGTTAGATCTGATAGACAGAGTGCCTGATGAACTACGGACAGAGATTCATGACATTATACAGTAGACAGGGATTAAGATCATCCCCATGGAAAAGAAATGCAAAAAAGCAAAATGGCTGTCTGAGGAGGCCTTACAAATAGCTGTGAAAGGAAGAGAAGTGAAAAGAAAAGGAGAAAAGGAAAGATATTCCCATCTGAATGCAGAGTTCCAAAGAATAGCAAGGAGAGATAAGAAAGCCTTCCTTAGCGATCAATGAAAAAAAAATAGAGGAAAACAACAGAATGGGAAAGACTAGAGATCTCTTCAAGAAAATTAGAGATACCAAGGGAATATTTCATGCAAACATGGGCTTGATAAAGGACAGAAATGGCATGGACCTAACAGAAGCAGAAAATATTAAGAAGAGGTGGCAAGAATACACAGAAAACTGTACAAAAAAGATCATCACGACCCAAATAATCACGATAGTGTGATCACTCACCTAGAGAAAAACATCCTGGAATGTGAAGTCAAGAGGGCCTTAGAAAGGATCACTACGAACAAAGCAAGTGAAGGTGATGGAATTCTAGGTGAGCTATTTCAAATCCTGAAAGATGATGCTGTGAAAGTGCTGCACTCAATATGTCAACAAATTTGAAAAACTCAGCAGTGGCCACAGGATTAGAAAAGGTCAGTTTTCATTCCTATCCCAAAGAAAGGCAATGCCAAAAAATGCTCATACTACTGCACAATTGCACTCATCTCACACGCTAGTAAAGTAATGTTAAAAATTTTCCAAGCCAGGCTTCAGCAATACGTGAACTGTGAACTTCCAGATGTACAAGCTGGTTTTAGAAAAGGCAGAGGAAACAGAAATCAAATGCCAACATCCTCTGGATCACTGAAAAAGCAAGAGAGTTCCAGAAAAGCATCTATTTCTGCTTTATTGACTATGCCAAAGCCTTTGACTGTGTGAATCACAATAAAGTGTGGAAAATTCTGAAAGAGATGGGAATACCAGACCACCTGACCTGTCTCTTGAGAAACCTGTATGCAAGTCAGGAAGCAACAGTTAAACTTGGACATGGAAAAACAGACTGGTTCCAAATAGGAAGCAGAGTACGTCAAGGCTGTATATTGTCACCCTGCTTATGTAACTTATATGCAGAGGACATCATGAGAAACGCTGGGATGGAAGAAGCACAAGCTGGAATCAAGATTGCCAGGAGAAATATCAATAACCTCAGATATGCAGATGACACCACCCTTATGGCAGAAAGTAAAGACGAACTGAAAAGCTTCTTGATGACAGTGAAAGAGGAGAGTGAAATAGTTGGCTTAAAGCTCAGTATTCAGAAAACTAAGATCATGGCATCTGGTCCCATCACTTCATGGGAAACAGATGGGGAAACAGTGGAAACAGTGACAGACTTTATTTTGGGGGGCTCCAAAATCACTGTAGATGGTGACTGCAGCCATGAAATTAAAAGATGCTTACTCCTTGGAAGGAAAGTTATGACCAAACTAGATAGCATATTAAAAAGCAGAGACATTACTTTGCCAACAAAGGTCCATCTAGTCAAGGCTATGGTTTTTCCAGTTGTCATGTATGGATGTGAGAGTTGGACAATGAGGAAAGCTGAGTGCCAAAGAATTGATGCTTTTGAAGTGTGGTGTTGGAGAAGACTCTTGAGAGTCCCTTGGACTGCAAGGAGATCCAACTAGTCCATCCTAAAGGAGATCAGTCTTGAGTGTTCATTGGAAGGACTGATGTTGAAGCTGAAACTCCAAACCTTTGGCCACCCTATGTGAAGAGTTGACTCATTGGAAAAGACCCTAATGCTGGGAATGATTGGGGGCAGGAGGAGAAGGGAACAACAGAGGATGAGATGGCTGGATGGATTCATCGACTTGATGGACATGGTTTTGGGTGACTCCAGGAGTTGCTGATAGACAGGGAGGCCTGGTGTGCTGTGATTCATGGAGTTGCAAAAAGTCAGACACAACCTAGCGACTGAACTGAACTGATTAACTGTGAAAACTGATAAACATCTTCTACTATTGTGCAGAAAAATTCATCCTGATAAGAGTCCAATTTGTAACATGAATTCCTACCTAGTATAGTTGGCCCTCAGGATCCACAGGTGATGAGTTTCAGAAGTCCTTTAGATACCGAGATACAAGGATGCTCAAGTCATTTATGTGACAGGGTGTAGTATTTACATATAAGCTACACACATCCTATATATGCTTCAAATCATCTCCAGATTTCTTTTAATACCTACTACAATGTAAATTCTATATGAATAGTTGTTGGTGTAGAGAAACTTTAAGTTTTTCTTTGGGAACTTCCTAGAAAATTTTTTGAACATTTTTAATTCACAGTTGGTGACTCTACAAATGTAGAACCCACAGATATAAAGTATCAACTCTATTCATTTTCTGTTAACATTCAAACAGATGTCACTGAAAGGTGATAGAAGAGCTGAGATCCTAAGATGAGGCAGTTTCTGTACATGATTCAGTTGCTGTTTAAAAGCATAAAATCTAGCAAGCTAGGATTTCACGTAGGAATCAGAGAGTCAGGAACATCATCAGAGCCAGTAGAAGCCAGTAGATTAAAAAGGAGAAGTAGCAGGAAATAGAAGAAATGAAAGCTGGCTACAGTCACAAGTCTAGAGGAATATCAGCACTATTCCATGGCAATAGAGGTTCTTTGTTAGTTGATCCCTTTATTATTACATAACAAAAAAGTAGCCTCAGAAGCTAAAACTGGAGAAAGCATTTGCAGCTAGTCCAAGAATGATGGAAAGGAGAATAAAAACCTGATTGGGTCTTGATCACTGAAACGGTAGAATAAAGGTGTCTTAAAAGCAAGAGATGGTACAGAGAGAAATAAAAAGAAATAACATGGTCAAGGTCTAGTTTTACCCATGATGGAGTAGCTATTATTGGACTTAACGTCTTGTTATAAACAAGTATAAAATCTAGACACAACATATATAACAACTGTTTGCAGGCACTGGACAGCAGCCACTGCAGGGCTATGGTCCTAGAAAGAAAAGAGGCAAACTAAATAAATGTCACTTAAGCCCCAGATTTCTTCCTCAGGGCATTTTCCAAACCACAGTTCAGGGAAATAGAGCCTAAATAAAGACAATAGTCTTGTTGGACAGCAGAAACAGAGATCAGAGTTCAGGGCAGCCAAGAAAACTGGAATGGAGTGGCTGAGTCCTGGAGAGAAAAAACTAAAGAGAAGTAGCCCTAATAACATGTGTAAAATTTCCCTTCTGGCTCTTCGTTAGCTTCTAAGATGCACTTAGAGAAGAAAAAGCTTTGGAAACACAGGAAAGATAGTCACTGAGATGCTGGCAATCAGAGCAAAGATTTCCAGTGGAGTTCAGTCCAAGAGTCAGATATAGGAGCATTCAACTGAGATCCCAGAAATGCCACCTCCTAGGAGGTGGAGTAAGAACCTTCCATTCCCCTAGGTAAAAGGGCCATGAGCAAAACTGAAATAGACTTTCCCTTGTAAAGCTTATAACTACCTTGGCAAAATAAAAGTGATCCAAAGTAATTTTGCTCCCCACAAGAACAAGATATAATATTTTTACAACATAATTCTAAGCATCTTGAACATATATCAATATTAGCTATATAATCAAAAATTATTAAACATGTTAAGAATTTTTAAAGTCTAATAATTAACAGACAAAATAGAATTAGAAACAGAAAGTCTTGTAATTAACAGATGAAGAATTTAAAATAACTATGACTTATATATTTAAGAGAGATAGACAAAACAGGTAAGAGAATACAGGTTTTCAATACTGGGTTATAATCTATAAAAATGTAAAATGGACATTCTAGAACTGGAGCCCATTATCCAGAGTGAAGTAAGCCAGAAGGAAAAACAACAACACAGTATACTAACGCATATATATGGAATTTAGAAAGACGGTAACGAGAAACCAGCATGCGAGACAGCAAAAGGAACGCAGATGTACAGAACAGACACGTGGACTCTGTGGATGAGGGCAAGGGTGGGATGATATGGGAGAATGGCATTGAAACATGTTAATTATCATATGTCTAATCAATCGCCAGCCCAGGATTGATGCTCGGGGCTGGTGCATCGAGATTTCCCGGGGGGAGGGAGGAGAGAGGGAGGAGGGAGGGGGGTTCTGGAGGGGGAGCGTATGTAAACCCATGGCGATAACATGTCATTGTATGGCAAAACTAATTAAAAAATAAATAAGTAAATAAAAATTAAAAATAAAATAAATAAATAAAATGAAATAACTATGACTTATATATTTAAGAGAGATAGACAAAACAGGTAAGAGAATACAGGTTTTCAATACTGGGTTAAAATCTATAAAAATGTAAAATGGACATTCTAGAATTACAAAATACATCATCTGAACTTAAGAAAGCATTATATAGTCTTAGTAACATACCAGAAATAACAGAAAACTGTATTAGTGAATTTGAAGAAAAATCAATAGAAAAATATCTCAATGAAAGTGTAGAAATAAAAAGGAACTACACAAAATGAAATTCAAAACTTAGAGTGGGACAAAGTTAAACTTCAACAAACATCTGCTGTTCTAGACAAATATGTTCTGGAAAATATTAAAAATAAGCCTTGCAAAGATAAAAATGATTCCAATCAACTCAGTAACATCCCACAACAAAGTCTAAAAATATTACAGAAATAAAAAGAAAGCCAGAACCTAACAACATAAAATTCACAGGACATGTACTGCTCTTAGGTTCTCATGCTCTGCATAAGTATATTATTTGAAGGTAGATTGTGATATGTTAAAGACACATACTGAAAATTCTTGAGTAAGCATGAGAGTGAACCCTAACAAATCAAGAATGAACCCTAATGTAAAACTATGAATTGTGGATGATAATTATCCAAGGTATTAGTGCAACTAATTAGTATTAGCATAACTTCATAAATTATCAGAACCTACCCTTCTGGTGAGGGATATGGTAATGGGGCAGACTCTGAATATGTGGGGAAGGAGATAAAGGAGAAAGCTTAATTTTCTGTGAACCTAAAATTGCTCTAAAATATAAGGTCATTAAACACGCAAATGTGCATGTACACACATGGACACATACGTATAAGGATGTTACAAATAAAAAGCAGTTGCAAGACAGTAGGTATAAACACAGTTCTATGTGTGATATCAGTTCAGTTGCTCAGTCATGTCTGACTCGTTGCGACCCCATGGGCTACAGCACCAGATTCTAAAAGTGAGCCCCTAAGAAAACATGCCATAATAATCTCTGGATTCCCTATGAATATGCCCATAGGTCTTAGGTTTCTATTGTGACTATTCAACCTCATTATTGTAGCTAGAACTCTAATAAGTTCATTTCAGTTCACTCACTCCTGTCCAACTCTTTGAGAACCCACGGACTCCAGCATGCCAGACTTCCCTGCTCATCACCAACTCCTAGAGCTGGCTCACACTCACATCCACTGAGTCTGTGATGCGATTCAACCATCTGATTCTCTGTCATTCCCTGCTCCTCCTGCCTTCAATCTTGCTCAGCATCAGGGTCTTTTCCAATGAGTCAGTTCTTTGCATCAGGTGGCCAAAGTGTTGTAGCTTTAGCTTCAGCAGCAGTCCTTTCAATGAATATTCAAGCAGGACTGATTTCCTTTAGGATTGACTGGTTTGATCTCATTGCAGTCCAAGGGACTCTCAAGAGTCTTCTCCAACACCACAGTTCAAAAGCATCAGTTCTTTGACACTCAGCCTTCTTTATAGTCCAACTCTCACATCCATATATAACTTCTGGAAAATCATGGCTTTGACTAGACAGAACTTTGTCGGTAAAGTAATGCTGCTGCTTTTTAATATGCTGTCTAGGTTGGTCATAGCTTTTCTTCCAAGGAGCAAGTGTCTTTTACCTTCATGGTTGCAGTCATCATCTGCAGTGATTTTGGAACCCAAAAAAATAAAGTCTGTCACTGTTACCACTGTTTCTCCATCTATTTCCCATGAAGTGATAAGACCAGATGCCATGATCTTCATTTTCTGAATACTGAGCTATAAGCCAGCCTTTTCACTCTCCTCTTTCACTTTCATCAAGAGGCTTTTTAGTTCCTCTTCACTTTCTGCCATAAGGATAGTATCACTTGCATATTTGAGGTTATTGATATTTCTCCTGGCAATCTTGATTCCAGCCTGTGCTTTTACAGCCTGGCATTTCACATAATGTACCCTGCATATAAGTTAAATAAGCAAGGTGACGACATACAGCCTTGACATACTCCCTCCCCAACCCAGAACCAGTCTGTTATTCCATGTCCAGTTCTAACTGTTGCTTCTTGACTTGCATACAGATTTCTCAGTAGGCAGGTAAACTGGTCTGGTATTCCCATCTCTTTAAGAATTTTCAACAGTTTGTTGTGATCCACACTGTCAAAGGCTTTAGTGTAGTCAATGAAGCAGAAGTAGATATTTTTCTGAAACTCTCTTGCTTTTTTGATAATCGAGCAGATGTTGGCAATTTGATCTCTGGTTTCTCTGCCTTTTCTAAATCCATCTTGACCATCTATAGGTTCTTGGTTCACATATTTTTGAAGCATAGCTTGGAGAATTTTGAGCATTACTTTGCAAGCATGTGTGATGAGTGCAATTTAGTAGTTTGAACATTCTTTGGCATTGCCTTTCTTAGGGATTGGAATGAAAACTGATCTTTTCCAGTCCTGTGGCCACTGCTGCATTTTCCAAATTTGCTGGCATATTGAGTGCAGCACTTTCACAGCATCATCTTTCCAGATTTGTAATAACTCAACTGGAATTTCGTCACCTCCACTATCTTTGTTCATAGTAATGCTTTCTAAGGCCCACTGACTTCTCACTCCTGGATGTCTGGCTCTAAGTGAGTGATCACACCATTGTGGTTATCTGGGTCATGAAGATCTTTTATGTATAGCTTCTGTGCATTCTTGCCACCTCTTCTTGATATCTTCTGCTTCTGTTAGGTCCATATTGTTTCTGTCCTTTATTGTGCCCATCTTTTCATGAAATGTTCCCTTGGTATCTCTAATTTTCTTGAAGAGATCTCTAGTCTTTCCCATTCTATTGTTTTTCTCTATTTCTTTGCACTCATCACTTAGGAAGGCTTTCTTATGTCTCCTTGCTATCCTTTGGAACTCTCCATTCAGATAGATATTTCTTTCCTTTTCTCCTTTGCCTTTCACTTCTCTTCTTTTCTCAGCTATCTGTAAGGCTTCCTCAGATAACCATTTTGCCTTTATGCATTTCTTCTTCTTGGGAAATATGTCTAGAATATGAGAACTCTAATATTCTAGACCATACGTAAATGTATGGACATAGCTATGTCCCAATAAAACTTTACTTAACAAAATCAGAGAGGGGGTTATATTTGACCTATAAGTTAAAATTTGCCAACAACTAACATGGAAAATCCTACGAAACCTACAGAAAACATTCTAAAGTTGACAAAAGAATTTAGCAAGGTCACAGGATAGTAAGGTCAATCTACCAAAAGTCAGTTGCATTTTTATATATTAGCAACAAACTATTGAAAATGTTAAATTATTGCCAATACCATTAAAAATGATATATTTAGGGATAGATTTTGGCAAAGAATTTAATGTACAGAATGTGTACAATAAAACACACAAACATTGCTGAGATAAACTAAACAGGATCCAAATAAAGATATAGATCATGCTTATGGTTTGGAAGACTGAATTTCACTAATTATTTCAGTTCTTCCCTATTTGATCTATATAACCTCTATATACTGATACTATATACTTAATGATTAATGATCATATATAAAACATCAATTGATATATAGAACAATTATAATGCACTTTAAGGAAAGTTATGTGAATGTAATCTGCCTCTCTCTCAAAATATATGATTGTGTTAGCCAAGACATGGACACAACCTAGGTGTCCATCAACAGATAAAAGGATAACAAAGAAACAGATAAAAGGATACACACACACACACACACACACACACACACAAACGGAATTTTACTCAGCCATAAAAAAAATGAGATACTGCCATCTGTAGCAACATGAATGGACTTAGAGGTTATCATACTGGGTGAAATAAGTCCAACAGGAAGACAAATATGGTATCAGTTATATGAAGAATCTAGAAAATACAAATGAACTTACTTAAAAATAGAAACAAACTCACAGACGTAGAGAACAGACTTACAGTTACCAAAGGGGAAAGTGGTGGAGGCATAAATTAGGAGTATGGGCTTCCTAGGTGATGCTTGAGGTAAAGAACCTACCTGCCAATGCAAGAGACATAACAGATATGGGTTCAATCCCCGGGTTGGGAAGATTCCCTAGAGAAAGGCATAGTAACGCATTCCAGTATTCTTGACTGGAGAATCCCATGAACAGAGGAGTCTGGCAGGCTGCATTCCACAGATTCGCACTAGAGTCCAACACAACTGAAGCAACTTAGCACACACACATGGGATTAACAGACACATCACTATATATAAAATAGATAAACAACAAAAATTTACAGCACGGGGAGCTATATTCAATATCTTATGATAACCTGTAATAAAGAAGAATCAGGAAAAGATATTTATGTGTGTATAACTGAATCACTTTGCTGATATTGCCGATTCCTAAAACTAATTAAATACTGTAAATCAACTATACTTCAATAAATATATATAAAATACCTTATCTTTAAAATGTAATGCCTTTTCTAGTGAAATAAGGAGCTTACCACCTATTGTGGTATAACTTTTGCAATTTGAAGTAAGACAGAAAAACTAGCACAAATCTCTTTTTCCCTTCTTCACAATTTTAGAAATTGAAGATTTATTCTTACCAAAGATCCTAGCAACCTCAGCATGCAATTTTTCTCCTTATGAAGTAGAGAATTTTCACCTTTTCCCTTAAATGAAGTACTCTTGGCTTCTCTTTGGCATATCTAAATTGCCAGCATTACTACTCTTGTGCTTTGGGGCCATTAATAAATTAAGTGTTCCTTGAACCCAAGCACTGCCTGAGAGATGGTCTTTGTGAAAGAGATGATCTCAGTTAATCAAAACGATGATGTCTGTCCCAAGAAAGATGGAAGCAGGAAGGAGCAAGATTTCATCAGGCTGCTAACAATGGTGCACAGTGTAAAACAATGAAATAATTCTAAACTTTTCAACTTAATGGCAACTCATTCAAGTATTCTTTCCTGAAAATTTCCATGCACAGAGGAGCCTGGCAGGCTATAGTCCATGGGCGGCAAAGAGTTGCACACAACTGAGCACAAGCACACACTCACACACAAAACTGAAACCAAAGGAAAAAAACTGTGGGTAAGAAGGAACTACTTTCTAAGAATTAATTGTATTACTTGTAAGACAATTCATTTAAAATGACACATGGTAAGCATAAAGCGGATAAGAGTTTCATTATTTTTCCTGGAGGAGATTCCATAAAACTTCTTGCATACAGAAAGATTCTACAATAAAATTATTTTGATTCTAATGTTGGAATTAATGTCATAGTGTTAAAATCAAAAGGATTTATTGATCTGCTGGAAACTGAGTCATTTTAAATAAATGGCATGGATAATTGAGTAATTCCTTAATGTTTCACCTGGAAATAATTCCTCACTAACTATTCCCAGAGCAGAAATAAAGTAGTCCAAGATGAGGTTCTACATATAACCAAGAACATGTTTTGATTTCATCACTCACCCCATTGGAAAAATTATTTTTCTCTCAAATGGGATTAAGCAGATTATGGAGAAAGAGATATTTAATTGGCTGACTGGACTGAGATTATCAGTACATGTAAGGATTTTAAAATGAATAACAGAGACACAAAAATGCATGGAATATATTTTTTATATTCTAAGAAACAGATCATTTTAACTCTACTACCATGCTTACAGTAATAACACTGAAATTAAAGAATTTCCTTTTACACATACTCTGGATTATTTTGTAACTTTGGTCCAAAAGCAAAGTTCAATATTGGACAAATATTTTTATAACAAATTGAGTAAATTTTTTGGAATAGATCAAATGGGCTTTAAAAAGAAATTTTAAAGAGATAATCTGGGGAAAAGAGAAAAGACTCCTTTGTACCTAAAATCTTTGCTTCATCTTTCTAAAGAACAGAAAAATTTACATGTGTATAACACTTAAACTATGAAAATCAAAAACTCTAGACACATCAAAGAATTTGATTTGAAAAATCTCTTGCTTAAAAGAACGCTCATATTCACTTATATTCAAGCGCCCTCTGTTAAGGAAGTAGGACAGCAATGAAAACAAAGAAATATTATATTAAATAATCTACTTTGCCTTTAGATTGGTTAAAAAAAAAACATAGGACATGCATCTAAAATGGGAAGTAGTTAGTCATTGTTATTCATTGATACAACAAATATTTACTGATTATCTTTTATAACACTTGGAGGAAATATAATTCCTGTCCTTAAGGAATCAGCAATTCTAAAGGATACATGGACATTTTTGTGATGAACTATAATATGTGGTGAAATGAAATAAATGCCATGCTTCTAATACAAAGCCCTGCAGATGTTCAGAAAAGAGCAGATAAAAGGAACTGGAAAGCAAGCGCCCAAAGCACATCAGGGACTATGGGACACTTACTGCCTTTACTGATGCTACACATAGGGAATAGTATTGACATAGGAGCTTGAAGTACAGAAGGGATACTGGTCAGTATAGATGACTGCTGAGGCATCTGCTGGATCAGTGCAAAAGCAAGAGAGTTCCAGAAAAGCATCTATTTCTGCTTTATTGACTATGTCAAAGCCTTTGACTGTGTGGATCACAAAAAACTGAAAAATTCTGAAAGATACGGGAATGTCAGACCACCTGACCAGCCTCTTGAGAAACCTGTATGCAGGTCAGGAAGGAACAGTTAGAACTGGACATGGAAAAACAGACTGGATCCAAATAGGAAAAAGAGTACATCAAGACTGTATATTGTCACCCTGCTTATTTAACTTAAATGCAGAGAACATCATGAGAAATGCTGGGCTGGAAGAAGCACAAGCTGGAATCAAGATTGCCAGGAGAAATATCAATAACCTCAGATATGCAGAGGACACCACCCTTATGGCAGTAAGTGAACAACTAAAGAGCCTCTGATGAAAGTGAAAGAGGAGAGTGAAATAGTTAGCTTAAAGCTCAACATTCAGAAAACTAAGATCATGGCATCCAGTCCCATCACTTTATGGCAAATAGATGGGAAAACAGTGGAAACAGTGGCAGACTTTATTTTGGGGGGCTCCCAAATCACTGCAGATGGTGATTGCAGCCATGAAATTAAAAGACGCTTACTCCTTGGAAGCCAAGTTATGACCAACCTAGACAGCATATTAAAAAGCAGAGACATTACTTTGCCAACAAAGGTCCATCTCATCAAGGCCATGATTTTTCCAGTAGTCATGTATGGATTTAAGAGTTGGACCATAAAGAAAGCTGAGCACTGAAGAATGATGCTTTTGAACTGTGGTGTTGGAAAGACTCTTGAGAGTCCCTTGGACTGCAAGGAGATCCAACCAGTCCATCCTAAAGGAGATCAGTCCTGGGTGTTCACTGGAAGGACTGATGCTGAAGCTGAAACTCCAATACTTTGGCTACCTGATGCGAAGACCTGATTCATTTGAAAAGACCCTGATGCTGAGAAAGATTGAAGGTGGGAGGAGAAGGGGATGACAGTGGATGAGATGGTTGGAGAGCATCATCGACTCAATGGACATGAATTTGAGTAAACTCTGGGAGTTGGTGATGGACAGGGATGCCTGGCATGCTGCAGTTCATGGGGTTGCAAAGAGTCTGACACAACTGAGCTACTGAACTGAATTAAACTGAAGGCATCCAAAGAAAAGTAAAAATGTTATACAAATGTAGGAAGTGTGGGGTTGTTCAGGATTCATTAAGTTGAACATCAGTTCACGTTGCATGGACATATATTAATAGAATCAATAAGAAGAAAGCCTTTGAAAATAAAGCTGAAAAATTCAAGTCCAATAGAGAATTACCCTGAAATAAGGTTACAGAGTTCACATTTTATTACATACAGGGAGGTAGTAATGGTTTTTAAGGTAAGACTTGTATTAAAAAAAAGAAGAAGAAGAAGAAGAAGAAGTGATTGCAGAAATGACTGAAGGCTAGAGCATGGAGCTCCAAAGAGTCCAGATGAAATATAGTAAGTACTCAACTTCAGGTGGTACCCACAACATAAGAAAGGAGTTAACAAAAGGAGTTATAACTTGTGAGAATTCTTGATCTAAGTTTAAAGAGATAATAAAGAAAAGTATGATGAGTTCACTTCAACAAATTCTATTAAGAACTTTCTAAAAGTTGGGTGTAAAAAGTCACATCTAACATGAATCTAGCCTCTGAGGGGCCTCTTGTGACAAAATAATTATTATGATACAAGGAGGTAAGTCCACTGATAGCAAGTAAAGCTCAACATTCAGAAAACTAAGATCATGGCATCCAATCCCATCACTTCATGGCAAATAGATGTGGAAACAGTGGCTGACTTTATTTTGGTGGGCTCCAAAATCATTGTAGATGGTGACTGCAGCCATGAAATTAAAAGAAGCTTACTCCTTTGAAGGAAAGTTATGACCAACCTAGACAGCATATTAAAAAGCAGAGACATTACTTTGCCAACAAAGGTCCATCTAGTCAAGGCTATGGTCTTTCCCGTAGTCATGTATGGATGTGAGAGTTGGACTATAAAGAAAGCTGAGCACAGAATTGATGCTTTTGAACTGTGGTGTTGGAAAAGACTCTTGAGAGTCCCTTGGACTGCAAGGAGATCCAATCAGTCCATCCTAAAGGAGATCAATCCTGGGTGTTCACTGGAAGGACTGATGCTGAAGCTGAAACTCCAATAGTTTGGCCACCTGATATGAAGAGCTGACTCATTTGAAAAGACTCTGATGCTGGGAAAGACTGAGGGCAGGAGGAGAAGGGGATAGACAGAGGATGAGCTGGTTGGATGGCATCACCAACTCTATATAGACATGAGTTTGGATAGGCTCCAGGAGTTGGTGATGGACATGGAGGCCTGGCTTGCTGAAGTTCATGGAGGTCACAAAGAGTCAGACATGACTGAGCGACTGAACTGAACTGAACACTTGAGTATTAGAGAAATTAAAGAAACGCAGCAAGGGCACATATAGGCAATATTCAAATATTTTCCTGAAGGGAATAATTAATCCAAGTCATAAAGATTTAAGAGGAGTTGGGCATACATAAATAATAAACAAACAAACAGAAAGGGCATATAATATTAAGGTACAATAAAAGGTAGGAATAAATGATTGAGAATCAAGAAACAGTTCAAGACATCAAGAAAATTACATAGAGTTTCAATTTGTTCACATCCTGCCTAACATGCTCATTTTCTGTTTTTGAATAGCCATGCTGAGTGTAAAGAGATATGCCTTTGTGGCTACAAATGTATTTTTAAGCCTGCATGAAATGGATGATCTTCTGAAATGAAGATGTAGTAAGTACTCAACTTAAGTACGTGTAATAATTGACACCAGAAGACACAGTAAATCTAAATAGGCAAATTACCAATGGAAAAGTACAAAATGCTTCAAGGAACTAATGTCAACATGGTTTCACTAGGGTAGTTCATGAAGCCTTTAAAAAGCCAATAATTCCCAAACTACTTAAACTTTTTCTAGAGCTCAAGAAAAGAAAAAAATATTAGAATGTGAATAATAACATTGATTGCAAAACTCAAAAGATGCACACACATGCGCAAAACTAGACTAGTCTCATGTAAGTATTGATGAAAAGCAGATTAAAAATAGGAGGCAAAATAATAATGCATCATAATGAATAAAATCTATAAACAAGAAGACTAAGGATGTTTCAACATTAGATATCAGGGAAGTGACATATTTATCTTTATAGATCTTGGAAAGGCATTTGATATATTCAATACCACTTAATTTTTTTAAATAACAAAATAGGAATGGAAAATTTTTGTGTCTCAGCCTCAAAACCAGCACCATATCTAATGGAGAAATAGTACGTGCTTTCCCACTAAAGGCAGAAGTAAGAATGATATCCACTCACCAGTCCAACTCTCACCATTGCTCACCAGAATTAAAAAGAAAAGCTTCAAGTTGTTTTTTTTTTTTTTTTAAGTCAGAAACAACTAAAAAGACTTCTATTGTGGATGATATTGGATAACTTGAAAACTTAAGAGATTTTGGTTTGAAAAACTGAAACTACCATGGCTAAGAAACTACCACAGATGATATGGGCAATTAGTAAGATTGTATGGTACAAAACTAATATATATACATTAGTCCTTATATCAGAGAAAGCAATGGCACCCCACTCCAGTACTCTTGCCTGGAAAATCCTATGGACGGAGGAGCCTGGTGGGCTGCAGTCCATAGGGTCGCTAAGAGTCGGACACAGCTGAGTGACTTCACTTTCACTTTTCACTTTCATGCATTGGAGAAGGAAATGGCAACCCACTCCAGTGTTCTTGCTTAGAGAATCCCAGGGACAGAGGAGCCTGGTGGGCTGCTGTCTATGGGGTCGCACAGAGTCGGGCACGACTGAAGCAACTTAACAGCAGGAGCAGTGTTTATATGGAGAAAGAAAAATGTAAGCCTAAGGCGTATTTATAAAAGCAACAGAAAATAGTTTCAAAAAATTTAAGGAATATACAGATACCTGTGAAGAAACAATTAAACTTATCTGAAAACACAGGAAATCTGAACAAGCATATAAAATGTCAAATTCTGTTAATTGATAAATTTAATGCAATTAAATTAAAAGCACAAAAGTTTGGGTATATTTTAGTGGGTGGGGGAATCAACAAGCTGATTTTATTTATTTATTTTTTTTTTTCAAAGTCCAGAGTCATCTTTATTTTTACATTTTATTTTTACATATTAAGAAAATGTGGTTACCTGATTTGCTTCAGGTCACGCATGCAGCTAGTATGTGATCAAAGCAGCACGGAGCCAAATGGACCAACAAGCTGATTTTAAAGTTAATTTAGATTTTGAAAAAACACAGTATCTAGAAAAATCAAAGGAGAGTCATGAGAGGGTACAATCTCCACCAGATATTAAGACATAAAATAATGTAAATAATTTAAATGACATCATCATAGACACAAGAAAACAAACACATAAATGGCATACAATTAAAAGTCCAGATCTCCCCAATTAAAATAAATTAATTTTTAAAAATTAAAAATTAATAATAGTAATGAAAAAATATCCAGATCTACATCCATTTGTTTCATAGGTTTCTCAGATTTCTCAACATCATTTATTAAAGTGTCATTTCTTCACTGAGCTGATACTATCACAAATATTTACTGTCAAAAATTGTGGATAGGAGTGCAAATTTGTCCATTTATAGGCAATATATATTACAATACAATGTACATATCTTTTAAACTAGAAATTTTTCTTAGAAGACCATCTCACAGGTATATATGCATAGAAAAAGTGTAATATGAAGATTATTTCTTGCTATGTTTTGTGATAGTGAAAGCTTAGAAATAATCTAAATGTACAAAAATATGGAACTGGTCAAACAAATTATGTATTTATACAATGGAATAATATATAATAAGATGCTCTTATATGGAAAGATCTTCAAGATTTTTTTAAGTTTAAAGAGAGCATAGAAAAACAAGAGTTTAGAATCATATCAATTTTACTCTAAAATGAGGGTGAAATTGTGTGTATATGGTACATAATATACATGTAATATATCTGAAAGGAAATACAGTGGTTGCTTATGGGAAGAGGAGGAATAGTGGAGGTTTAGAAGGAAGAGATAAACATTTTCTGACCTTTGTTTTCTGAATTTTGAATCCTGTAAATATATATTACATAACTGAAAAAAATAATTTTGTTTTAGAAGGAAAAAAGCAAGCAAATAAAACAACAAAACCAGTAAAAGGCCACTTGAAATTCTAAACTCTAGTCAACATAAAGGTATTTGGCAGAGGACTAAAGAACAACCACAATTTGAACATTTTATTTTTTTTTTAATTTCTCAATTTCCAATTATTACCCAACAACATGTATTGAGCACTTGAGTCCATAATGAAAGCATCACAGACAAAAGCTTTCCAGTGAATTAAGTTGAATCTTAAAACTCTATTGTGGTTCTGTCTAAAGACATATTTTTTTTTTTTAATCAAAGAGAGATGTTGATTTTTTTAGCTTTCCAAAAACTTACTTTGACGTTAATAGTATCTTGTACTAAATTAAGTTAAAAGACCCTAATACTGGGAAAAATTTGGGGCAGAAGGAGAAGGGGGTGACAGAGGATGAGACTATTGGATGGTATCAACACATTGGACATGAGTTTGAGCAAACTCTGAGATACAGTGAAGGACAAAGGAGCCTGGTGTGCTGCAGTTTATGGAGTCACAAAAAGTTGGACATGACTTAGTGACTGAACAGTAACACAGACATTAACCTTTCTTCTACTCAGTAAGACTTATGTCCTGTTAACCCCAAACATCATTCAGCACTGCTCTGTCACACTTCTAAATCCTTGTCCTTTTCTCTTCCCTAAGAGACTCCAGAAGTCAGATCAAGGAGTAATTAGGCACTGTGAGTTAACAGGAACTGTGCAAAGTCTTTTAGTTTCTTTTTTGTTTGCTTTTAATTCAACAATTTTGCTTCCAAACTTTATGGAACAGAACTATTTCCTAAACTTTGGTGTTCACCATTTCATATTTCTTATTTCATCATGATCTCATGAATTTTGTTGGTATAAGATTAATTACTCCTTAAATTTAGAAAACATGTATTGGTTACGAAAACTATGAATTTCTCAATTCCAGTCTGTCCTTAATTAACATCACAAGAAGCACATATATATATATATATATATCCTCCATTATCTTACAAAATTTAATGTAATGTTCTAAAACTTGAAAGACTCCATCATCACAAGGACCTAGAGGTTAGCTAACAAGTCTTTTGGTTTGAGGATTTTCCAAAGGATAATTTAGGTGAACAAAACAATCAAATGAACCTGTAGATTTTAAGCAGTTTTCACAGACCAGTGCAGCAAAGAGGAAGTATCTAGGCAGAAGAAAATACTTCAAATAATGGCACAAAAATGGAGGTGTGCAAGCCTCCTAAAAAGGTTAATATCTGTGATTTTACAAGGTTTTGCTTTGTTTTTTAAAGTGGGCAAGTTCAAACAAATATTTTTTCCAAAAGGACAGAAATAGTGTCTTGATGACTGTACATGTTCTTTTCCCTTAAAAACAAACAAAACACAATTATTAAGAAAATAATTTGTCACTTATAAATCTAAAAGTCTTATTTCTTCAAACAGGATGTATTTTAAAATATTCTTATCACCATCCTCAAATTAATCATTTTTTAAAAAAATTGCTCATTTTGAAGAAGTTTTACCTTAGTTTCCTCATTTTCTTTGATAAATAAGACTAATTCTAGAGTAATACTCTAAATGCATATTATCAAAATATTGTTTCTTCCAGTTTTATTGAGATTTAGTTGACAAACAGCACTGTATATGTTTTAAGTGTAAAACATAATCATTTTATTTACATATAGCATGAAGTGATTATCATAGTAAGTTTAGTGAATATCCATGATTTCATATAGATACAAAATTAAGGAAGTAGAAAAATTTTAGTTATTTTATGAACAGACGAGGAGAAAGTTAGTCTAAATGTGCCAGTGATTCTCACAACGTAGATGAACATTAATACTACTGAACTGTAGAAAAATTTTCTACGAAATCTATAGCAAAGAACTGATCAACTAAAGATGAAAACAAATGAAAGTCAGCTACAATGGTCACTAAGAAAATCCTACTTATGTATGCTCACTTTTGCATAGCTTGTGCATCTCAAATCTTATCTACCAATAACTGGATAATAAAGTATTATGGCATTATTCTAAATTTATTGTTATGACAGTTATGGCTACCAGACTAATTGCTTTGTTATTGCCTTCCATTGTCTTCCAGTTACCCAGGAGTATACATCTAGAGTTGTTTTCCTTTGAGGAAATAATATTTAAGCTTACCCCTTACAGCCAAAATAAAGTTTTACCTCTTTGGTCAACTTCAGACCCTTGTGAAGGTTGGGTTTGTTTTTTTTTTCTTTACATTATCGTGTTGGTTTTGCCATCCATTGACATGAATCTACCATGGGTGTACATGTGTTCCCCTTCCAGAACCCCCCTCCCACCTCCCTCCCGATTCAATCTTTCTGCAGACCCTTGTGAATGTTTTTATCCCAAAATTACATTCCCTGAAATCAAAACTAGAGAATTTCATCTTTCAATTCAGGTTGGAGACCACACCTTTAATTCTTTCTGTTCAGCCTCCTAGCCCTGGACTTCCATGCACTTGCTAAGTGAGCTCCAAGGACATGCCTTGGGCCACCTGATCCCTCTGGATAGAACATTTCTCAACAGCTGGGTTTGGTGAATTCTAGTTTTGAGTCATCCAGTTTTTTCCTTGTCTTCCTGCCACAAAACTCAATAAAGAGAGGGGGAAATGCATCCTCCATACAGAAAACTGCATATATTTTGAGTTATTAATACAACTTTTCTCTAGTAAGATACGATTTATGTGGACTTGAAAACTCTGTTTAATAATCTGTCAAGTTTTACTCAGGGAGGAAAAAAAGGCATTCAGATAAGACATCTGAATCCATCATGAGTTTCACATCATCTGTAATGTCTACTGACATACATATTTAGTAATATTTTCCAAATCTTAATAAGTCTTTGCAATCTTAAGTTTGGATAACTGTATAAAGGGGAACTTGTCTTAAGACGAGCTAGTAAAAAAAACCTGTGGCCATTCTTATAGACCCTACTTACTTAGAACTGATCTTGTCTACCTTGTAGAGATTTGGCACATGTCAAATTCAACAGGGTTGGGAACAAAAACTGGGAAAGTTCTGGAAAGCAGTGCTCAAATAGAGTTTTTTTAAAAAATTCACTTCAGTTTCGTCCACCTCAGTAGAACTGATTCAAATTTATTCTTTTTAATGGCTGAGTAATATTCCATTGTGTATATGTATCACAGCTTTTTTATCCATTTGTCTGTTGATGGCTATCTAGGTTTCGAAACTGGAGCCTATTATACTGAGTGAAGTAAGCCAGAAGGAAAAACAATAATACAGTATACTAACGCATACATATGGAATTTAGAAAGATGGTAATGATAACCCTGTATGTGAGACAGCAAAAGAAATGCAGATGTATAGAACAGTCTTTTG
Source organism: Antilocapra americana (assembly GCA_007570785.1). NCBI lineage: Eukaryota > Metazoa > Chordata > Mammalia > Artiodactyla > Antilocapridae > Antilocapra > Antilocapra americana. Next base: position 14,873,275 of record ML661338.1, read on the forward strand.
GACTCTATGGGAGAGAGCAAAGGTGGGATGATATGGGAGAAGGGCACTGAAACATGTAAATTATCATATGTGAAATGAATCGCCAGCCCAGGTTTGATGCATGATACAGGGTGCTCAGGGCTGGTGCACCAGGACGACCCAGAGAGATAGAATGAGGAGGGAGGTGGGAGGAGGGTTCTGGAAGGGGAACGTGTGTATAAAAATAAATAAATAATAAAAATTCACTTCAGGAAAAAAACAAAAAGGAGTAAGAGAGTATGTTAGAATGAATACTTAACTGCCTTTCTTGTACTTTTTTTTTGCAAGTCATCACTTTCTAACGTAGACAGTCTCTTTTCTCTAGTACCTTCCTTATCTTACAGTACTAAACGGGTGAAGTACTGAATGATATCTTTTCCTAGTCAAATAACGCAGGTGTTACAGCATACTACGAAGGAAAATGTTACTCGAATTCCCTCCAACGCTGATAGAGGACGGATGGCTGGCATACATCCACACTCAGCCTTAGGGCCCCAACCGGTAATTCAGATTCATAGTCTTGAAGTTTGACAAGATACTTGGAAGGTGGAGAAAGCAGTGCCTGAATCAGGAACGCTAGCTGAGGGCCAGTAGGAACACTCAAGACCGAGTGCTTTACCAGTGGAGCCAGAGGTACCACCATCCAGTCACGCCAAGTCACATGCGGCCTGATTAGAAATGCCAAAGAGTTGTCACAACCCATCAAAGGGGAAAAAAAAAGTCTTATCAAGAAAAATCCTGTCAGGAGACTGTGAAGAGTCTCCTATAAGGAGACTATCCCTCTCTTTCCACTCCAAAAACAGAATAGATAAGCCAGCAAAGAGGCAGAGCTGGCTGCAGAGCCAAGGTTGCACATGGTGAAAAAGTACGCACACCAAGCCACTGGCGGGCTGGCACTGGCTGTGACTGTGGGACAGAGCGGGAGAGGGAGGAAGCTCTGGAGGGGAGGAAACAGGCTGGAATCAAAACGCAACATCGCTAAGGGAGCTAACGTGTAACAGGAAACGCAAGGGAACTGAGAGACCACAGTGGGAGGAGAAAAATACAAAGCCCATATTTATATCCCCCTGAGTTGAAACTATTCAAAATGGACATAATAAATGTATGAACAATGAATGCTACTATCAGCTAAAACATGGTCGAGCTCTAAAACCTTTCTACATTCTATATTTTTACAGTCTGAGTTTCAGAAAGGACAGAATACCACTAAAATACCACTTACAGGAGTCTTCTTAATGCTTAGTATCTATTGGCAGAGCAACCTTCTTCACAAAGTTGAAAATCATTTATAAATGGCAAGTGTCTATATACTGCTCCTGAGTCACTAAAACAATTATAGGTTCTCCACTTTAAACGAGCAGGTCGTACTTAGTCAACAACATGACTACTGTTTCTTCTCTTTCATACTAAACTACATAAGCACAAGGTAAAAGTCAAACATTTATGTGGTCTTCCTTTTTAGCAAATCTCCTTACCTCTGAGCATGCACTTTGTACCTACAATTTGAAAAGGCCAACGTGACTAACACATTAATAAACCTCCAAATAATTTCTAAAGTTGATGAAATATAAAGCTAACACATCAGCAGAGACGTGATTAAACTCATTTTCCCCAAAAGGGACAGTTTATGCTGCATAAAAAGACACTGGGAAAATCAAGTTAGGTGAGATTTTGGAGCTTGGAGGATAGGATTTGTGAACTGCAAGCTAAGACTGTCTGTCTCCTAGCATTTGATGGAATAAACACATCTTACCAGAGGGTCACAATCATTGTCAGGAGCTACAGTAATTTACACTTTGGGCCTAGGACAAAGTAAAAAGCATATGGGACATTTGGAAGATAGTAATAAAGCAAAGGCTGCCATTGTAGATTAAATTACAGAACAGAAACAGATTTGCTGGCACAACTGTTACTGTTTACCTAAGAAAGATTTTAGTCAATGATCAGTCAACATAAAGATGTTCTGTCATCATTACATAAAAATAAACAGACATCAGAACCAGCACCCAGAATTACTTTGGAAGAAGGAAGGGGGAAGCCCTTGCCCCAGAAGAATAAAATGTTGCAACTTTCAATAGTATCCTAAGCCAAATAGTCATAAAAAGATTTCTTGCCAAGAAAAAAATACTTTCCTAATTTGTTTCTTTTGTTGTGTTTTGCTTTGAATTTTAAAATTTCTTTTTTGTTTTGTTTTAAAGGGCAAACTCATAAATATTTACACAGATCATACTAAGCAGAAAAAGAGATTAGAAAATGTTTTTGAATGAATGCAACATATTTCATGTAAATTGAATTAAACGATCAATTTTATACTGAGGAGATAGAAATTATAAATCACAACACAGTATGCTTTATGAGACAACATTTCAAATCATAGAAGTTAAGATAAATCCAAAGTGTTTTGAATATGTTGTGGTTCAAGTTAAATTTCATAAACATATTGGCATCTAAGATAGCAAGCAAAATTATTTAGCAGTATTACATGTCACCAGTAAAAACATTGATAGTTAATAAGTCTTTATTCTAAAATTTTAGACATATGTCACACAAACTACCAACAATCTAAAATTCTTTTTATTTCAGGGTCTTATAAACCTTTGATTTTCTGTATGTCTGAGGTAGTAAAAGTTTATTAATTACCACTTCATAAATTAAAAGTTGAATGAATATTTTTATTTCATTAGACAGTGATAATTTGTACAAAACCACATTTGTGTTTAATTGAAAAACAAAATGGTTTCAAAAAATACTCTCACTGTAGTCATTAAAAACCTCTTGGCAGCATCATCACAAATAAATTTGCTGTTTGTGACAGTCTTATTCATTATTAAGTGCTAAACAAGGAAAACAGGCTTTTTATTTTAATGATTATTTGAAGATGGTTTATACTCAAAAAGGCTTATTTCCCAAATTTTACAACTATTTAAACAGACAACTCTATATATTCCATTCTTTTACACATTGTATTCATTTCTCCTAGAAATTCAGTAGCCCCATACATAACTATTACATAGAGTTAATATGACCCTTAGCCACCAATTTGAAATATTATTAATTGTGTGATTTAGAGTTCAACTATAAATTGAGCATCAGAAATACTCATACCATTCACTTAAATTTTAGACACTAACATCTTCAAGTAAAATATGCACCTCCATTTTTTATTTAATGGTAAAATGACAACTCGTGAAGTACCCCATAGATCCCGGCAAGAAAAGCAAAATTGAAAAAAAGTTCTAACAAAAAGAAGCCTTCACTATCTTGCCTCAAATCCTGCATTTCCTCTTAAGAAAAAGGATAAGGAAACTATCCTATACCCATAAAAACATCTATAAACCAGAGGTGTTTGAGTTATCTGTGTTTTTGTCTTTAAACTCCAGAAAACTGCGGAGAGAGATACTGATCACTAATAATCCATTTATTCAAATGTTAATCTAGGGCTCTCTAGAAAATAAGTTACCGTGGCATACTATCTCCAAAAAGGAGAATACAATAATAAAAAAGAAAAAAAAAACACTTTTCTTCATATCCTAGAAGATTGTGTTCCCACAAAACTTCAGAAAACAGCAGTCTCCACAGTTGCTTTGAGGAATCCAGCATTAAAGTAATTATTAGGATGCAGAGCATGACAGTTTTTCTCGATAAATAGAATATTCCCAGAACAACGAAAGCTATGAATTCCCCAGAATCTCTCAAAGCTGTTCCCGTTTCTTCAATGTCTAATAGATAGAATTCCATAATTTAGATCACTTGCTTTAAGCATAGGAGGTAACATGTTTTATGAACCTAAAGATCAATATTTATAGGATAGAATAGCCAATTAAAGTACATTTTCAATAACATCATATTAACGGTTATGTTATGGTTAGGGTTAAAATTTAAATACCTTTATTTGTGATTTTTACAAAAAGTCTAAATAGATCACAAAGGACATTTTTAAAAACAGAAGCATATATTTCTCTAGCAAGCTAACACTAGTTAATAACTTCTATCTTATCCTTTAAATTATGTAAAAGTGAAGGTCACTCCAGTCATGTCCAACTCTTTGCCATCCAAGAATTCTCCAGGCCAGGGTACTGGAGTGAGTAGCTATTCCTTTTTAAAGGGGATCTTCCCACCCAGGGATGGAACCTGGGTCTCCTGTATTGCAGGCAGATTCTTTACCAGCTGAGCTACCAGGGAAGCCCTTTAAATTATGTTAAGTTATTAAATATATCTGCAACAGTAGAATTTAAGTAGAAGTCAAAAAAAATTAATGAGTATATAATGAGAATTCTAAAAGGCAGCATGATTAAAACAGAAACTAGGAAATTATTATTAATCCTAATTCTCCTATAAATTATTTGGTACACTAAACATATTCTTTTTCCTAACTGTGAGACAAAGACATACATCAGCTTTTTTTAGTAGGGTTTCATGAAAAATAATTTTGTTCCCAATTATTTTAAAAGCAATTTAAGAGTAAGACAATAATTGTTTTGAAATGGATGATGTTTACTGGAAACAAAAGAATACAGCAGTTGCAAGGACCTACTTCAATGTTATAATAAATACCCTCTGGTAAGTTCTAAAGTGCAGGTTTAAAGGTAGAAGTGATCATCACATACATGCATCCACCATCGAGGTCCTTTAATATAATCAATTCCCATTTTAAAATCCTGTCTGTATTTATGATTCTCAACTTGGTACCAAACTCTGCCTGTGGTTATGAAGTCATTATTTTTTATTGTCTTAGAAAATATCCATGTACAAAGAGAAAAGCAAAATGCTATAATTCGTTCTTATTTTCATTCTTCTTTCTAACCACTTCCCAAATTCAGAATTGTTCCACTTTCCTCATACAGTTCTTTTCTGGTCACAAGGATGTCATTAAGTCAAAGGTTCTAAAATCATAAGTTTTAGTAAAATAACTACAAAACTCTAAATGCTAATTAAAAGTCTTCTAAATGCTTTTTTTTTCATAAGGAGGACTTAACTGCTTTAAAAGTAAATGTGTAAGAAAATGAAAGTTGCAAAACTTAACATTCTATTAAATTATATATAAATATAAATTAGCATTTTAAAAGCTCTTTCATTAAAAAGGGAAAGCTCAGATGGTAAAAATCTGCTGTGATGTAGGTGACCTAGGTTCAATCCCTGGGTCTGGAAGACCTCTGGAGAAGAGAATGCCAATCCACACCAATATTCTTGCCTGGAAAATTCCACAGAGGAGCCTGGCAGGTTACAGTCCATGGGGTCACAAAGAGCCAGACATGACTGAACGACTGGCACTTTACTTAAAAGCCAGGGAGGCGACATTCAAAAAACTAAGATCATTGCATCCAGTCCCATCATTTCATGGCAAATAGATGGGGAATCTATAGAAACAGTGACAGACTATTTTCTTGGCCTCCAAAATCACCACAGATGCTAACTGCAGCCATGAAATTAAAAGACGCTCATTCCTTGGGAGAAAAGTTATGACCAACCTAGACAGTATATTAAAAAGCAGAGATATTACTTTGCCGACAAAGGTCCATCTAGTCAAAGCTATGGTTTTTCCAGTAGTCATGGATGGACATGAGAGTTGGATCATAAAGAAAGCTGAGTACCAAAGAATTGATGCTTTTGAACTGTGGCGTTGGAGAAGATTCTTGAGAGTCCCTTGGACTGCAAGAAGATCCAGTCAGTCAATCCTAAAGGATTGAATATCCTGAATATTCACTGGAAGGACTGATGCTGAAGCTGAAACTACAGTACTTTGGCCACCTGATGCAAAGAACTGACTCATTGGAAAACACCCTGATGCTGGGAAAGATGGAAGGCAGGAGGAGAAGGGGACAACAGAGAATGAGGTGGTTGGATGGCATCACCAACCTAATAGACATGAGTCTGAGCAAGCTCTGGGAGTTGGTGATGGACAGGGAAGCCTAGCATGCTGCAGTCCATGGGGTTGCAAAAAGTCAGACACGACTGAGCAACTGAACTGAACTGAGGAACACGAAATGTTCAGGAATGTCTGCTGAAAGAATTGTTAGGAGGAAGTCTCGTTCAAGCTCCTAGTTGAGATAAGAGAGAATTCCCACTTTCCTACACTCTTCTGGAGGGTCCCTGGTGAGATACCATAGAATATGACCAAATCTCATAATCATTACCTAGCAATTGTAATTTCTCTCTGCAAAGCCAGACAAGTAAGTACTGTTAATGAAACACAGAGAATTACCCTAGCATTTAAGTGAGGAAAAGACAAAGCTGAGTAAAACACACCACTATTGAAAAACATACAACTGCTGAAATATTTAGAAGTCACAGATAAACCTAGGATTCTTAACTCATTAAGTTCCAAAATTGAGAGCTAAAGATTATTTTATTTCAGCTGTGAAATTTAAATAGAAATTAGTAGTTTAGTGTAAGGATAATGTATCTAGTTGTATCTATACTTGTGAAATTATTTAAATATTGCTGCTGCTGCTGCAGCTAAGTCGCTCCAGTTGTGTCCAACTCTGTGTAACTCCATAGACAGCAGCCCACCAGGCTCCCCCATCCCTGGGATTCTCCAGTTCATGCTAATATTCACCAATAATTATGCTTTTCCATTACTAAATTGTTTTTACTGGTAATTAGCAGAATTCAAATTTCAAAAGTCCAGGATGAAACTGTGTTCTATAGAACAATAGACCACCGAGACATCTCATAGAGGCATGGCAAGGTGCTACTCACACACCTTTTCAAGAAGGGACACTTTATTCAGTACCGAAGAATACAGTTAGCTGCCAGTCTAAGAGTGTCCATTCCCTTATGTCTGCCTCAGCTTTTGCACCCAGGTCATGTCCTTATCAAGGTGGCATTAGACTAATTCTGAGCAACACCACTATAAAGGACCCCTGGTAATACACAACACAAGACTCCTCTAAAACTGGCAATTCTTGCTTTAAGTTTCACTGGGATGAGAGACCATCGAGTTTGCACTGCAATACTATTTGCCCCTGCCCAGTGCTATTTTCCCCCTTTTCCTTTCACAGGTGTCAATCCCCAGTATACATTTTGTATCCTAACTCTGGCTCAGCATCTCTTCCTCAGAGAATCTAAGTTACGTAGTAGACAGTTAGTGGTCCAAGAAAAAAGTCAGTAAAATGAGCCTTTGGGACTAGATAACTTACTAACTGGACAGCAATAAGAGCCCATCCCAGGTGATATGCATAGCACAGGTAATCCCAACTCAAAACACTGGCCCAATGGATAAAACATGGAAAATTGTACTTGTGGGGAAAGATGTACTCTCTGAAGAGCCTTTCTGCCAATGTGATATTATTTGGAGGTTTAAAAAGTATAGGGACAAAATGCACATAAGTCAATAAAAATGACTAGTAGTTATTAAATTACATTGACCCCATAAGAGGTTATGACAAGCTGAAGATAATTAACAAGTGATTGAAAAGAGAATGGGAAGGCCATAAGGCCTCTCTGGCAGCTTACAAAGGTTTTTATTCCTTTTTTTCTGAAGAGGCAAAACAGGCAAAGCTAAAGAACCAACCAGGACTTAATAGGAAGAGCTATCCATAGAAAACAAGCTTATGATAACTAAAGATGAAAGGGGGTGGGAAAGGGATAAATTAGAAGCTTAGGATTAGCAGATACAAATTACTATATATAAATTAGATAAGGAACAAGGTTCTACTGTATAACACAAGGAAGTATAACCAATATCCTATAATAAAGCAATAACCATAATAGAAAAAAATATGAAAAAGAGTATATATACACACACATGTATAAACACATATGTAACTGAATCATTTTCTGTATACCAGACTAATACAACATTATAAATCAACTATAATAAAAAATTTTATTTAATAGTAATAATTTTCTTGGGCTCTACAATCACTGCGGATGGTGACTACAACTGTGAAATTAAAAGATGCTTGCTCCTTGGAAGGAAAGCTATGACCAACATAGACAACATATTAAAAAGCAGAGATATTACTTTGCTGACAAAGGTCCATATACTCAAAACTATAGCTTTTCTAGTAGTCATGTACAGACTTGAGCATTGGACCATAATTAAAGATGAGGACCGAATAATTGATGCCTTGGAACTGTGGTGCTGGGACTCTTGAGAGTCCCTTAGACAGCAAGGAGATAAAGTCTAAAATCAATCCTAAAGGAAATCAACCCTGAACATTCACTGGAAGGACTGTTGAAGCTGAAGGTCCAATACATTGGCCACATGAATGCAAAGAGCTGAGTCACTGGAAAAGACCCTGATGCTGAGAGAGATTGAAGGTAAAAGGAGAAGGGAATGACAGAGGAAGAGGTGGTTAGACAGCCTCACAGACTCAATGAACATAAATTTAAGCAAACTCAGGGAAATAATGAAGACAGGGGGCCCTCGCATGCTACAGTCCATGGGGTCACAAAGAATGGGACATGACTTAGTGACTGAACAACAACAAGAGGTTTCAAAGCATTTTAAATGCTCAGGTAAGCTACAACAGTTATGCCTAAATGAGGACCTTGGTTGGGAAAACCTAGGACCCTGATACATGAAATGTGAGCAGCTTCAACAAAAATGAAGATTTTGTTTCCCTAGACTACTCAAGCCCAGAACATGCAGTGACATCTTAGTCCTCTCTTAAGATTTAGCACTTCCCCAAAGTAAGAATCAGAGAAGGCAATGGTACTCCACTCCAGTACTCTTGCCTGGAAAATCTCATGGACAGAGGAGCCTGGTAGGCTGCAGTCCATGGGGTCGCTAAGTGTCAGGCACAACTGAGCGACTTCACTCTTACTTTTTACTTTCATGCATTGGAGAAGGAAATGGCAACCCACTCCAGTGTTCTTGCCTGGAGAATCCCAGGGACAGAGGAGCCTAGTGGGCTGCCATCTATGGGGTTGCACAGAGTTGGACATGACTGAAGCGACTTAGCAGCAGCAACAACAAAGTAAGAATAACCTGCAGAAGCCCCTACTCTACTAACAGAGGATCTTTCCCACCCCTTCTTAAGTCAAGGCACCAACAGATAGGATTAAGTCCTGGGAAAACTGGACTTGATAAGAGAGAAAGGGGGACTATACCCAAAAAGATGTGTAAGAGTTAATCAGCATGTACTAACAGGGACTGAGTATAATACCTTTGACTGGGTTTTGAGAAGGCCTGACCAAGATTAGACTATAGGCCTGATATATTGACTGTTAATTAATGTAAGGACACTGTCTCAGGATATAGGCATAATCTTCTAGAAAGGGCACTAGGAGGTAGTAAAAATTAGCAGTAAGGATGGCTTCTAGGAGCCTGGAGAAACAAACTCATGTTGAACAAGGTTAAAATGCCTGAACTGCCATAGCAGATGGTATAGGAAAGGAATAAAAGGCTTAGAGGGCCAGGCATATTGGCCATGGTTATATTATATACAGTTTGATGACCTACCTGAGGATTCTGTCATGAGAAGACCCAAGGAGCACAACATTCACCAAAGCCATCAGGAATATGCCACCCTTACTGATTAGGGCACCATAATTATTAAGAGGTCTTCCCTGGTGGCTCAAGTGGTAAAGAATCTGCCTGCAATGCAGGAGCACAGGAGCTGCAGGTTCGATCCCTGGGTCAGGAAGATCCCCTGGAGGAAGAAATGGAAACCTACTCTGGTATTCTTGCCAGGAGAGTCCCATGGACAGGGGAGCTTGATGAACTACAGTCCACAGGGTCACAAAGAGATGGACACAACTAAAGCAACTTAGCCCACAGCAGATAATTACTAAGTTTATAGTGGCTCTCCTCTACAGATCAAGAGTTGACAGAAGGTGCAACAATATCTCATGGAGATAGCAATGGAGATGATGGGATTCCTACAGTTAAGGCCAGTTGAGGGTACTGAACCACCAGAAGCCAGGGTTTCAACAAATGGTGTTCAACAAATAATTCTGAAACAATTCACTATCCATATGCAAAGTAAAGATCAGCTCTTACCTCATACCATTAACAAAAGCTGAGGGGCAAGCCTTGCTCCCCAAATCCCATGAGGCTGGCCGAGACCGTGTCAGATACTCTTCACATTCCGAGAGTTCCCACTACCCAATCCTATTTTTGCTCCTCTTCTTTCATAGATAAAAATACATCTTTTATTCTCCTAACTTCATCTCAGTATCTACCTCCTAAAGTAGATACTCAGTATCTACTTTCTAAAAAGCAAATGCCTATCTCTCACAAAGTGCTACACAAATGTTCTGGGTATAAGAACATTGGAAACCACTCCATCCTAACAACAACTAAAAAGCTGAATGAACTGAAAAATCAACAACTCTTCTTGAATTTATAATATAGGCGATGACACAGAGCAAATCAACTGCCCACAATATCAGAGAGACAGCAAATACAGGGAGTCACAACTTACAAGAGCAGAGGTTTGTAAGCAGAAACATCCTCAGGAACAAAAATTTGAACGGTAGTTCACAAATTCCAGACGCTCAGCGTGAACAACTCTGAGAGTTCAGAACTTCAGGGAGACCCAATCATAGGAAGGCAGACATAATATTGTGAGAGTCACCTCCAACAGATCGACCGTGTTCCCAAAGTAAGGATTAATATCAGAAGGAAAAAATCCCCTTGTGCTTCCAGCAGAGGAACAAAGAACCACTCCTGAGATGTAAGAGCATGCTGTTCTCCTTAATAAGGCCTGCACACAGGGGAAACCAGTTAACCAGAGGCAGAATTAACCACAGCTGGGGTATTAGAGCCTAACTGACCTAAGTGAAGGGAAATACCCAACTCCAGCTTCCATTAGGCCTAATGGGAGAAGAGAAATACCCAACTCCACCCATTCTTCCATCCTGTATCACCCAATGGAGGAGAAAAGAATTTAGAAACTCTTGTAAAGTTCACAGTACAGAGGCATAGGCCTCAAAGATACTGAGACTTCATCATAGGACCATAGAACACTTGCCCTCTCCTCACACTCACTATCACATTAATAAAGCCCTATTTATAGCAGTTCCTTTTACCTGACACATCGTGTCTGGCTGTCAAGAAAAATTACAAGGCATATCAAAAGGCAAAATCACAATCTGAAAAGAGAGAGCAAGCGGCAGAAACAGACACAACAGGGATGTTGGAATTTTATATTGCAAACTAGGGCAGTAATTAAAGTAAAAAAAAAAGGTATAACTGATATGTAAGAAAGGAAAGAAGATGGAATCATATAAAATGTTCAATTAAAATCACAAAAGACAGAAAAAGAATAGAAGCCTAAAATAGAACAAAGGGAACAAACAGAAAATAGTAACTAATCTGATAAATAGTTATCCAGCTACATCAATAATCACCTTACAGATCAGTGATCTAAATGCACCAACTGAAAGAGACTGTCAGAGTGGATCAAGAAACATACTCCATGGCTCCAACTATATGACATTCTGAAAAGAGGCAAAACTATGGAAGTAGGAAAAAGATCAGTAATTGCTATTGGTTGTAGGGTAGGGATGAATAGAGAGAGCATAGAGGATTTTTAGAGCTGACAAAAGTACTCTGTATGGTACCATATTGATGAACACACATCATTATATGTTGTTGTTCAGTCACTCAGTCATGTCTGACTCTTTGCAACCCCATGGACTTGCAGCATGCCAGGCTTCCCTGCCCTTCACCATCTCCCAGAGCTTGCTCAAACTCATGTCCATAGAGTTGGTGATGCCACATAACCATCTTGTCCTCTGTTATCCCCTTCTCCTCCTGTCTTCTATCTTTCCCAACATCAGAGAATATATCATTATATACTTGTCCAAAATACTAGATAACTCAAATGATCATATAATTAATTGCCCCAACCCGACCACTGCTGAAATTGAAAGTGACTACGAATAATTAAACCAGGATGACAAACACAAAGTCCCGGCAAATCCACTCAATCCATTCTATCTGCTATCTCTTCTATCTCTTTCTGTAGTAAGTTTGCTACAGAAATTGCATGCCACAACTCTAAAGAAGAAGACACAGATCATCTAAAGCCTCATGCTTTCATTTACTCATTCAACAACATTTTTCAATACCTTCTGTTTGTAGGCATTGAGATGAAAAACCATAAACAAGGCAAACACAGTCCTTGCCTTTTTGGAAGAAATAGCAGGGAAACCAACACAAAACTAAAATAATTACGGACTGTGATTGTAAATGCTTTAAAGGAAATTAAAAAAAAAAAAAACTTGAGAGAGGAACGTATTCAAGATAAGCTGTTCAGGAAAGACCTCTCTGGACTGGTGACATTTGAAATGTGCCTTAAAAGCTGAGTTGGATTAGCCATGGGAGTGGCTGGGAGATGGAAAGTAGGGAGCATTCCAAGCTCAGAGAACAGCATGGACAAGGACCCTGAGGGGAGGAAGTTTGGTATAAGTGAGAAAATAAAGAAGACTTGCGTGCTTATAGTTTAGTGAAAAAAGGAATGAGTATTTAAAGCAGACTGGGAAAGTCAGATGGCCTGCAATCTCAGATAAAAGAATAGTAGGGTCTGTGTGCCAATGAACACAGCTGAGCTAATTTAGTAAGTGTTTATTCTTCTGCCCCTTCTTGGCATAAGCTCACCCAAAGAGGTTGATTAAGTCAGAGATGGAAGGAGGACACTGAAATTTAGGAAAAAAACCTCTTAACCTCATTTCTTCCTCTATCACCATGGCATAATGAGGAGGGTGGAAAAAGAGTGGACATACTCTTCAAAGCAGCAGAATAGATGCAGAACCATCTTTACCATACAAACTTCTTCACTGAGTGTCACTACATTTATCTCTGTAAAATAGGAGCCTGATGTCTCTTTAATTCAAAAGCCTTTCTAGTTTGTGTCTTTTCCAAGTGACCACAGCATGGGGGAAAACTCTAAACAACTTACATAGAAATTTTAAATTTGAATAAGATGCAAAATTAAGATTGCACAATTATTGACAGAGAAGCAAAATGCATTTCTTCTTTTAAAAGTTTGATGACATGTGAACATAAAGTTGGATGCATACTTCTAAGTGTCAGAGGTTTTATCAAGAACAAAAGAAAACACAAATCCAGAGAAATAATTAGAGGTCGAAGTAAAGCCATTTTCAATTTAAAAAAAATAAACTGTATTAAACCTAAACATGAATTAATTTTAAAATAAAAGAGACTCCAGCATAATTTGGGGGTCCAGGAAAACACTGAGATTTATCCTAGTGTTTTGGGTTCAGCAAAATACATTTTGCCAAACCTTTTCCCCCTTAATTCAGAAAAGGCATGCATATTTCAAAGGAAATTTAATCCATATGTTTCTGATTCATTTACACTTAATTCATCAAAATGCTGTTTTGTAAGAGTTATTTGGTGTCCAAGAAGTCTTATAAGACTCCTCTCTTTGAACCAGAAAGCCTTGTGTTGCCAGAACTAAATGGAACTTTCTATGCAAAAATAGGAGGCCCTGGTGTTCCTCTAGGAGGTTTGGCCCCAAAACTAGACCCTTCTCCTAAAGAGATGAGGTCAAGAGTAATAGGTAATGCTGAGAATTAGCAGGGATCCTTTAGTCAGATAAAGAGAAAACTACCAAACACTCTCCAGTGAAACAAATTTATCATTCTGTTGAGAAGCCGTTTTTGTTTTCATTTTTTCATCATGGAAAACCATTCCAATGTTTCAACAAGAAAATGAAGGACTTTGGTCCTTAGCATGGAATGTTATACTTGGTTATTTAACCATGAATAAATATGTTATTTTATAAAACAATAGCAAAAGTTTACTTCCTCTGGAATTTCAAGCATTTTGTTATACAAATTGTCAGCTTCCTCAATGCCTTCATGTACTCCACTACTTGTTTTAGACTTTGAGAATGCTTTCTTTTAGCATAACTGATGTCTAAGTCTTTCCACTACCAGTAGGCTTTTTCTCTTTGGACATGTACTTGCTTAACGTCTAAGACTTCAGACACTTGTTCTTCTGTCTTCTATTTTTTTTCCTTTAATAAGCATACAAAGTCTCTACATTTAAAGCCATATTATCCTATGATACTTTTACTATGCTTATTAACTTGATTGTGCATATATCATGGCCACAGTTCAAAACGTCTTTTCCATTGATCCAAACATCATGATGCAGTTACAGTGCTATCCCTTGATAGATGTGGGAAAAGTCCACAGTCACTTGAATGGCAATGAGACATGGGGATCTAAAACTACAAACCTCATCAGATTTTAAATGACTATGAAAATTTCCTGATTGAAACCATGAAATAGCTCAGTGAAAATAACTTGGGTAAAATATCAAGCAGTAACAAAAGTTGTTGCCATTAATGATTTTTATAATCAATTTAATCTCAAAAAAAGAATGCATTTTGAAAAATGCATACTATAGACATAGTATTTGATAATATTGGTTATGAATCTTCATAATAATGACACCCTAATGATATAATTTCTTCTTTTTTTACTCTAAAATATAAGAGTGTTATATAACTTAAATAAATCTTAATTGTCATTGAAAAAAACTACCCCAATTATCATCACAAAAATTATGCTGAGTACAACCTACAAACTAAAGACAAAGTTTGGTGAATACAGGAATTTATTGAAATGTTAGCATGTAAACAATATCGCTTTAATTCTAAAGGGTATATAACTATGTGGCACAAAATGTAAGATTTGGAGAATATAAAATTGTTTTATTTCTTATTGATAATTATAACACAAGAAAGAGGCATCTACAGACAGATTTTTGATCAAGTCTTAGCTCTACCATTTAGGAACTATGTTCCATTGAGTCATCACTTTTAAAACTCTCTATGAACCAAAAAAAAATAAAAATAAAAAAATAAAAAAAAACTCTCTATGAACCAGCTTCCTTATTCATAAAATGCATAAAATCATATTCCTTGAAATCTCAAGGAGCAAAGAATTAAATAATATATGTGTATTAATGTTAGCTATTACAACAAATAAATGCCCAAATATATAATGACTCTAACGTGACAAGAATTTCTCTCTCACACATGTACCATTCCAAAAGGGTATTCTCAATTACCAGGGGCTCCACTTCAAACAGGGATATTGGAATCCAGACTCTTTTCATCTTGTAACCATACCCTTTTCAACACACCACTTCCAATATTATCATGCTTCTCTGCATCAAGCCAGAAGAAAGGGAACGAGCACAGAGTATCTCATGTGAGATGATTTTAGGGACTAGACCTAGAAGTAGTACTGCTGCTGCTGCTGAGTCGCCTCAGTCGTGTCCGACTCTGTGCGACCCCATAGACGGCAGCCCACCAGGCTCCTCTGGATTCTCCAGGCAAGAACACTGGAGTGGGTTGCCATTTCCTTCTCCAATGCGTGGAAGTGAAAAGTGAAAGTGAAATCGCTCAGTAGTCTCCGACTCTTCGTGACCCCATGGACTGCAGCCTACCAGGCTCCTCCGTCCATAGGATTTTCCAGGCAAGAGGACTGGAATGGGTTGCCATTGCCTTAGAAGTAGTACACATCACTGTTATTCACATTCCCTTGGAAAGAACTAACTCACTTGGCCACACCTAATTACAAACGAGAGCGGAAATGTACTAGTTGGGTTGCCAGGAAGAAGAAACAGGACGGAAGAAAACAGCCACTCTTGGGCACATCTAAAGTGCCTAGTAGCACTGTTCTGTCATTTAGTAAGTATTCAATAAATGTTAGCTATCACCATTATTAATAAAGTTTCTCTTCAGTGAAGACATTTAGCTTGCGAAACAAGAGCTTCCTTGGCAGAGCAGGTGAATACGTATTTTTCTATACATTTATGACATGGCTGAGAGAAACTCATTAACTGTTCAAAATTAAAATACAACAGTAGAATGTTTTAGAGTAAAAGCTTAATACATTTAACGCTGGATATATCAAATAGGATTCTAAACAGAAGACAACTGTATATTCTTTAATATACTATGATTTAAAATAATCAAATGGTTATTCTCAGTTTTCCAATATTCAAAGATCCAAGCTGAGCAAATTAGAACAAAATCTTTAGATCAGTGCATTTCAAAGAACATTACAGCAAACCTCAAACTCTTGTCCAAATTCCTTAGCTGCCATTATCACCCTGTTTGTAAAGCACACAGCTTCCATGGTATACAAGTCGAAAATAGTTTTTGATGTATGCACAGAGGTACCATTGTATTATTTTTTCTACTATGGAATAAGGCCCATGCAGATATAAAAAATCTTCACATATTTTTCTTCAAGATCTAACACTATACTTGTCTCTCAAGAGCAATGTAGAAAACCTTGTAAAAAAAAAATCATTCCTTCAAAAGAAATCTAAAGAAAAAGAAAAGTTAAAAACTTTTCAGGGTCTGTCTGGTTCTAATGGTAAAGCATTGCCAATCCAAGGGGCAGATTTCAGCAGTTTTAGAGTTAGCTAATTAAAATCACCCTTCCCTTAACTTGCTGCTTTTTCTCTCTTTAGTTGGCCCAACTTGTCCATTAGTATAATATTAAACAAATGAAAACAAAAGGAAAAACGAAGCAAGGTTCTCTCTATGCATATTTCTAAGACCAAGCAGTGTATGTTCCAAAACCATGTCTACAGAGCCAAAATTGTTGTGAAAATGAAGCAGCTTTCTAACTGATTGAAAATTATTTGAATTCAATGCTTGTTTTACATACTGAAAATGGCAGTTTAAAAAGTAATGGCTAAACAGATGCTACTAAAATACAGCACTCTTTTCCACATACAAGGCTTTGAAAGGCCTCTGAAATGTACCCAAGAAAGCAGGTTACCTCATAAATCCTCTCAGGCAATGTCTAATGAAGTCTCGTGTTATTTTCCCCCAATAATTTGTTAACCTTGAAAAATAAAACTTTCCTGAATGTCTCCAGCAACCTTGGCTTTCTGATCATGTGATCAGGGGAAGAAATACACTCTGGATTTCATTAGTTTGAGGACATCTGCAAGTAGAACTTATAACACAAAACAATCTCGGTTGCTGATCTTGTTCTCTCATCTGGACCAAACAGGGTTAGTGTCAACAACTGCAGTAAACGGCATAGCTAGAGCTAATGTAAACATTTCAGAATTCATAAGTTTAATATTGTCGTTCAGAAGTTGGACCCAGCTATGACTAAACTCTCCTGTACTCTAGACCGCAGGCTAGACGCTGACTTTGATATATCTCCAAAACAAAAATGTATCCAAACCTGCACATTGGGAGAAAAGTAAATGCTCCTGGCATGGGAAGAGGATGTGGCAATAGGTACCTTTGGCGGGTGGATAAACGCAGAAAGAGGAACAAAGGACGGTAATGCCCTGCCTGTAGCGGGTGGGAGGCGTTCTGTGGGTCCCATTGTTATTAAAGTCAAGTCATAAAAGTAGATACTGTTTATATCTGCGGTGGCAGCTCTTAGGCTTTAGCTCCGCCTCTAGCCACATTTTTTAAAAATAGCTCCATGCCATTCCTATTATGTGCAGGCTTTCTTTAGACCCAAGGCAAGACAATGGAAAAACCAACCTAAACAAAAACAAACGGAAACTAAAGGTTTGGGTTTTCTTTATAAACATGTCAGCCACAAGGTAGGTAATTGCCTTCAAATAAAGGAATTATTTGCTGGATCACTGTGCCCAAGTGAGAATTTTAACATCTTTAAGACCATACATTTTTTTTAAATTTTTTGTAGAATCTAGTTTTATGCAGCCAAAGATACTTTTGAGGTTCATGTATATTCCCAGGGCCAATTTATCTTATCATGGATAAACTGGATGGCACTTACTCTACTGTATCTTAAACAGAATGCTTTCTATCAGTGAACTGAAAGCTGCTCAGTTCTGTTCAGCTCTTTTGTGACCCCATGGACTGTAACCCTTCAGGCTCCTCTACCCATAGAATTTTCTAGGCAAGAATATTGGTATGGGCTGCCAGTCCCTTCTCCAGGGGATCTTCCCAGCCCAGGTATCAAACCCAGGTCTTCCACATTGCAGGCAGATTCTTTACTGTCTGAGCCACCAGAAAAGCCCTCAAATGAAACTAAATGATTAGGCCCTAACCACTTCTATTAATCCATTCCATTCAGTTGCTCAGTCGTGTCCAACTCTTCAGGAACCCATGGACTACAGCACAGTAGGCTTCCCTGTCCATCACCAACTCCCGGGGCCTACTCAAACTCCTGTCCATTGCGTCGGTGATGCCATCCAACCACCTCATTCTCGGTTGTCCCCTTCTCCTCCTGCCTTTCATCTTTCCCAGCATCAGGGTCTTTTCCAGTGAGTCAGTTCTCTGCATCAGGTGGCCAAAATACTGTAGTTTCAGCTTCAGCATCAGTCCTTCCAATGAATATTCAGGACTGATTTCCTTTAGGATGGACTGGTTGGATCTCTTTGTAGTCCAAGGGACTTTCAAGAGCCTTCTCCAACACCACCAAAAGCATCAGTTCTTTGGCACTCAGCTTTCTTTATGATCCAATTCTCACATCCATACATGACTACTGGAAAAACCATAGCTTTGACTAGACGGACCTTTGTCAGCAAAGTAATGTCTCTGCTTTTTAGTATGCTGTCTAGCTTTTCTTCCAAGGAGCAAGCATCTTTTGATTTCACGGCTGCAGTCACCATCTGCAGTGACTTTGGAGCCCTCCAAAATAAAGTCTTGACACTGTTTCAACTGTTTCCCCATCTATTTCCCATGAAGTAATGAGACTGGATGCCATGATCTTAGTTTTCTGAATGTTGGGTTTTAAGCCAGCTTTTTCACTCTCTCCTTTCACTTTTATCAAAAGGCTCCTTACTTCTTCTTCACTTTCTGCCATAAGGGTGGTGTCATCTGCATATCTGAGGTTATTGATATTTCTCCCAGCAGTCTTGATTCCAGCATGTGCTTCATCCAGCCCGGCATTTCTCATGATGTACTCTGCATATAAGTTAACTAAGCAGGGTGACAATATACAGCCTTGATGCACTCCCTTCCCAATTTGGAACCAGTCTGTTGTTTGATGTCCAGTTCTAAATGTTGCTTCCTGACCTGCATACAGATTTCTCAGAAGGTGGGTCAGGTTGTCTGGTATTCCCATCTCTTGAAGAATTTTTCAGTTTGTTGTGATCCACACGTCAAAGGCTTTTGGTCAATAAAGCAAAAGTAGATGTTTTTCTGGAATTCTCTTGCTTTTTCTATGATCCAGTGGATGTTGGCAATTTGATCTCTGGTTTCTCTGCCTTTTCTAAATCCAGCTTGAACATCTGGAAGTTCACAGTTCACATACTGTAGAAATCTGGCTTGGAGAATTTTGAGCATTACTTTGCTAGTGTGTGAGATGAGTGCAATTGTGCAGTAGTTTGAACTTTCTTTGGCATTCCCTTTCTTTGGGACTGGAATGAAAATTGACCTTGCCTAACTCAATGAAACTTAGCTATGCCATTTAGGGCCACCTGTGATGGACGGGTCATGGTGGAGAGTTCTGACAAAGCATGATCCACTGTAGAAGGGAATGGCAACCCACTCCAATATTCTTGCCTGGGAAATCCTATGGACAGAGGAACCTGGCGGGCTACATTCCATAGGGTCACAGAAGAGTTGGGCATACTTAGCAACTAAACAACAACACATTGCAAATTAAAAGAAACAAACAAAAAGACAGTAAACCACCTCTGAGGTGCTTGTAGTCCAACTAGAAATATATGACTTCAAATGATAGCAGGAAACATTTTTATGCTCAACTCAAAAATGCTTAAAAATGTATAAATGTTCAAACAAAAGATAGGTACAGTGTCAGGAACTTCTGAATCTAAGTAACAATAACATTGTAATAGCTGCCATAACTTTAGTATCTTCCACTGTGATAAGATAAGGAATCACTGGATTTTTCACTCATTAAAAAATTTGCTCCACAATCCATGTGTAATCCAGATATATCAGCAAATTATTTTCCACTCAAAATTCTCTTCCATCTCTCCTTAGTCAATCCAGATTCTTCCAGCTCCAGTTCTACTACTCATAAAAAGGTTTCACTTGTCTCCAATTACCTACGTCTAAACATTTTGTATATCCCACATTTGGGCAGTCATTATTTGATTGCAAGTGACAGAAACAACTCAAATTAGGTTAGGCAAAAAAAAAAAAAAAGATTATTGGTTCACATTTATAAAAATTTTCTATAAATTCATAACTTGCAATCTTGACCCAAAAAGCAAATTCTCTCTTAATGGAAATAGTTATCTATGTCACTATTCATCTTTTATTTATAAAGAATAAAACACAGGCTTAATTTTAGTTCCATTAAAAAACTCAAAAAAAAAAAAACCTGTAACTATACAGGTTGAAAATTTTACCATGACTATATAATGAAAGGGAAGGACTGTTTTCATTTTTTTTCCTAAAAGGAGAATCTATCTCTGCCAGTTGAAATACCCTAAATAGGTAGTGTGACTCAGACGGTAAAGAATCTGCCTGCAGTGCAGGAGACACAGGCTCGATCCCTGGGTCAGGAAGATCCCCTGAAGAAGGGAATAGCAACCCAGTCCAGTATTCTTGCCTTAAGAATTCCATGGACAGAAAAGCCTGGTGGGCTACAGTCCATGGGGTCACATAGAGTCGGACAAGACTGAGCAACTAACATACAACATGGTAGTCTTTCTGTCATTTAACTGTTATGATTCTCAGCCTTGGTCCATTAGTGTCATCTGGGAATCTTTTAAAAAGAAATCAGAGTCATCCTCCTTCCTCCTCAACACCAGAAAAATTCAATCAGAAGCCTGGGAAGTGGAGTCTAGACAACAGTATTTTTTTAATGTGCATTGAAGACTGAAAGTCCATCTTCTTTCTAGTACCTACATTATAACATCTACTCAGTCAGGGAGTTAGCAATAGTTCCCAGTTAGTGACAAAAAGGACAGAAAGTTAATTTTGGCTACTAGACAAGGACAAAACAAGAAGAAATGATTAGCAGAAGAATTCACAATACTTATTTTTATCCCCAAATGTGGCAGTGATTTTATCCCCAACAACAATTTGCAATTTCATTGCAAAGATCAGTTCCTGACCATAAAATTCTAGAATTTTTATATGTGTCTTCCATTCTTTGAGTTTTTGTTCATGTTTTTTGGTTTATTTTTTAGTTATTTTGTGCCCATGAAATTTGCCAGGGAATTATTTACCGTCATTTGTAGACGTCATAGAAAATATGAACTGGAGATTTAGACTACTACCTCCAGTCAGAAATAGACAGAATTGAATGTATAAACAATTAACAGACCATTTCATGTGCTTTTCTGCAACAAAAGCCCACTCACTTGAAGCTTGAGGGTAAGGGTGGGATGATATGGGAGAAGGGCATTGAAGCATGTTAATTTTCATATGTCTAATCAATCGCCAGCCCAGGATTGATGCTCGGGGCTGGTGCAGCGAGATTGCGGGGGGGGGGGGGAGGGGGAGGGGGGTTCCGGAGGGGAAGCATATGTAAACCCATGGTGATATCATGACAATGTATGGCAAAAACAATTAAAAAATAAAATAAAATAATTTAAAAAAATAAAATAAAATAAATAAATAAAATAAAATCTAAATTTAAAAAAAAAATAAAGGAGTTATTTGAAGGGACTTGTTAGTGAGCCATGTGAAATGACAGAAGCTATAAAGTTGGCCATAAATGTCATGTGTAATTAAAGACAATGAATGCATGGATGTTCATCAAGAAAATATGACTGCCTTAGAAGAAGAAAAGCAGTTTAGCTACTGTTTTATTCACAGGTTATTAGCAACAAAAAACATTATAGCATTTGAGGAAGAAGGGAGTTATTTACGTTGACTGCAGTGGAGAAAAAAGCCTAAAAGGGGAGCAGCTGGCTACTTAAGGGTTTATTTTTTGCCAACCAAAAGGACTGCCACCTATCTTTTCTTCACTTACCTTGACTGCCTGGCCACTACTGACACAAGAAGGAAATCTATGTCTTCAGAATCAACAACTTACACTCAGTGGCCCAATTGGCAGAAAACAGAAATAAACAAACACAAAAATCTCTTATTTTGCAATGTTAGTGAAGAAAACACTGACCTTCCACCTCCTACCTAATCTACCCCCAATTGCTTCTCTGACACCAAGCCTAGTAAAAATGAAAAGGGGTTTTCAAAAGAAGGAAAGAAACATCTGGACTTCAGATTCCCCTCCAAAGCAGAAACCAAGCCTATAAAGGTTACATGTTTCAACGAGCCACGCAAGACGAAGGAGAAAGTTCAACTGCTTATCCTACTTGACCTTGGCGTTAACACAGGATCACATTGATCCTGATGGAGAGATTAAAACGCCAAGTCCAGAACTGCTCACCAAGCAAATTCACAAGGGGAGTTCTAAGAGTTCTTTGGCACTCTTGTTTCATATGGAATTAGCAGGGACGATCCCAGCCACAAATGTAGCAATATTTTAAATCAGTGTGCAAAATTTCAAAGATAAAGCCTGAGATTGGAAGCAGTACTGAACTTTTCAAACACTGCTTTCCTAGTAGACTTTGTCAAGAAAATACAACATGTGTAAGGGCTGTTGAAAGATTTCTT
Organism: Antilocapra americana; assembly: GCA_007570785.1. Classification (NCBI taxonomy): domain Eukaryota; kingdom Metazoa; phylum Chordata; class Mammalia; order Artiodactyla; family Antilocapridae; genus Antilocapra; species Antilocapra americana. Next base: position 14,895,774 of record ML661338.1, read on the forward strand.
TATGGAAGGAAAATTTAAATGGAGGCCATTAGGGCCATGAGAGGTAAAGAATGAAGGTGGGGGGTGACAAACCCCAAAACATTTTCTTTTACATATTCCTACTCTAAATTGCAAAGTTATGCTACCTTCAGTGAAAATCACTTTCATAATACAGCAACATAGCATGTAAATAATTTTTCTCTAAAACCTAATACAGTTCTGAATTAATCAAAATGATAAATTTCAAACCTAAAATTATGAAAATATGACAGAAAGATTGACAACAAGAGAGTTTAACAACAAAAGTCTGTGGGTCACTAGTCCAGGGGTCCCCAGCCTCCAGGATCTAATGCCTAATGACCTGAGGTGGAGCTGATGTAATTAATAGTAGAAATAAAGTGCACAATAAATGTAATGAGCTTAAATCACCCTGAAATCTTCTGTCCTCCTGACCTGTCCATGGAAAAATCAGTCCCTGGTGCCAAAAGGTTGGGGATCACTGTATTTGTTATCTCTTAAACTGCTCTAACAGAAAGCACCTTGGACTAACAGACTGGGTAATTGGGCTCCAGCCCCAGCTCAGTCACCACTGAACTGCACCTCATAAGTTGCACCCAAAGCTTCTTATGTCCTTTGGGCCTTAATTTCTTTGTCAGTAAAATAAGAGTTGGAGTAGAGGAATTTAGAACCAAAATATTTCTAGACATTATGGAAGTTGTACAAACCTGCTCATGATTACCACACCCTCATTTTCAACTATTTTTTTCTGACTAACCCAACTCATAGTGTAGTTCCCCCTCTTCTCTCTTCAGGATACTCATTAATTCTCCCACCAATCTCTTAGCTCAGTGTTACTCATTTGCTCTAATGTCTTCTCTCTCTATGAGACTATAAATTCCCCTGGGGCACAAAATAACTTGTTTTTAATTGAATCCTTAATTAAAATTAAGAGTGTTATGCACAAGGTACATGTTTGCCTGTGTTTTTTTTGAATAAATGTATGAATGAGAGAATGTTTGGCACTTACTAAGTACTGAGTTAATTGACCAGTTACTATTGTTAAGGATGACTCATAAAAGTAAGCCAAAAGAAACACTGATTTCTAGAAAGCAGGATCTAGTCATTATACCAAAAAGTTGCCCAGACTACATTCATTAGACTGTTAAAAAAAAAAATCCACTTTAAAATCCCAATATTATCCCTGTTTTGTAAGAATCTCAGAAGTTATATATTTCATCTGAAAATCTTAAAGCTATACAATGTAAATCGACATGAAAAATATCTGTTGTTACAGCATATTTTTTTCATAAAAATGAGACAAAATTCTACATTTTTCTAGCCCTTATTGGTGTACTTATAGTCTAGTGTTTTTTGGGTCTTTGCTGTATCGTATTAAGTAATACAGAAATGCCTAACTCTTTCATTGTACCATCATTTAAAAGAATATAAATAATCACATTTTTATGTTTCTGGGGCCTCCCAGCTGGCACAGTAGGAAAGAATCTACATGCCAATGCAGAAGACGCAAGAGACACAGGTTCAATTCCTGGGTCAGGAAGATCCCCTGGAGTAAAAAATGGCAACTAACTCCAGTATTCTTGCCTGTAAATTTCCATGGATAGAGGAACCCTGCAGATTATAGTCCTTGGGTCATAAATAATCAGACACAACTGAGCTATTGAGAAAGCACACCTCATGTATACTAAAGAAAAACTTTTAAGCATTCGATTTAAGAATTTATGTATTCGTGGATTTTACAGTATTATTGGCTCCTTTAATCAGACATTTTCAATGTTTATCATACCAGAAAAAGCGCTTATGTCATAGGACTCCACTGGAGAAAATAAGAGGCTCTGACATTATGAGTCTTGCAACATCACCAACACAGTTCTTTTCTACTAGCATATGGAAAGTCTTCTAACTTGCTAATTAAACTCTACCACCCCTCCCCTCTTTACTACATAAACACCAATTTTATCCTACGAATAACCTCAATTAGTTTTTCCTATGCTAATAGCTAAGGAGACATGACACACCTTTTCCCCCCTTGGATTTTGGTTATCAGCTTACATTTGAAAGGAAAGTACATGGAGAAAAATCATAGCCAGATGAACAAGATTAATTCCTAAGAGAAAGAAGTCACAAGACAATGAAGGACCACAGATTAGTTCAAGCAAGAAATATGACAGCCTTGTTCTGTGTACTGGATCTTCAGCCAGTGGCTGGAATTTAAATAAATAAACATTTTCTTCACATGTGGTCTTCAGTTCCCTGTTAAAGTTCACTATCACAAAGTTTAATTTTGGCCAAAATATATTTTAAAATACTTTTTTACCTCATCTAGTCCCAACAAAATCATTGGGGAACCCCAAACCAGTGAAGTCTATTACAGGATGGTTAATTGAAATCACACACACACACACACACACACACACACACACACACACACACACACACACACACACACAGAGAGTAATCACAATGTGTTTTTAAAAATCCATTTCATCATCAGAGCTTTGTTTTGGAAAGATTGTCTGTTTTCCCATATCCCTTCCTTAAAAGGACAATTTTAATTCCAAGTGCCCCAGATAAATAGGAACATAACTGATAAAGGCATCAGACAGAAATCAAAGCCAACAAGAATAATGCTTGGCACACACTTGCCCTTCACAGACTGTCATGATTGAGATCAGCCTGTACCACCACCAGTATGTGGTGTTTGCCAGCTGAGGCTCAGCTGTGAGCGTGAACTCTAAGCAAACCAATAGGCAGAAGTGGATCAGACAGCCAAGTCACACCTGTGATATATCTTCTGGTCTAGAGTATAAGAAATGTTGACTAGAGTAACTCAGAGTCACTAAAGCAACAGAGCTGTTAGGCTTGTTTATCAGATTGGCCGAAGTCTGATGTGACAGAAACAGCATGTTCTGCTATTCAATGAACCCACTGGTGTAAATACCACTCGAGCAGCCCATGAACTCCAGTGGAGATCTGTTTATTTTGAGCATAACAGAAGGAGATTTTTCTGACATTTTTGCTCTTAATTACACAGAAAATATTTAACCACTAATTGGACTTAACACAAAAGGAAAAGAAAGTAGTTGCTTGATGACAAAAATGTATCTCTAAAAAGTCAGTTATTTTCAATATTTTTAGTGACCATCAGATGGAATCCTTTGTACAATATTATATTTGGTGGTTCTCCTTAAAAGTATACAGTTAACTCATTATTCACTTAAAAGATGTAGCTCAAAAATAATTTTAAGCAGTAACATAATAACTCAGAATAACTAAACCTTAAGTAGGCTTAAAGTTTCAAAGAAAATAAAAATTATTTCCAAACAATAGTCTTTTGTTTTTTAAACAAAATTATGAATACTTTGTTTCTCTGAAATTAAGTTTAATCTCTTAGCAAAAATGAAATAGACAGCTAAGAGAAATGAGCTCTCTTAACATTGCTACTGGGAGTATAAAATAACTTTTCTGTAGAGCAACTAAGCAGCTTAAGCAATAGCTATCAAAAGCCTCAAATACTTTTAAAACTTTTACAAAGATTCCACTTCTAAGATTTTTTTCCTAATAAGTAAATTGAGATGCAGATACAGTTATATAGGAAATACATATAGTTTATATATATATATATACACACATATACATATGTATAGGAAAGCTATGACAAACCTAGATGGTGTGTTTTAAAGCAGAGACACTGCTCTGCTGACAAAGGTCTGTATAGTCAAGGATATGGTCTTCCCGGTGGTCATGTCCAGTTGTAAGAGCTGGACCATAAAGAAGGCAGAGTGCCAAAGAATTGATGCTTTCAAACTGTGGTGCTGGAGAAGACTCCTGAGAGTCCCTTGGATAGCAAGGAGATCAAAGCATTCAGTCTAAAGGGAAATCAACCCTGAACACTCATTGGAAAGACTGATCCTGAAACTGAAGCTCCAGTATTTTCATCACCTATTACAAACAGCTGACTCATTGGAAAAGTCCCTCATGCTGGGAAGGATTGAGGGCAGGAGAAGAGGGTGTCAGAGGATGAGATGGCTGTATGGCATCACCGATGCAATGGACACGAACTTGGGAAAATTTCAGGAGATGGTAAAAGACAGGGAGGGCTGGCGTGCTGCAGTCCATGGGGTCGGAAAGAGTCAGACACTACTGGGCAACTTAACAACAACAAACTGAATGCAGATAAGAGTTATATATAATAGTATTCATTGTGGAGCTAATACTGGAAATAATGTCATTGTCCAAAACTAAGGAATTTGTTCAGTAAATATGTTACAGCCAATGTGATAAAATAGTGCTTAATAGTTTAAAATTATGTCATAGAAGAACATTTAATAGCATTAGAAAATATTCTTGATGTTTCGATAAATGAAAAGCAGGTTATAAAATAGTAAATGTAAACCCATGGTAATATCACGTCATTGTATGGCAAAACTAATAAAAAAATAAAAAATAAAAATAAATAAATAAATAAAATAAAACACATACTCAAAAAAAAATAGTAAATATAATAAAATCACAATTTTTAAGTTATATAAATGTATAGAAAAAGGGCTCAGCATATATTCTATAGATCAGTACTGCCCATAGGAATATGGTACAAGTCATACATGTTATTCTAAACTTTCTAATATATACATTAAAATGTAAAAAGCAACAGGTTAAATTAATTTTAATAATATACATTATTTAACCCAATATATTCAAAGTATCATTTCAATACTATGTAATCAATGTAAAAAATCTATTAATGTGGTTTTATTTCATACTAAGCCTTTGATATTTCATGTATTTTCTGTATTTACAGCACATCTTATTACAGACTAGTCACATTTCAGTTGCTCAATAGTCAGGTGTAGCTAGCAACTACAATGTTGGGCAGGATACCTCAAGAACATAGGATATGGATGATTTGTTTCAATCTTTATATTTTTCTATACATTCTACTTTTATAATCAGAAAAAAGTCAGTATTTTTAAATAACTAAATAGAGGTAATGAGACAAAGAGGAAAGTTATATATCAGTCAATGAGTTCTGTCACTCAGTCGTGTCCAAGTCTTTGTGACCCCATGGACTGCAGCATGCCAGGCTTCCCTATCCATCACCAGCTCCCAGAGCTTGGTCAAATTCATGTCCATTGAGTCGGTGATGCCACCCAACCATTTCATTCTCTGTCGTCCCCTTCTCCTCCTGCCTTCAATCTTTCCCAGCATCAGTGTCTTTTCTAATGAATCAGTTCTTCACATCAGGTAGCCAAAGTATTGGAGCTTCCATTTCAGCATTAGTCTTTCCAATGAATATTCAGGGTTGATTTCCTTTAGGATTGACTGGTTTGATCTCCTTGCAGTCCAAGGGATTCTCAAGAGTCTTCTCCAACACCACAGTTCAAAAGCATCAATTCTTCAGCCCTCAGTTTTCTTCATGTTCCAACTCTCACATCCATACATGACTACTGGAAAAACCATAGCCTTGACTAGACACACCTTTGTCGGCAAAGTGATGTCTATTATATATTTTGAATATATAATAATAATGTTATAGTAACTATACATATAGTATATATAGTAATTATAGTTATAAATATATAGTTATATATAGTTATATGTATATACCTATATATATATGTATAGTAACTATATATATATATATATATATATATACACACACACACACATCAAAGACCCAGATGCAGAGGGTTCTGATTCTATTTGTAGCTGCACCACAAGTCCTCATCTGAAAATTACAATATCTATCTCATAAAAATACTGAGGTAAAATACAGGAGATGACATAGGTAAAAAGCAGCAGAATGCCTGGATTTTTCACCTACCTAGAAATTTTCCCACATAAAAATCAATTCTATATCTGTATACAGAACATCCCCTGAATCAATGGTAAAGTTTAGACATGCTATGAGCCCTTTGAAGAGGGAGTTGTGCTCTTTTTTTGATCAGGTTTTGATCTACAGAGTCTAGTACAGTGCCTAGCACATTTGTTATATAAACTAATAAATGAATGAACAATTAACGGCATTTGGATAGGTTGTGCCTTTTAAAAGCACTTCACCTGAATGACTTTTTAAAGTGTTCTTCCCCCTTTCAGTATTAATGATTTGAAATCATATGAAATTTTTTTTAAGTTTTCATCTATTTAAGACTTTCCCAAGCCCATTTTCTCTTCAGCTGGCTCTTGCCACCTTCTATCCACATCTTCTAAGGATTAACAGTTTGACATCCTTCCCTGAAACTTCCACAGTTCTGTTTTCCTCTATTTTAGCATTTACTATGTTCTACTTGAATTACTTGTGTATGGGCATATCTTTAGTAGACTGACTTCCTTTAAGGCAGGCAATGTGTCCATTCTCCAGTACTAGAACAGAGTAAGTACTCAATAACATCTATTCTGTGCATGAAGGAATGAATGAGTAAACTGTTAGCTCCTCAAAATTTGTATCTTTATTTCATTCATTCTGTATATCTCACTATGATTCTCATATTTGTTTTTAGATATTTATAGGGATGATAGATCCAAGTATTAATGTGCTCCTAACTGCACCCAACATTTCCATACCTTCAAGGTCACCAAATTCTCTCCCTTGGTTCTCTCTACTCAACTTTGGTATAGAAATGTCACCTACAGTGGAAAAATAGCAAAATACTATGAACACTGAAAACTTTAAATATAGAATTTCAGGTTGAGTTATTCTGTTCTTAGAGGAACTCAACTAGAGAAAAGAAGAGACTATGATGGAGAGTCAATAAAAAATGAAAAGGAATAAAGACACTTCAGTGTTTGGAAATGGGCAAAAGTGCACAATGAAGGGCATACATGTCTAATTTCTGTGGTTCTCTCTTTTAAATAGCTATGTTCCAGTAGAATGCTTGTAAGTCCTTTGTGTATATGATGAAAAACTTGCCTTTCATGAGGGATAATGGTTAGATTACAAGAAATTTTACCTGCCAAAATGGGATTAAGTGAATCAGTTTAGGGCTGTCCAATCTATGACTATAACAGATATTCTGAATGCAAAATTAACAAATGTATGTATGTATTTGTTTTCTTTGTCACTTTTAAATAGTTTGAAAGTTGCCAACACAGCGCAAAATAAGCCATACAAATTCTTAGCTAACATATAGGCAAAATCAACTTCCATAAATATGTTACTATCATGCTTTGCTGATTTATAGAAATATGTACTACTTACATTTGTGTCCAAATTCACACCACTAAACGTATGTTAGACTTCACTTTCATATTCTAATGCTTACTTAGTTCTGTTTTGTAGGGCTGATTGGTTGGTTGGTTGGTATTTTAGAACTCAGCTGCAAAGAGTTGAGTTAACATATTCTCCATCTCATAACATATTATACTTATCATCCATGCAAGTCAGTTTTCTTGTTTATTTTTCCCCTTCTTATCCTTCTCCACCTTTATTTTCCCCTTTCCACAGATTTAGCTCTAATATATTTGAAACATGTTCACAAATATTTATATATGCTTATAGAATAGTGTTATTTATGTATTACTTCTTTTATTTGTATGAATGCTATGCTATAGATATAATGATCTGTCAGACTTTTTCAACACTGTCTTTTTAATATCTATCCACAGAAATAAATATCCACATGTATGAACAAAATTAGAATTTCAACAAAAATATAGAAAATATTAAAAAAGAATCAAGAAGTTGAAGAATTCAATAAATGAACTGAAAATTTCACTAAAGAGGTACAGCATCAAACTTGATCAAATAAAAAAAATGAATTCAAAAACAAGTTATCTGAAGTTGTCCAGTCAGAAGAGCAAAAAGAAAAAAGAATTAAAAGGAATAACTAACATTTAAAGGACTTCTACAACACTATCAAGAGGATGAATATATACATTATGAAGGTCTCAGAAGGAAAGAGAGAAAAAAGGCAGAAAGCTTATTTAGAGAAACAGTGGTCAAACACCTCACAAATTTGGGGATGTAATGAGCACAATAGACTCAAATACAAAGAACTCAAATAAACCCACACTAAGATTCTTTATAATCACACTATTAGAAGTAAAAGCAAAGAAAGAATTTTTAAAGAAGTAGCAGAAGAGCAACTAATCACCTATGGAGGAATCCAATATAACTATCAACATATTTTTTCATCTGGAACTTTAGAGCACAGAAAGAATGGAATTATATAACTCAAAGGGCTAAAAGAAAAAACTGCCAACCAAAAATAATCTATCTCACAAAACTTTCCATCAAAATGAATGAGACAGACTTTCTCAGGTAAATGAAAGCAGGAGTTAATGATCACTAGGCCTGGCTTATAGGAAATGCTAAAGACAATGCTTCAAATTGAAACAAAAAGATCCAAAACAACATGAAAGCATATGAAAGTATAAAGTCATTGGTAAAGGTAAATATATATAGATACACAATAATACTTCAATGATGGTGTGTAAATCACTTTTAATTCTGGCACAGATGTTAAAATACAAAAGCATTAAAAATTATTATAACTACAAAACTGTGTTAATAGGTAATATGAAATAGATAACTTGTAACACCAATAATATGAAACAGATAAAAGTAAAAATGTAGGAGTTATGTATGCAATTGAATTTAAGCTGTAACAGCTTAAGTAGTTGTTAGGTTGTAGTAACCAAAAGATGTTTTATGTAAGCCCAATGGTAACCAAAAAGAAAACACCTACAGAAGATACACAAAAGAAAATTAGGATGAAATCAAAGTATATCACCACAAAAATCAACAAGTCACAGTGGAAATAAGAGATGAGAGGAGAAACAAAAAGCTATAATAGATGCAAAGCAATTAATAAATTTACGATATTCCCTATCAGTAATTACTTTAAAGGTAAATGATTAATCTCTAATCAAAAGACATATGGTAGCTGAATGGATTTTTTTTTAAATAAAGCAAAAAATATGCTGGTCGCAAAAGACTAATGTAAACAGAAGGAAAAATATATTCCATGCAAGTATTAACCAAAGAGAACAGGGATGACCATACTCACCTCAAATAAAATAGACTTTAGGTCAAAAACTGTCATAAGAGACAAAGGATATTATATGATAAAAAGTGTAAATTCATTAGGAAAATATAATAATTACATATACAAAATAAACATCAGAGAGCCTAAATATATGAAGCAAATATTACATAACTGAAAGGAGAAATAGAAAGCAACACAATAATAGTAGAAAACTTCAAATTCCATTTTAAATAATGAACAGAACATCCAGACAAAAGATTAATAATAAAATAGACCTAAACAAAACTGTAGCCCAAATGAACCTAACAGACATTCCGTCCAAAAGCAACAGAATACACATTCTTTTCCAGTACACATAAAACAATCTCCAGGACAGATCACAAATTAGGTCACAAAACAAGACAACAAATTAAAGGCTGAAGTCATATGAAATATCTTTTCTGATTACCATGGAATGAAACTAGAAATTAATAGCAGAAAAAAAGGCAGAAATTAAACAACATAAGCTCAAACAGCTAGTTAGTCAAAGAAACCAAGAAGAAAATTAGAAAATATCTTGTAAAACATGAAAACAAAAATACAACATACCCAAATTTATGGGCCAGTACTAAGAGGCAAGTTTATAGCAATAAATTCCTAAAATAAAAAAAGAAACAAATTCTTAAATAAACAGTCTGACTTCACACCTCAAGGAAACAGAAGAAATACAAAATTAGCATAAAGTTTGTAGAAGGAAAGTAATAGCAGATTAGAACAGAAATAAAAAGAATAGAAAATAGTGGGAGGAAAGAAAAACACTGACAAAACTAAAAGATGGTTTTTATAGAAGAGATAAACAAAGCTGACAAAACCTTAACTAGACTAACTTAGGAAAAAGAAAATTCAAATAAATTAATTCAGAAGTGAAGGAAGAGACATAACAACTGATACCACAGAAATAAAAGAAAGAATATGAAGTCACTCAATCATCTCTGACTCTTTGTGACCCCATGGACTGTAGCCTACCAGGCTCCTCTATCCATGGGATTACCTAGGCAAGAGTACAGAAATAAAAGGGACTATAAAAGACAATGAACAACTATATGCCAATGAACTAGATAACCTAAAAGAAATGGATAAATTCCTACAAACATACAAGCTACCAAGACTTAACTGTTAAGAAAATAATGTCTGAATAAACTTATAACTATTATGGAGATTTAATTAGTAATCATAAAATTCCAAACAAAGCAAAGCCCAAGACCAGATGGCTTCATTGATACATTCTACCACCCATTCAAAGAAGAATTAATGCCAATCTTCAAACTAAAAATAAAAAGGAAGAAAACTTCCAAATCCATTTTATGAGGCCTATATTACCCTGTATGAAAGCCAAAGATAGTATGAGTGGCGCACAACATCCTTGATAAATATAGATGCAAAAGTTATTAACAAAACACTAGTAAATGGATCTCAATAGCACATTAAAAGGCTCATAAACCCTGATCAAGTGGGATTTATCCCAGGAAGGCAAGGATAGTTCAGCATACACAAATCAATCAAAGTAATACACCATATTTTCAGAACAAAAAATAAAAATCACATAATAATCTCAACAGATGTAGAAAAGCTTTTGAAAAACTTCAACATACAAAAAATGTTTTCATAACAAAATTGCTCAACAAACTAGGAATAAAAAGAAAATGACTTCAACATAACACAGGTATTAAATATCCACAGCTAATATCATACTCAATAGTGAAAAACTAAAAGCTTTTCTTCTAATATCAGGAATAAGGCAAGCACGAATACTCTGGCCTTTATCGTCACAGAGTATTGAACGTACTAGACAAAGCAATTAGGCAAGAAGGAAATAAGGCCATCCAAATCAGAAAGGAAGAAGTAAAGTTATTCTTGTTTGAAGATGTCATAATTTTATATGTAGATACTCTAAAACTCCACACCAAAGAAAAAAAAATTGTTAGAACTAACAAATTAATTCAGCAAAGTTTCAGGATATTCTCTTCAATAAGTGCTTTTAGGAAAACTAGATATCCACATGCAAAGCAAGGTAATTGAACTCTTCTCTTATATCATATATAATAAGCAGTTCAAAAATGTATTTAAACCTTAAATGCAATACCTGAAATGATAAAACTCCTAGATGAAAACATAGGGCAAAATCTTCATGACATTGGTCTTTAAAATGATTTCTTGAATATGACACCGAAAGTACAGTCAACAAAAGCAAAAACAGACAACAGCAACTGCATCAAACTCAAAAGCTTCTGCACAGCAAAAGAAACAATCAACAGAGTGAAAATGCAATCTTCAGAAAGGAAGAAAATAGTTGCAAGCCATATACTGACAAAGGGTTAATATACAAAATATGTAAGGAACTCCTACAATTCAATTGCAAAAAAACAAATAATCCAAAAAAAATTGGGCAAAAGACTTGAATAAACATTTCTCCAAAGAAACCATAGAAATGACCAGAAGGTATACACAAAGATGCTTAAAATCAGTGATAATCTGAAAAACAAACATTAAAATCACAATGAGATATAACCTCACAACTGCTAGGATGCCTATCATTAAAACACATACACACAGAGATACATAATAACAAGTGTTGGTGAGGATGAGGAGAAATTGGAATCTTTGTGCTCCATTGATGGCTATGTAATATGGTGCAATGGCTATGGAAAATAATATGGAGTTTCCTTGAAAAAATAAATAAAAATATAACTATCATATGGTTTAACAATCCAGCTTCTGGGTATTTATCCTAAAGAGTTGAAATGAAGACCTTAAAGACATATGTGTCTAACAACTTTCACTGAAGCATTATTCACATTGTAGCACTTATTCAAAACTACCTAGATGGCAGTCAATATGTGAATGGATAAAGAAAAATGTGGTATATATATATATATATATGAGGAAATACGTATGTATACAATGGCAATATGGAATTCAGCCACAAAAGTTAGGAAATCCTGTCATATGTTACACTATAGATCAACCTTGAGGACGTTATGCTAAATAAAAGTGTCAGTCAAAGAAGTATAAAACTGCATAATTCTTATATAAAATATATAGAATAGTCAAATTACCTTTTGAAGCTTAAAATATTGGGTTGGCCAAAAAGTTCCTTAGGATTTTTAAGTAAAAATAAAATACATAAGCTTTATCACCAAGAATTTTACTGAACAATGTATTCACTGTTTTGTTCCACTACCTTCTGCCACTTTTCAGGTAACTTCATAATTCTATCTTCCCAAAATGTTTTATCTTTTTGAGCAAAGAATTGTTCCAGGTGCCTTTTAAAGTCTTCCAGGGAACTGAAATTTTTTCATTAAGAGAATTTTGTAAAGACCAAAATAAACAGAAATCTGAAGGTACAATATCTGGTAAATACAGCAGATGAATCAGAACTTCCTAGACAAGCTGTAACAGTTTTTGCCTGGTCATCAGAGAAACATATGGTCTTGCGTTATCCCGATGAAGATTATGCATCTTCTGTTGACTAATTCTGGACACTTTTCATTGAGTGCTGCTTTCAGTTGGTCTAATTGGGAACAGCACTCATTGAAATTAATCATTTGGCTTTCCAGAAGGAGCTCATAATAGAGGACTTCCTCCCAACCCCACCATATAAACAACATCACCTTCTTTGGATGAAGACTGGACTTTGGTGTGGTTGGTGGTGGTTCATTTCACTTGCTCCATGATCTCTTCTGTTCCACATTATACTACAGTACACTTTTCACCACTTGTCAAAATTTATTGTAATAATTGAATGTTTTCACTAAGTTTCAGTAGAGAACTGCATGTGGAAATATGGTCAAGAAGGTTTTTGCTTAAATAATGTGGAACCCAAACATCAAAATCATTAGTATAAACAAGCTGGTGCAAATGACTGATTTTCAACACTTGACTTGGATATTTTGAGTATGTCAGCTATTTCCCACATGATATAACATTGATTGTTCTCAATTAATGTCTTGATTTGATCAATATCAACTTCAACTGTCTACCAGACCATGGAGCAGCATCTGGTAAAAACAAAACTTCATAAACAACTTTTGAAGTGGTTCCATCAGTCTCAGCACCTTCTCCATAAACAGCACAAATTTTCTTTTTTTCATTTCAGTTTCATTTTTACCTTTCTTGAAATAATAAAGTATAATATGCTTGAAATGTTACTTTTTTCCTTCCAGCTTCAATACAAAAATGGGTACACAAAAATTCACCAATTTTGATGTTTTGCATACTGATATGATAGCTGTCACAATACAATCTAACAAAACTGTTCTGAATGAAGTTAAAGACAACTAAGGGCTACTAGAGCCAACTTACATAAAAAACAAAAGGAACCTTTTGACTAAGCCAATAGACGGGTATTTGTCAGAGGCTAGGGGGAGGGGGAAAGGAGGAGTTGCTGTTCAAAGGGTATAAAGTTTCAGTCATACAAGATGAGAAACTTTTAGAGATCTGCTATATAATACGTTTATAGCTAACTAATAATGCTGTAGAAAAACATCTATTTCTGCTTCATTGAATACGCTAAAGCCTTTGACTGTGGGGATCTCAAAAAACTGGAAAATTCTTAAAGTGATGGGAATACCAGATCACCTTATCTGCCTCCTGAAAAATCTGTATGCAAGGTAAGAAACAACAGACCCAGACATGGAACAACAGACTGGTTTGAAATTGGAAAGGAGTACGTCAAGGCTTAGTTAATTTATTTAACTTATATGCAGAGGACATCATGCAAACTGCCAGGCTGGATAAAGCACAAGCTGGAATCAAGATTGCTGGGAGAAATAACAATAACCTCAGATATGCAGATGATACCACCCTATGGCAGAAAGCAAAGAACTAAAGAACCTCTTGATGAAAGTGAAAGAGGAGAGTGAAAAAGTTGGCTTAAAACTCAACATTTAAAAAACAAAGATCATGGCATCTGGTCCCATCATTTCATGGCAAATACATGAGGAAACAATGGAAACTGTGAGAAACTTTATTTTCTTGGGCTCCAAAATCACTGCAGATGGTGACTGTAGCCATGAAATTAAAAGATGCTTGCTCCTTAGAAGAAAAGCCATTACCAACTTAGACAGCATATTAAAAAGCAGAGACATTACTTTGCCAACAAAGGTCTGTCTAATTAAGGCTATGGTTTTTCCAGTAGTCATGTATGGATGTGAGAGTTGGACGGTGAAGAAAGCTGAGCGCCAAAGAATTGATGCTTTTGAACTGTGGTGTTGGAGAAGACTCTTGAGAGTCCCTTGGACTGCAAGGAGATCCAACCAGTCCATCCTAAAGGAGATCAATCCTGAGTGCTCATTGGAGCTGATGCTGAAGCTGAAACTCCAATACTTTGGCCATCTGATGCAAAGAACTGACTCGACCCTGATGCTTGGCAAGATTGAAGGCAGTAGGAGAAAGTGACAAAAGAGGATGAGATGGTTGGATAGCATCACCAACTCAGTGGATGTAAGTTTGAGCAAGCTCCAGGAGTTGGTGATGGACAGGGAAACCTGCGGTGCTGTAGACCATGTGGTCTCAAAGAATCGAACATGACTGAGTGACTGAACTGAACTGAAATCTCAGGTTATATGCTTTTTACCACAAGTTTTAAAAATTATATGATCAACTTTCTCATATCTGGTGTTGAATGATATCTGTCACCTTGAAATTTGAGTAAATTTTCTCAGAACTTCTTGGTTGAGTGACTGAACTAAACTGATGTCAGAGTAAAATCAACACATTTCTCACAAATTCTTATTGATAAGGGTGACTCAATCTGGACTCTTTATTGATTGATAAATGCCCTTTACTTCTCTCTCAATGTTGTTGAATATTAAGAATCTTCATAATCTTCACTCTCCTAAATCCCTTCCCTTCAACCTTGCTATCACCTTGATTTTTTTTTTTAATTTTACAGACTGCCATGGTGGTGGTGGCTTAGTCCCTAAGTCGTGTCTGACTCTTGCATCCCCATGGACTGTAGCCTGCCAGGCTTCTCTGTCCATGGGATTCTCCAGGCAAGAATACCAGAGTGGGTTGCCTTTCCCTTCTCCATTTCCTTCTCCCAACCCAGGAATTGAACCCATGTCTCCTGCATTGCAGACAGATTCTTTACCAACTAAGCTAGAGGAAAGCTCACAGACTGCCATTAAAAGTCTCTTTTATCTGGATCTAATATGAAAGGTTGCCAGTGAGCTCACAGCTTAAGCAGTTGGAGAATCATTATAATTGATCATTCATTTGAAGGCCTTTCTAGTGTGTAACATTTTGGTAGATCTTTCAAAGAACCAGATTCTCATGGTGACTTACCACCCTGTTGTTTCAGATCCCTTAGTCCAAGTCTTTATCCTCTAGGATGCTCATAAAATATTTTCTCTGTATCTCAGAAATCTGCTCTGAGATTTAATTCTTGCATCTCATATACCAAAGAAAATGGTACATGAAACAGTGGTCGATCTCATATTTAGTGCCACAAATGGATAAATTTCCCACTCCATTATAAGATAGCGACACCTAAATTTTTTAAAGGCCACACTGAAAAGCAGTCTTTCGTATGTGTGAGCTAACGAGGGTGTTAATTAATTCAAATTAATTTGGCACATTCCCTAAAGACAAAAAGACCACTGCTATTTTATTCTGCAATTCTATGAATTCTGATGATTTTTCTGCACATTTTAGCATCACTGTTAGCATGTGAGATAAAATCACCCATGGTAATTAGCTTATCAGATGCTTAGAATAATACAGTGGGTTTGTCCAAATCCATTAGCCTCTTCCTCCCATACCATTATTTGTTATGGTCATGTGGTAAAATTAAACCACAATACTATCTGTGCCCCTTCACTCTGTCATTCTCATAAAAGTTAACTACTTTTTTCTTAGAAATCCAGATGAAATCTCATGAGCAATTTACTACCACAGTGCGCTTAAACTGGATTAAATTTCTGCATGAAAATTCAGTGCTGAAAATAATCCTCCTCAAAATGAAACACACTGGCACTCCCTCCTTTTTACTTTAGTCGTATATTTTCACTTTTTATTTTGCATCTATATATTAGAACACCTTTAATAGGCTTTATGTAGAGCTCAAAATCTTTTCCAATAGGTTTTGAAGATTTGGTATTAAGAAAAACTTACACTTCATAAATATCCATTCACTTAGTCTTCTGTCTTTTTCTTAACTTCACATTCTTGGTATCTTTGTTGATATAGTATTTATATCTCAAACTTACTGAAACTTATTATATTTAATTTCTTAACTATATGCCTCATTTCCACCATTTGTTCAATGACATATTCTGCTA
>ML661338.1:14918341-15075893 GCA_007570785.1 Antilocapra americana
GAATGACCTATAGATATCAATTAGGTCTAGTTGGTCTATTGTATCATTTAAAGTTTGAATTTCCTTGTTACTTTTCTGTCTAGTTGATCTATCCATTGGTGTGAGTGGTGTATTAAAGTCTCCCACTATTATTGTGTTGTTGTTGATTTCCCCTTTCATACTTGTTAGCATTTGCCTTACATATTGTGGAGCTCCTATGTTAGGTGCATAAATATTTATAATTGTTATTTCTTCTTCCTGGATTGATCCTTTGATCATTATGTAATGTCCATCTTTATCTCTTTTCACTGCCTTTATTTTAAAGTCTACTTTATCTGATATGAGTATTGCCACTCCTGCTTTCTTTTGGTCTTTATTCACATGGAGTATCTTTTTCCAGCCTTTAACTTTCAGTCTATATGTGTCCCTAGGTTTGAGGTGGGTCTCTTGTAGACAACATATATAGGGATCTTGTTTCTGTATCCAATCGGCCAATCTTTATCTTTTGGTTGGGGCATTTAGCCCATTTATATTTAATGTAATTATTGATAAGTATGATCCCGTTGCCATTTGTTTTATTGTTTTGGGTTCCAGATTATCTACCCCATTTGTGTTTCCTATCTAGGCAAGATCCTTTAGCATTCGTTGGAGGGCTGGTTTGGTGTTGCTGAATTCTCTCAGTTTCTGCTTGTCTGAAAAACTTTTGAATTCTCCTTTAAATTTGAATGAGATCCTTGCTGGGTACAGTAATCGGGGTTGTAGATTGTTTTCTTCCATGACTTTAAGAATGCTCTGCCATTCCCTTCTGGCCTGAAGCGTTTGTATTGAGAGATCAGCTGTTATCCTTATGGGATTCCCCTTGTGAGTTATTTTTTGCTTCTCCCTTGCTGCTTTTAATAGTTGGTCTTTGTATTTGATATTTGTTAATTTGATTAATATGTGTCTTGGGGTGTCCCGCTTGGGGTTCATTCTATTTGGGACTCTCTGTGTTTCTTGGACCTGAGTGGCTATTTGCTTCCCCAATTTAGGGAAATTTTCAACAATTATCTCTTCAAGAATTTTCTGATGGTCTTTCTTTTTGTCTTCTTCTTCTGGGACTCCTATGATTCGAATATTGGTGCGTTTAATATTGTCCCAGAGGTCTCTAAGATTGTCCTCATTTCTTTTAATTCTTTTTTCATTTTTCCTTTGTTTCATTTATTTCTGCTATTCTGTCTTCTACCTCACTTATCCTGTCTTCTATCCCTGTTATTCTACTGTGGGTTCCCTCCAGGGTGTTTTTGATCTCATTTATTGCATTATTTATTGTATTTTGACTCTTTTTCATTTCTTCTAAGTCCTTGTTAAAGCTTACCTGCATCTTCTCAATCCTTGCCTGCAGGTTATTGAACTGCAACTCCATCTTATTTTCCAGGTTTTGGATCATTTTCACTATCATTATTTGGAATTCTTTGTCAGTTAGACATCCTATCTCTTCGTCTTTTGTTTGGTCTAGGGGATATTTATCCTGTTCCTTTACTTGCTGGGTATTTCTCTGCCTTTTCATCTTGTTTATCGTGCTGTGTTGTCCCTTTATTGTGGGGGTTCCTCACTATGGGAGGGGTTGGATGTGTGGTTTGTAGAAGTTTCCTGGATGGGAAAGCTTGTGTGGTGTTCTGGTGGGTGGATCTGGGTTTCCTCACTGTAACTAACAATGGAGTGTCCAGTAAAGAGATTTGAGGTATCGGTGGACTTGGTGTGACCTTGGGCAACCTGTGTATTGAAGCTCCAGGCAGTGTTCCTGCGTTGCTGGAGAATTTGCTTGGTATATCTTACTCTGGAGCTTGTTGGCCCTTGGGGGTTGGTTAGTTTTAGTTTTGGTAAGGAGGAGTTTGATGAGTTCCTATCGATTAATTAACTCTTGGATCCAGGGGTTTTCTGGAATTCTCAAGGTCTGGGTTTAGCCTCCTGTCTTCCAGTAGCCACAGGGCTCTTTTATCTCTGCACTGATGGTGGCAGAATCTCTAGTTTAGTGATGAGAAGTTTCTTCACAGTGAGGGACACCCTGTCGGGTACACAGAGTTACATGGCATGGACCAGAAGGAGAAGAGAGGTATCACATGGTGAGGGAATGAAGTGGCCAGTGATTGCTCCCCTGTGTGCCCTCCACAGCCTGGATCCCTTGGAGATGTTCACAGAGTTATATCGAAATGTGAAGAGGGTGGAAGGAGACAGAATTGACCAGAGAGAGAAAAGAGAGAGTCAGATGGATAGAGACAGATCCAGCCAGTTGTCAATTATTTCAGTGTTCTTCACAGCTCGTAACACTCAAGCAGAGTCCCAGAGTTGGGTAGAGAATATACAGGGGAAGGGGATGTTGAAGGTGTCTTGGTAGGAGAAGAAAAGAGAGAAAAAAAAAAAGGAGAGACAAGAATGGGGAGAGAGCAGTCAAGCCAATGATCTCACTCCCAGGTAACAATGGGTACTGGAGCTTGGAACCTTAAAGGTACAAAGTTGATACCAAATACTAATAAGCAAAGATTAAAAATTTAGAGTAAAGACGGGATTCTCAAAAATACTATTACAAAGAAAAAGAAAGAAAGAAAGATAAAGAAGAAGAAAAAATAAAAAAATAAAAATAAAAAAAAGAGGAGAGACAAGAATGGGGAGAGAGCAGTCAAGCCAATGATCTCACTCCCAGGTAACAATGGGTACTGGAGCTTGGAACCTTAAAGGTACAAAGTTAAAACAAATTCTAATAAGCAAAGATTAAAAATCTAGAGTAAAGACTGGATTCTCAAAAATACTATTACGAAAAAAAGAAAGAAAGAATGATAAAGAAGAAAATACAAAAAAAATCAATAAAAAAATTTAAAAAGGGGGATAAAGTGGAGATATAAAAGGTAAGAAAGGAGATAGGATGGAGAATACAATAAGGGAGAAAGAGGAGATTTTAAAAAAAGGGAAAATAAAAATAAAGGAAAAGAATAAAAGAAAATAACAAGGTTATAGGGGACTTAAAAATTCAAAAAAAAAAGTATAAAAAAGTTTTAAAAATTTAAAAGATGTTCCTAGTACAGTTATAACTAAGGCTTTCTCTGGTGCTGATGCATACAGTGAGGGGTCACTTCATTTTCAGATAATTCCTTGGTCCGGCTTGTACTTCTCACGGTCTATAGACTCCTTTCTATGTAGTCTGCGCCACCTGCAGGGATTTAATCTGCTACTCCTGTCAGTTCCAAAGCTGTTGCCTCTGCTAGCTTAAGCGTCTTCTGTTTGCTGGTCTTTTAAGTGTCTATTCAGCGCTCTGGGGTTTGCCCCACTCCTGGTGAGTGCGCTTCCCCCGCCCCCTCTGCTCAGGCTCTCTGTTGTCCGCCCTGCGCAGTTGGGGAGTGTGGCTTCTCCCCTCCCCCGGCCCAACTGCTCGGTTTTCTCGACGTGCAGCTAAGCACGCCTTCTTAGGTGTGTAGAGCGCCGATCCGTCCAGCATCCCCAGAAGTCTTGGTTAGCACCTAGTTCTGCTCGCAATTTGGCCACGGAAGCCTTGCCGGGGCTGGGTTATGCCCGCTGCTCTCAGGCGGGGGTTGGGTCGGTCTGCAGCCTGCAGGCGCCCAGCTCCACCTGGCCGGCCGCCTCCCTGCAGACTCCACACCGCCCTTTGGTCTCGCTGGGGCTGGGCTATGCCCGCTGCACTCGGGTGGGGGCTAGGCCGGTCCGCAGCCCACAGGCGCCCAGTTCTCCTCGGCCGGCCGCCTCTCTGCCAACTCCACACCGCCCTTTGGTCTCGCCGGGGCTGGGCTATGCCCACTGCTCTCCGGCGGGGGTTGGGTCGGTCCGCAGCCTGCAGGCGCCCAGCTCCCCCTGGCCGGCCGCCTCTCTGCAGACTCCGCACCGCCCTTTGTTCTGTGCCACCCAGCCAGCCGCCTCTCTGCCGACTCCACACCTCCCTTTGTTCTGCGTGGGCCTGGCAGGGGGGCTCTTCCTGGGGAAAGCTACTTCTCAGTCTATCTCCGGTTAGCCCTCTAGGTTGGATCCCTCAGGCTGCTCCATTCCCTGAGCGCGTGGCCCGCCCCTCCCTGTGGAGTCCACTTTGGCTAGTGGGGGGTGGGGCGTCCGGGCCACCACTCCGCTGTGCCTTGCAGCCAGAGACGTAGCTTGCAGGGCTTAATTATTAATCTGCTTTTACTCCCAGCTATCTTGCTCTCCAAGATTCACCGCAAATCCGCCCGAGAGAATGCTCCCTGGTATTCGGAAACCTTTCTCCTCTTTTTTTTTTTCCTCTTTATTCCAGACTCCCCTTCCGGGTCGGATCCCCACCCCCAACTCTTTGTCTCTCCCTTTACTTTTTTCTCTCTTTTTTTCTTTTGTCCTACCTCCTCTCGTCGGCAATGGGCCGTCCCTTCAGATGCCCGATGTCCTCTGCCAGCATTTAGATCCTGTTTTATGGAGTTTGCGTGGTCTTTAAAAGTTCTTTTGGTGTATTTATTGGGGAGAGAGTGGTCTACCCGTCCTATTCCTCCGCCATCTTAGTTCCCCTCCCCAAGAAATATTAGTATTCTAATAACTTGTACATGGACATGTTATATAACAATGTTCTACTGGTATTCATTCAAGGATGCATGAACAGGGTGCATGAAATCAAAATTAAAATTTCATGATATAATTATAGAAATTTATCATATTAAATTTAATTATACTATCCATATTATAATTATAGAAATTTACTTGTATTCTGTTAATATTATTAAGAATTCCTCTTGTGACTTGACACATTGGGTATCATTGCTCCAACAGGCTTTCTCAATTTTAGGGACAATTGTAAAGCTTGCACTAATAACAGAGTGTCAATGAAGCAACACCTCTACCAAAATATAATGAAAATTAAAGTTTTATACCCTCAAGTCATGTCCGACTCTTTTGTGACCCCATGGACTGTAGCCTACCAGGTTCCTCTGTTCATGGGATTTTCCAGGCAAGAATACTGGATTGGGTTGCCATTTCCTTCTCCAGCATTGCATTTTCTAGATATAGAGACACAGAGTGTCCAAAGGCAGTGAAACTACTCCTACCACCATGATTTCAGGCTTTTTCTGCTCATTTCCATTAAAATAAAAACCAGGGTTACATTATGACTTTTCATTACAAGGAATGCATTAATATAAAATGAAGATATAACATTAAAATCAACAAAGACAGACTATGAAACAACTGAAGAAGATGAAAGTTCTCACAGGAGAAGCAAATGACACACACACTTGGACACTAAACAGTCTGATCTTCCAGATCTCTCGAGAAACATTGAATCTATCCAGGTAATGCTTAGAAAAAGAGAAGACTTATGGTAAAGATTAAATACCTTCATCCCGCAAAGCCAGAAAATTTAGGCTAGGCTTTCAAGATCAATAGATGGATCTTTCAGGGAGTAATTTAAGAAGTTTCAAACTGGTCACAATAGTGACATCAGTAGTCAGGGAGCAGGGAGGCAGGGAGTGGTGGGAACAGTAATACTATACTATCAATTTTATCTGAAAAAAATTCCTCAATTACCTAGTTTGGGATTTGCTATTCTTGAGAAGACAAAGAATAGAAAACAGCAAGGCACAACCATTTTTTCCCCCTAGAATACCACCCAAATTCATAGACAAAGCTTCAGACCACATAGGCCTAAGTTATGAGGTCCTTTTGTCCTTGGTCTTATTTTTTCTTACTTGTCCTTGGTTTTAAATCAGCCTCTGAAAAAGAAGAATACTGAAGTGGGTTTCCATCTCCTTCTCCAGGGGATCTTTCTGACCAAGGGATCGAACCCCAGTCTCCTACACTGCAGGCAGACTCTTTACTCTCTGAGCCACCAAGGAAGCCCAAAATGTCTTATGACCAACCCAAATATACCAAATCCTCCCAACTAAAGGCAAACTAACATCAGACACTAAGTCAAGTCAAATACTGAGTGGAGCTAATGAATGATGCTAATGAAAACCTCATCAGTCACACCCCAGTCCCAAATTGTTTATCCATACTATAAGCATTGCATTGTTGCCCTCTGTATTGTACAACATATAATGTTCCACAGAGCACCCTGATACTACCCATTTAGTTACTATCTTTCCAGTGTCTGATTTCCTATATACCTCACAGCATTATATGTTCAGCCTTCAACAATCTTAAATCCCTCCCATTTTGAATACCATCCAAGGAGCTTTAGCCATTGAAAGTACTAATCAAAAGGCAAACATATCCATAAGTAACATCATCCTGAAAAACCCCAAAATAATGGATAATATTTATGCTATTAATAACTGGAGATTGTCAATAGCATTTAAAAGACTTTGAGGGTGACAGAAAAAGTATCTAAAATTATTTTGATTCATAACCCTATTCATATTTTTTTATTTCTAAATGTGGAAAGTAGAAAGAATAAGAGCTATTAAGAGAGGGGAAATGTGGAGGATTCAAGTAAGGTTAAAATAAACTTAATAAGGAAATCCCTGGCAGTCCAGTGGTTCAGACTCAGTGCTTTCACTGCTGTGGCCTGGGTTCAATCTCTCTGTTTGGGGAACTAAGATCCCACAGGCTGCATGGCCAATGAATAAATAAATAAACTTTATAGTTTATAAGTATGGCCACTTTTGTTTTGAGCTCTCTTTTGCTATCTAATCAGACACAAAATAAGACATTGGACAAAATTATCTAACTAACTTACACAAAGTGAAATAATGGGGACCCTGAATACAAAAACTGGCTTTTGTACGTACATTGTCAATCAATCAATGGAATAAGCCTTGTACGTGGGAGTCACTGAAAGGACATAAGCTATTTAGAATTTCTAAGATGTGTATTGCTCAATATAATAGCCACTGACCACAAGTGAATATTAAATACTTCAGATGTCACTGGTTCAACTGAGAAATTCAATATTTTTAACTTTGATAAACCTAAATTAAAATTTTAATTTATAATTAAATGTTTAGAAAACTTTCAAGTGTGTTTGAAATAATATTGGCATATGAATCTAACTTTTCAACTACTGATTTTAAGAACTACAAGTTTATCTCAAAATAGTTCTAATGAAACTTTGTCATTCTAATTGTGACGTGCTCTGAATGTAAAATATTCACTAAATTGAAGACTTCATACAAAAAAAGAATGTAAACATGTCAATAATGTTCATGTTAATTACATGTCAAATGATAACATATTAGCTTAAATTTATTACTAAAATTACTTTCACTTGCTTCTTTTAATTTTTTACATGATTACTAGGAATTTTTAAATTATATATGTGGCTCACAACATATGTCTGTTGAACACTGCAGATTTAAAGGATGGTAATATTACTGTAGCAGAGGGATTTTCATTGGTGTTCAGCATAGCATCAGACACATAGTTGACTCTCATTTACTATATGTCCAAATAAAAATAGTGCCAAATATTTCTTGTAACACTTTCCAAAACAATAATTAAGAAACAAGTTTCTTTTTTAGCTGAAAGATTAATTTGAACATAGTTCAGATAATGAGAGAAATTAAGACATTTTATTTCTCCTCTTACTCAGAGAACCCACTGTGATTTGACTGAAGTCAAATCAAATAACCACATTTTTATCAGGTTCCCTCAGTACTCCCAAGCATTACTCGATTAGCCCCCCTTCTCAGTTCAGTTGCTCAGTTATGTCCGACTCTTTGCGACTCCATGAATCGCACCATGCCAGGCCTCCCTGTCCATTACCAACTCCCAGAGTTTACCCAAGCCTGTGTCCATCAAGTAGGTGATGCCATCCAGCCATTTCATCCTCTGTCATCCCCTTCTCCTCCTGCCCCCAATCCTTCCCAGCATTAGGGTCTTCTCCAATGAGTCAACTCTTCGCATGAGGTGGCCAAAGTATTGGAGTTTCAGCTTCAACATCAGTCCTTCCAATGAACACCCAGGACTGATCTCCTTTAGGATGGACTTGTTGGATCTCCTTGCAGTCCAAGGGACTCTCAAGAGTCTTCTCCATCACCACAGTTCAAAAGCATCAATTCTTTGGTGCTCTGCTTTCTTCACCATCCAACTCTCACATCCATACATGACTATTGGAAAAACCAGTCTTAACTAGATGGACCTTTGTTGGCAGGGTAATGTCTCTGCTTTTTAATATGCTATCTAGGTTGGTCATAAACTTCCTTCCAAGGAGTAAGTGTCTTTTAATGTCATGGCTGCAATCACCATCTGCAGTGATTTTGGAGCCCAAAAAAATAAAGTCTGTCACTGTTTCCACTGTTTCCCCATCTATTTCCCATGAAGTGATGGGACCAGATGCCATGATCTTAGTTTTCTGAATGTTGAGCTTTAAGCCAACTTTTTCACTCTCCTCTTTCACTGTCAGCAAGAGGCTTTTTAGTTCCTCTTTACTTTCTGCCATAAGGGTGGTGTCATCTGCATATCTGAGGTTATTGATATTTCTCCTGGCAATCTTGATTAGAGCTTGTGCTTCTTCCAGCCCAGCATTTCTCATGATGTACTCTGCATATAAGTTAAATAAGCAGGGTGACAATATACAGCTTTGACGTACTCCTTTTCCTATTTGGAACCAGTCTGTTGTTCCATCAGTTCAAACTGTTGCTTCCTGACCTGCATAAAGGTTTCTCAAGAGACAGGTCAGATGGTCTGGCATTCGCATCTCTTTAAGAGTTTTCCACAGTTTATTATGATCCACACAGTCAAAGGTTTTGGTATAGTCAATAAAGCAAAAATAGATGTTTTTCTGGAACATTTTTTGCTTTTTTGATGATCCATCGGATGTTGGCAATTTGATCTTTGATTTCTCTACCTTTTCTAAAACCAGCTTGAACATCTGGAAGTTCATGGTTCACGTATTGCTGAATCCTGGCTTGGAGAATTTTGAGCATGTGAGAATTTTGAGCTAATATTACTTTACTAGCATGTGAGATGAGTGCAATTGTGCAGTAGTTAGAACATTCTTTGGCATTGCCTTTCTTAGGGATTGGAATGAAAACTGATCTTTTCCAGTCCTGTGACCACTGCTGAGGTTTCAAATTTGCTAGCATATTGAGTGCAGCACTCTCACAGCATCATCCTTTAGGATTTGAAATAGCTCAACTGGAATTCTATCACCTCCACTAGTTTTGTTCATAGTAATGCTTCCTAAGGTCCACTTGACTTCACATTCCAGGATATCTGGCTTTCGGTGAGTGATCATACCATCATGATTATCCAGGTCATGAAGATCTTTTTTGTATACTTCTTCTGTGTATTCTTGCCACCTCTTCTTAATATCTTCTGCTTCTGTTAGGTCCATACCATTTCTGTACTTTACTGTGCCCATCTTTGCATGAAATGTTCTCTTAGTACCTAATTTTCTTGAGGTGATCTCTAGTTGTTCCCATCCTATTGTTTTCCTTTTTTTTTTTTTTGCACTGATCACTGAGGAAGGGTTTCTTATCTCTCCTTGCTATTCTTTGGAACTCTGCATTTAAATGGGTGTATCTTTCCTTTTCTCGTTTGCTTTTTGCTTCTCTTCTTTACACAGCTATTTGTAAGACCTCCTCAGACAGCCATTTTGCCTTTTTGCATTTCTTTTTCTTGGGGATGGTTTTGATCCCTGTCTCCTGTGCAATGTCATGAACCTCCATCCATAGTTCATCAGGCACTCTGTCTATCAGAACTAATCCTTTAATTCTATTTCTCACTTCCACTGTATAATCGTAAGGGATTTGATTTAGATCATACCTAAATAGTCTAATGATTTTCCCTACTTTCTTCAATTTAAGTCTGAATTTGGCAATAAGGAGTTCATAATCTGAACCACAGATGACAAAAAAGCTGTTAACCCCTATAATCCTCATTTCCTTACCCATAAATGAGGAGTAATACTAGTAACCACCAGTTAAATAGTTTTGTGCTTGAAGTATATTCAGAATTCAACATATGGTAGTAGGATGATGCTAATGATTAATTTACATTAGTGTTACTACAACTACCTCTTTCCAGCAATTTTAGGAAATTCCAATATATTCTTAAGTAATCTTCATTTTGGTAGTTCCCAGTTTTTCCATAGTAAAAACTTTAGTTAAGTTTTAGTTAACTTTTAGTTTAGTTAACTTTAGTTTCTTACTTTTCCTGCATGAAATTATCAATCAAGTTGCTGACACTGCAGGGCCATAAACATGAGGAGAATTAAAACTGTATTACACAGTCTAATGTGTTTCAGGAGTAAGCAATAATTTCTCACCTTTTCCAAGAAATCTAAGAAACCCATGGTAGGTATTTTTAGATATCCCACGCTGGCAAAAATTGACTGTAACTATATAGGATAATGCCACAAAACACTTGTTTCACTTGTGGTTAGATCATTTCAAGTCCAAGAGTTACCATAACTAAGGATGTCACATGGCTATTTTATATTGAAAAATAAATATGCAACTCATAAGCCAGGCTGCCTTACCAGTTATCCACTGCAGACACAGTGCCTAAGACCCACAATACTTTTTAGAGCCGCATAAAAAATATTTTAATTTCTTTTAAAATCAGAAGGAAAAAAATCTTTTAGATTGAAGAAAACGTTTTGCTACATAATATTAATTCATTCATTTTTAGTCCAACACAATCATAAAATATAATTTTTAATATTTGTGGAGTAAGAGGCCCATAAAAGCAAAGGTTCTCAGTCATAACATAGCCCTGTTGTAACCAGAAGTAATGGAGACTTGTTGATGCAACATCATTGCACATCAGGACTTACAGGTAGACTGGCTGCATAGGCCCTTATTGCCAGCAAAGCAACATGAATGAATGTCTACATCACAGGCAAATGGCTGTCACACTAATTGAGGGTGCATGGTAAGTCACTTCAGTCATGTCCAACTCTTTGCAACCCTGTGGACCGTAGCCTACCAGGCTCCTCTGTCCATGGGATTCTCCAGGCAAGAATACTGGAGTGGTTGCCATGCCCTTCTATAGGGGATCTCTCCAACCCAGGTATCAAATCCTTGTCTCTTATGTCTCCTGCATTGGCAGGCGGGTTCTTTACTACTAAGACCACCTGGGAAGCCCATCTTTGAGTGAATGGGGAGCTAATACTACAAACCGGTGTTTTGACAGTTCTACATCTGCTTTAAGTCTTCCATAAACCTTCAAATTCGTCCACAGGTCACACATATCAGAAAAGATGGTCCCTAGTATCATGGCAGTGTTTTCAACCTTAGCATTGCCCTATTTTGCTCTAGGCATCTTGACCTCACCTGATACCTTAGACTTTGGGCCGTATAATTAGACTTCTTCGTAACGACTTTGCCTCTATCTGCTGCCTCCTGAATGATGTTCACTGTTGCGTCCTTGGCTATGACTTTTGCTTCTCTCTTTCACTAAGGTTCTCCCTCTCACCATGCTACCTCAGATCATCCTGGGGCCATTTTACCCTACTCCACTCTGCTCCTCAGATTCCTTCACCAACCTTTTATGCTCTCCAAAGCCTTTAAGAAAATAAGAGAAATTTATACAGCATTGTCTAGCGCCTAAGACAGAGAAGGCATTGGCAACCCACTTCAGTGTTCTTGCTTGGAGAATCCCAAAGATGGGGGAGCCTGGTGGGCTGCCATCTATGGGGTCTTGAAGAGTTGGACACGACTGAAGCGACTTAGCAGCAGCAGCAGCAGTAGCACCTAAGACCCATTCAGATGTGATTTTGAGTCTCTAATTCAGCCAACCAGCCTTCAACTTTAATGTTTAGGTACTTAGTTTACTCAGGTATAACATGGAGATAATGGGCAGCACCCCTAATGACTCACTCTGTCCCTTGAAAGTGGGAAGCAGGCAGCATATTTAATAAATGGCACTTTTTTTCACTTCTGCTTCATATATACAGATATTTTATTACATATTTTTACATATATTGTTCTAGATACTAAAGATCAAAATAGAGTTCCCATCTTCAGAAAATGTATGCTAGTGAATGAAAATAAATGAGTACCCTGGTGGCTCAGTCGGTAAAGAATCTGCCTATAATTCAGAAGACCTGTGTTCCATCCCTGGATAGAGAAGATCCCCTGGAGAAGGAAATGGCTACCCACTCCAGTATTCTTGCCTGGGAAATCTCATGGACAGAGGAGCCTGGTGGGCTACAGTCCATGGGGTCACAAGGGTCGAACATAACTTAGCTACTAAACCACCACCATGGAGACAGATAACAAACAAATAAACCAGTAAAATAAGCAACATGTCAGAAGATGATACTTGTTACAGAGAAAGATAAAAGAGTGAAAGAGATAGTGACTGGAGTGTGTATTATTCTATTATGTAAGAAGTTTAAAGAAGGTGACATTTGAACAGATTCCTAAAGAGACTGAACTGAAATCCATACACACACTGAAGGAAAGAACCTTCCAAAAAGAAGGCGTGATAAGAAGGAAAGCACTGAAGAAGACACACATCTGTCATGTTTGAGGAACAGAAAAAGCTGGAGGAGAAACTCCCTTTTAGGCCCAAATGTTTATAGTGAAGATTACTGTGTTTCAGCCACCATTGTTCCATCCATGGGCAATGATACACAGTTGACCCTTGAACAACACAGGTTTGAACTGTTCAGATCTACTTATACATGATAGTTTTCAAAGCTAAATATTACAGTAATACATGATCCATGTTGGCTAAATTCAAGGATATGGAATTGTGGGTTCACAAGACCAACTATAAAGTTATACTAGGATATTTCATTGTGGAAGGTCAGAACCCAAATTCCCACATTTTTCAAAGGTTAACTGTAGTTCATTCCCCTCTTGGAATGGAAAACAGGAGACAGGCTGAACATGATGCATGATTGGGAAGCTCTGTGGTCAAGTCTGGCTGTGCATTTTCAATTTCAACTCAATAAACATTTCTTGAATATATGCAGCACTATATTAACCTCTAAAAGAGGGTTCACTGATACCAAAGACCTCATTTTGTCTGAAAAGCCGTGTATATTCAGAACTTCCCAAACACCACTTTTCATGAAACTATAAAACCCCTTCAAAGAAAAATAAGGTTATTTTTGGACTTTCCATCATTTTGTTTTACCTATTCCACATCACTTATCCCTAATTAGTGCAGATAATTGAAAGTTAACTTTATTTTCAAAGCAGAGAAGAACTAATTGGCCCACCAGCTGGGAAATGGAGAGTTTGCAGATTGTAATCTTAATGGTCACTTTAAAACCAGATGAGACCCAAAAACGTCATTTAATCCATCTTGCTGCCTGCAAGCAAGACACATCTCTGCTTTGTGCACACAGAGCTCATTACTTCACATCCACCTCAGTTAATGCGCTTTGCCAAGTTTCATGCCAAGCTATATGTTCCCATCTCTTAATAGGGCTATTACTTTGCATGGTAACTTCACATACTTGAAATTTTTCATCTCTACTCATTAAAAAACATAATACTCTTATTAACATAGTAAATAACATATAATCAGAGTAATAACTTCAACAGAACTCTTCCATATATTTACTATACTTTTTTTGTGTAAATAGAAATTTTTAGGGGCAAGTGGTCGTTATTGTCTTAGGCTTTGTAGAACTGACCACAGATTTTTATTTTTAGATCGAAAACTATTCGAAGGCAGTAAGTCCCTTTCCTGTTATTAGAGCTAAGCAAAGCAAACATTATTTTAACCTTTCTTGTATTTCTGGCTCACATTTACTCCACCCTTTAACTGGACTTTCTTTTGTATTGACCAGTGTTGGGTGCTTTTGTACTTTTTTCTCTTCTACATTTATTTTTCCTCAAACTCTCTTAATTTTTTTACTTTCTGTTTAACTTTCATTTTCCTTCTGGGACTTTTTCCTCTGCTCCACTGTTTTTGTTGATCTATTTAAGCTTGCAGTATCTTCACATTTTTGCTTTGACTCATTTTTAAAATACTCACTATATATATACTGTAGCTGCTGCTGCTTCTAAGTCGCTTCAGTCGTGTCCGACTCAGTGCGACCCCATAGACAGCAGCCCACCAGGCTCCCCTGTCCCTGGGATTCTCTAAGCAAGAACACTGGAGTGGGTTGCCATTTCCTTCTCCAATGCATGAAAGTGAAAAGTGAAAGTGAAGTCACTCAGCCATGTCCGACTCTTAGCGACCCCATGGACTGCAGCCTACCAGGCTCCACCATCCATAGTATTTTCCAGGCAAGAGTACTGGAATGGGGTGCCACTGCCTTCTCCGATCCATACATGATTACTGGAAAAACCATAGCTTTGGCTAGACAGACCTCTGTCAGCAAAGTGATGTCGCTGCTTTTTAATACACTATCTAAGTTTGTCACAACTTTTCTTCCAAGAAGCTTCTTTTAATTTCATGGTTGCAGTCACCATCTGCAGTGATTTTTGGAGCCCAAGAAATACAGTCTGCCACTGTTTTTTTTTTCCCCATCTATTTGCCATGAAGTGATGAAACTAGATGCCATGATCTTCAAGACTTCTGAATGTGGAGTTTTGAGTTTGGTTTTTCACTCTCCTCTTTCACTTTCATCAAGAGGCTCTTTAGCTTCTCTTCATTTTCTGCCATTAGAATGGTATCATCTCCATACCTGAGGTTGTTGCTATTTCTCCCGGAAATCTTGATACCAGTTTGTGATTCATCCAGCCCAACATTTCACATGATGTACTCTGCATATAAGTTAAATAAGCAGGGTGACAATATACAGCCTTGAAAATCACAAGTTACCTACTAAATTACAAAGTTAATAAGTACTGAAATCATACCATTGCATACTTTCATTCCACCTTTTATTTATAGCATCTAGGGAGAAAATAGGGTTAGTGCCAACATCAATAAGAGACTTATCAAAATGAGAAGAAATTTTACTTCCATTTTAAAAATGACTTTATGCTATTTAGGTAGCATTTTTATAACTATACAGCTTCCCTCATAGCTCACTTGGTAAAGAATCTGCCTGCAATGCAGGAGACACTGGTTTGATTCCTGGGTTGGAACAATTTGCTAGAGAAGGGATAGGCTACCCACTCCAGTATTCTTGGGCTTCCCTGGTGGCTCAGCTGGTAAAAAATTTGCCTGCAACACAGGAGACCTGGGTTCTATCTCTGGGTTGGGAAGATCCCCTGGAGAAGGGAAAGGCTACCCACTCCCTTATTTTGGCCAGGAGAATTCCATGAACTGTATAGTCCATGGGGTTGCAAAGAGTCAGACATGAATGAATGACTTTCACTTTCACTTTATAACTACTGATTTAGAAAAAATATGGACTTTGATTGGGATGGGATTCAGATCTGCAATATATTGGCCATCTTTAGCAGTGGTCCAATAAATCAAAAAGATCAATTTGCCTCTAGGAGCACAAGCAGATCCCAGCGCAACTCATCTCTTCTCGTATCTTATGGTATTTCTCATTTGACAAGCCTCTGATCTCATAACTAACCCAGCTATACACAGATTGTCACTATATATTTCATCATCTCAGCTCCCTAAGTGAAATTTACAGTGTCTCATGAACTAGAAAAGCTTTAAATAGATAATAACAATTATTCACTTGCTTCTTGTATATTTTAGGTTCCACATGTAAGTTATATCATACACTATTTGTCTTTCTCTAACTTCAATTAGCATAATGCCCTCCAAATTCATTCGCATTGTTGCAATTTGCAAAATTGCATTCTCGTTTATGGCTAGGTAGTATTCCATTGTATATATACCACATCTTCTTTATTCATCAGTTGCTAGACACTTAGGTTGTTTCCATGTCTTCAGCAATTGTAAACAAAGCTGCTATGAACATTGGAGTGCATGTACCTTTTAGAATTACTGTTTTTGTTTTTTCAGATATATACCCAGGGGTAGAATTGCTACTACTCCGGGAGATAGTGAAGGACAGGGAAGCCTGGCACACAAGCTGGCCACAGAGAGTTGGTGGACACAACTGAGAGACCGAACAACAAAGAATTTCTAGGTGATATGGTAGTGCTAGTTTTAGTTTCTTTAGAAATTTACATACTGTTTTCCACAGCAGCTGCACCAATGTATACTCCCACCAAGCGTATACAAGGTTTCCTTTTTCTCCACATCCTCACCAACACTTATTATTTGTACATTTTTGGATGACAGCCATTCTGACAGGAGTGAGGTCATTTTGATTTGTTTTTCCCTGATGATTAGTGATGTTGATCACCTTTTCATGTGCCTTCTAGCTACCTGCATGTGTTCTTTGAGAAAATGTCTAGTAAGTCTTCTGCCCACTTTTAATTGTTTTCTTATGCTGAGTTATATGAGCTATTTATCTATTTTGGATATTAACTCCTTATCAGTCATGTCATTTGCAAGTATTTTCTCCCATTCAGAATGTTGTGTTTTTTATGTGAAGAGGAGGAGTTTCCTTTGCTGTGAAAAACTTTTAAGCTTAAGTAGGTCCCATTTGCTTATACTTGCTCTTATTTCCTTTCCTTTAGGACAGCAGTCCCCAGCCTTTTTGGCACCAAGAGCTGGTTTCATGGAAGATAGTTTTTCCATGGGCCTGGAGATAGGGGAAAATGGTTTCAGGATGAATCAGGCACATTACATTTATCATGCACATTATTTCTAATCTAATGCCACAGCTAATCTGACAGGAGGTACCAGTCCACAGCCTGGAGGTTGCATACCCATGCTTTAGGAGACAGATCTTAAAGCAGATCCTAAGCAAAAATTGTTGTTTCAATTGTGTCAAAGAGGAGACACGCTTATGTTTTCCACTAAGAATTTTAGGGGTATCTGGTTTTACATTTAGTTCTTTAATCCATTTTGAGTTCATTTTTGTAGATGATATTAGAAAATGTTCTAATTTCATTTTTTTTGCATAAAGCTGTCCAGTTTTCCTAGCACCACTTGTTTTTTTGTTTTTTAGTATTCACTTTCAGAATGTTTTTTCTATAATTTTTATTGAAAATCAGCTACTGCCTTACTCAGACAGGTTTTGTTGGCTTATTCATTTAAAAAAAATTTTTTTTTAATTGTGTTGCTTTTGCCATACATTGACATGAATCCGCCATGGACATACATATGCTCCCCCTCCAGAGCCCCCCTCCCTCCTCCCTCCCGATTCCCTCCCCCTGGGTCATCTCGGTGCACCAGCCCCGAGCATCAACCCTGGTCTGGCAATTGATTTCACATATGATAATTAACATGTTTCAATGCCGTTCTCCCATATTATCCCACCCTTGCACTCTTCCACAGAGTCCACGAGTCTGTTCTATACATCTGCGTTCCTTTTGCTGTCTCGCACGCAGGGTTCTCGTTACCATCTTTCTAAATTCCATATATATGCATTAGTATACTGTATTGTTGTTTTTCCTTCTGGCTTACTTCACTCTGGATAATAGGCTCCAGTTCCGTCCACCTGAGTAGAACTGATTCAAATGAATTTTTTTTTAATGCTGAGTAATATTCCATTGTGTATATGTACCACAGCTTTCTTATCCATTCGTCAGTTGATGGGCATCTAGGTTGCTTCCATGTCCTGGCTATTGTGAACAATGCGGCGATGAACACTGGGGTACACGTGTCTCTTTCAATTCTGGTTTCCTTGGTGTGTATGCCCAGCAGTGGGATTGCTGGGTCATATGGCAGTTCTATTTGCAGCTTTTTAAGGAACCTCCACACTGTTTTCCATAGTGGCTGTACTAGTTTGCATTCCCACCAACAGTGTAAGAGGGTTCCCTTTTCTCCACATCTTCTCCAGCATTTATTGCTTGTAGACTTTTGGATGGCAGCCATTCTGACTGGTGTAAAGTGGTACCTCATTGTGGTGTTGATTTGCATTTCTCTGATAATGAGTGATGTTGATAATGAGCATCTTTTCATGTGTTTGTTAGCCATTTTTATGTCTTCTTTGGAGAAATGTCTGTTAAGTTCTTTGGCCCACTTTTTGATTGGGTCGTTTATTTTTCTAGAATGGAGCTGCAGGAGTTGCTTGCATATTTTTGAGATTAATTGTTTGTCCGTTGCTTCACTGGCTATTATTTTCTCCCATTCTGAAGGCTGTCTTTTCACCTTGCTTATAGTTTCCTTGGTTGTGCAGAAGCTTTTAATTTTAATCAGGTCCCATTTGTTTATTCGTGCTTTTATTTCCAATATTCTGGGAGGTGGGTCATAGACGATCCTGCTTTGGTTTATGTTGGAGAGTGTTTTGCCTATGTTATCCTCTAGGAGTTTTATAGTTTCTGGTCTTATGCTTAGATCTTTGATCCATTTTGAGTTTATTTTTGTGTATGGTGTTAGAAAGTGTTCTAGTTTCATTCTTTTACAAGTGGCTGTCCAGTTTTCCCAGCACCACTTCTTAAAGAGACTGTCTTTTTCTCCCTCATATATATTCTTGCCTCCTTTGTCATAGATTGATTGACCATAAATGTGTGGGTTTATCTGGGGGCTCTCCATGCTGTTCCATTGATCTATGTCTGTTTTTGTGCCAGTACTCAGTGATCCACTGATTGTTCAGTTGCTAATTAGCTGACTTTAAAGTAGGGTGACTATTTGGATTATCCAGGTGGGATCAATATATCACAAGGTCTTGGAGAAAAGAAGGAAGAAGAGTCAGGCCATTCAATGCAAGAAGGACTCAACCTGCCATTGTTGACTCTGAAGAGGGAGAAAGAGACCAGCTACAACTGAAGAAATGTGGGGCACATTCAGAAGCTGGAAAAGGCAAGGAAACAGGTTCTGCCCTAAAGCCTCTAAAAGGAATGGAGCCCTGCTGATGCCCAGGGGGAACCATTAGAATCTTGTGAAGGCTATCTCAAACTTCAGAATTTTGAAACAATTATTTTCTTATTGTAAAAAATACATTTAAAAATATTTTTATTATACCCTAGTTACTGCATTGTCTAAATAGTTTCATCATGTAAGGAAATGTTATCACAAGCACTAAACTTTCTAAACAATTACTATAAGACATACATTTCATTCTAAAACAGCCCTGATGTTCTCTTCTCTAGTTTAGTCTTACATTCTTTTTGATGGAGTTGTTTTAATGTTAAACAAGATACTGGAATTTCTGAAATATCAGACAGGTTTCCACACAACAGAACTTTTAAAGGTAAGACAGTAATATTTAGATTATGTAAATGAAGTTTTAAAATCAAGCTAGGCAGTCTCTGACCAAACTACTATTTGAATGTTGAGCTTTTTTGGAACTCTATAGCTATTTTTTTATTTTTATCTTTTAGTCAGAAACATTTTTTCTACGTGTGTGATATCAGACAAGTTACCTAGCTCCCGCATCTCAGTGTGCCAGATAAGATTATGACTCCATAATACTATGACTTTAGTGCATAAAAGTTTGAAAAGAATGGTGAAGGCTAGAAGAGTATTACAAACATTTCCTATACACAGAAAAACTTAAAATGTTAAGCTTGTTAACATAAAATTTAAGTTTAACAAGTTTAAGTTTGTAAAAATCAAGCTTTAAATTACAGTTATCAAAAATTACCAATATCAGACAGTTACGAAATGCTCAACCTCATTGCCATATACATCATAGATATGTGTGACTCCCCTAAAATACCATCCCCTAAATTCTTTCTATTGTCTCAACTGCTACCCCAGGACTTTTCAAGTGTTTAACACTACTGATAAAATAAAAACTGAAGAGGCTTAGAAATATCATTTAAAAGGTTAAGAATCCTAGGGTAGGGCAGGGGATGAAATCTCTAGAGATTTCTGCCAGACAAAATGCCAACAATTCATCTACAACTTTTCGTCTCTCCATTCTAATTCTGCATCTTCTTTGAAGTCTCCAGCCTACCCAGAACTTCAGCCATTGGCTATGAGAAGAAGCACTATCCAATGATAATCCACATTATCACTGGATAATGCCGGGTAAACCCACACTTTTGCCCAGAGACCAAATATTAATTTCACACTTACTAACTTCTTGAATAGCTTCTAAGTAGAAAAGTAAAGTCTCTTTTAAAAAATATTAGAGTTATATTTGAACTTCTGGTTCTCCTGTTAAATTTGCTCCATGTATTTTTTTTTTTACTTTTTTTTTTTTAATTGTAACAAATTCAAGAACGACTTTTTTCTCTACAATACTGTGTTGGTTTTGCCACACATTGACATGAATCCGCCATGGGTATACATGTGTTCCCCTTCCAGAACCCCCCTCCCACCTTCCTCCCGATTCCATCCCTCTGGGTCATCCCGGTGCACCAGCCCTGAGCACCCTGTATCAAGCTTCAAACCTGGGCTGGCGATTCATTTCACATATGATAATTTACATGTTTCAACACATTTATTCCATGTATTACAGAAGGGGGCTTCCCAGATGGCACAGTGGTAAAGAATCCACCTGCCAATGCAGGAAATGTGAGTTCAATCCCTGGCTTAGAAGATCCTCTTGAGTAGGAAATGGCAACCCACTCCAGTATTCTTGCCTGGAAAATTCCATGGACAAAGGAGTCTGGCAGGTTACAGTCCATGGTAACCATGGTTACAGAGTCAAATACAAGTGAGTACAAATGCAGATTTGTATGTATTACAGATTCATGTTGTCTTAGTATAATACCTGATTTTATTTTCTTGAAAAAATCAAAATGCTGTCCTTCGGCAGACTGTCTTATTGTGTAAACTTGCCACTGAGCTATTTTGCATCTCATTATCCAGTCTGATTTACCAATAGCTAATTACAGTCATCACTGACTTAACGCCATTCTCACAGCATCATAACAGTAAAACAAGGAGTCTAATGGCATCAGTTATATGGAATTCATTATAATAGAAGTGAATATCACATTGTTACACTCTTATATTCATATGTATAAATTTACTCCTCTAGGTTTTCATGCCTGAAATAAATTTACTGGAATCCCAGCCTCTACTATATGTTAAGCCTACAATTCAAGAACAGCCAGGCCAAGGACGCAGTGTTCCATCTTTACAATCAAATACAGATTTCCCATTAAAAGGAAAATTCTATTTCAAAAGATTTAATAGTATGGTCCTTTAAAAATAATTCCAGATGGCTAAATGTTAGGATTGCAAATATCCTACTACAAATAAATATTTTTGCTTTATTGTATTTTGTACAAATTTTCAGATACTAGAGGCTTTAGCTAATGTTTTCTTTTAAGAGATAGGTTGAGTTTAGGGAGTTATACTACATTTTCTTATATTATTTATTTCATCTGTATTTGTCCCTTTTTAAGATGACCTCACTCCTATTGACACATTTTCTGTGATTCATTATGCAAGACATGTTGATATTTTCCTACATTGTTTTGCTACTTTTTGTATCAACTTGGCCATCTTCTCTCACTTGCAACCCCACCCTCTTTTCTTTGAAGTCTCTGTCTACTTAAATTAAAAATAAACTTCATTGAGTCTAAAGGCTTATTACATCAAGAGGAAAAAAAATCCAAATACAACAGTGATTAAGTACATAACCTTTAACTAAAATGAATGTTTCCAAAATAAACAACACAGAGCAAATATTTCCCAACAGCTTATAGAGAATTCATGTATGAAACACTAGCAATGCTTCTATCACCCCCACATCTTATTTCATAGTAAATATTTCCAAATAGTGTTTCGATACCATATTAACATACAGTTTTCTATAACTGAATAATGAGTTGAGATCCTTGGCCCCAGCTTCACCGGATTGAAGTCACATGACTATAAATCAGGTCAGTTGCCACTAGATGGCTCTGTTTGTAGTCACTCTGAGGTAATATATGCTCTATAATTAAAAATCTACAGTGTAAACATAGGCATTGATGGCTAAAATTTGAGGGTAGGGACACAGGGAAGGGTACACAAACTATGTTAATTTTTGTATTTCATTTAAAGTATTATTTTGAAATTATCATTTTAAAGTAGCTAAATGTAATACATATGTAGAAATGATATAAGAAAAAAATAGGAAAAAAATAAAAACTTATGTACATCTTAATATACCTTCTGTCACCCAAATGCATATACATTCTTCATCTCATGTAAGTTAAGCATCTTGGTACTGACCTGATTTGAAAATTAATTTTAAACTGTGGCTAGTGCATTCCCTTCAATGGCTTAACCGTCCCTGGTATGTGCCTCTGTGTAGCCCCATAGGCTTTCTGGTGGTTCTTCCACCAATAACTGTGTTTCTTCCATAGGCCTATGGAGTCTGATTCACCAGGCTTCATTCTCCTTTTTCTACTGTAATATGAAATGTTAACTTTTTCTGCTTAAGCTAGAAAAATAGTATCAGTCAATACAGAAGCAGTTGCTTCTAATAGCAACTGTTCATTAAAGAAACCATAAATGTCTTTGAGCACTATTAAACAGTTAAGTTTAACATAAAAAAAAATCTCTTTGAAAATCCCTTTCCTCCTTACCACAAACCAAATTATTTTTCCTTGTTAATATAATCACAGTGTGCTGAAACTATAGCACATAGAATGTACAGTCTTTCAAAACCACCCTGCCTCTTGGTGGCACAGAGAAAAGCACCTAAAACCATTTGTTGGATGAGTAGAAGACTAGATGACGAAACATTCCATTTGGAATGCCAGTTCCTGCTCAACTGTAAAAAGTGACAGAGTGAGAACTGCACATCTCTTCCTCTAGCACTGTCTTCTACAATTTGCAAACTTAAATAGTAATCTAAAATCGTGTCCTAGACATTTGCATTTTATGAGGATTGGCTCCAGAATATTGACCTGCTCAAGCCATATTGATGAATTCTTATGTCTAAGACTCTGGGCATCCTGAAAACACCGTTATTAAGACCACAGTGTAAAAATGTAAACACTCCTTCCCAAAATCCCTACAGTTGTAAAGCTACACAACTACCATGGCCCTTGGTCTACTTTTATATAGGGGCAAGTTGAGAGGTCCCTGAGAGAGGGGAGGGGAGAGGGAAGATATTTTGACCCTGAATTAAATCACCACATGGTTTGCAGTAAAATCTGGGACTCAAGTAGCCTGTTCAGTAGTTTTCCTTCTTTGGGATGTAGCCTTGCTCTCCTCACTGCCAGCTGACTGTGTGAAGAGTGTATGGCTGTGGAAAGCTGGACAACAGCACAAATCTCCCATAGAACCCAAGATAGCTGCTGACTCAGGCAGGAAAGGATTACACAGTTGCTTAATTTGCTTTTGTGTAGCCTCTGGGTGAGGGTTTTTGGGAGCATTCATTCAAAAGGCCTACTTAGTCCAACTTAGAATATTTCCAGTTACACTCATACCCAAAAAAGGTTTTTTTTTCAATGATTTGTCATGAATGAGTGAAATATGTTTCCATCTCAATCAAGTTTCTATGGGAAAAACACCTAAAAATAAACAATGCAAAATTGTTTTCTTCCATCCTGCTAGTTGAAAAGCACATTTCCCCAGGGATAGGGTTTTTGAAATAAGGCAGGAGAGTAAAAGTAGGCAAAAGGATTGGCAGTTGTTCTCCCTTGCTCAGATCTAGCTCCTCAGTCCCTGACAGTAACCAAAGCATGTTTGAAATGTTCTGAATAGAGTATCCAGTGAATCTTAGATGAGCTAAACCATCTTCCTAAGGGTCAACATTTTTTCATTTTATGGAACAGAATCGCTGATGAAT
Organism: Antilocapra americana; assembly: GCA_007570785.1. Classification (NCBI taxonomy): domain Eukaryota; kingdom Metazoa; phylum Chordata; class Mammalia; order Artiodactyla; family Antilocapridae; genus Antilocapra; species Antilocapra americana. Next base: position 14,941,842 of record ML661338.1, read on the forward strand.
GTAGTTCTAAATAGCTTAAATTAGCCAGTATCTTTGAATGCTTGTTGCAAAAGTTCTAAGCTCTGGGAATAAAAGAAATATACATATACATACACAAACACACACATAAACATATATATTGGGTTGGCCAAAAAGTTCATAAGCTCTTAAGTAAAAACCCAAATGAACTTTTTGCAAACCCAATATATTATAGTCCCTGGATTCATGAGATGCTCACAATTTTGTTGATGGAGCAAGATTTACATACATGAAACTATTAAAAGCACATCAAGAAACTTTTTAAAGTATATGTATAATAAGCAACATTCAGAGTAATTTACAGCTACCTCTCCATTTCTCAGGGCTTCCCAGTGACGGTACTAGTGGTAAAGAACCTGCCTGCTTGCCTTGCAAGAAACATAAAAGACACAAGTTCAACCCCTGGGTCAGGAAAATCCCCTACAGTAGGAAATGGCAACTTGCTCCAGTATTTTTGCCTGGAAAATTGCACGGGCAGAGGAGCCTGGTGGGCTATAGACTATGGGGCCGCAAAGAGTTGGACACAACTGAGCAACTGAATGCCCCATTTCTCATCACTAATTATCCTGATTCTGCATCAAAAGACCCAAGGACTTGACTGGCCAGGAAAAGACTCTCTTAGGTAGGTAGGGAGGAGGGCCTGTGGGATAAGAAAGCCTACTCATGTTAGTTAATATCGTTCAATTTCCTGGTGCACAGTTGTATAAGAGAGAAGCAAAGGGTATTATTTCATATAATGTACTATTTCATTATATGAGAAATAATGAAATAATTTTTCACTTAAATAAAATTAAGCAATCTTTATTTTAAATAAATTTCAAAAAATGTCTTATTGAAATAACAGAGAAAAAATTTTTAAAGATATAGAATAGAAAGGAAATTAAGGAAATCAAAGCAGAGGTTAGAGTAATTCAAAAAATGACAGTTATTAGAGAGTAAAAAGTACCAATTATTGAGGCATGTGCACTTACTAGGTCCTTAGGTAGGTTATATTCTAATTCTTAAAGCAACTTTTAGAGTTTTCAATTTTTTACTTACATTTAACTGATGATGAAATCAAAACTCCAAGGGTTTAAGTAATTTTTCCAAAGTTTCACAGCTAGGGAAAGTGGATAAAATAGGATTAAAGTCAGACCCACCTGACAAACCCAGTTTTTTAATCCTGCCAAAAGTTTCTCCAAACCCACTCCATGTGGGCTTGAACCCATGAAAAGCCTACACATCTCAAGTGCACCTCCATCACAGTAAGAGATGCAGTGTAGCAAGCTTTCAGCGAGTGTGTATTGGTTCCTGTTAGGGCTAGTTGTACCAGAGTGAAGAGACAGAAGCCAGCCCTGCTGATCAAGTAGGGAGTCTTGAATACATGATCTGGAGCAGACAGGAAATGAGAGAGGGACTCACACCAACTCCCATGTAAGAGATGCTTTTCCATAAGATGTCAAAAGCATCCCTACAAGGCTAAGTTATATAAACTACTCCCAAAGAGCAAAAGGTGCAACAGAAGAATATAGCAGAATGTAATCAAGATAATGACAACAATCAAAATTTACTGAGTGCTTCAGTTCAGTTCAGTTCAGTCATGTCCGACTCTTTGCAACCCCATGAACTGCAGCAAGCCAGGCCTCCCTGTCCATCACCAACTGCCAGAGTCTACCCAAACTCATGTCCATTGAGTCAGTGATGCCATCCAACCATCTCATTCTCTGTCGTCCCCTTCTCCTCCTGCCCTCAATCTTTCCCAGCATCAGAATCTTTTCAAATGAATCAGCTCTTTGCAAAGGATTTGATCTCAATCAACTTCAATATCTACATGTCATCTCTGCCAAAATCACAGCTTGTCAGACAATTTTCAGTATTGAAATGAGTAGCAACAAAAAAAAACTCCACTCAACAGACAATTCATTTGTTTGGGAAAGCATAATGTGCAGGCCTTTATGAAGTTGCCTTTTCTAAGCCTCAACTTATTCTTGCTGGAATGGAGTTGTCATGAATGGTTATTTCTCCAGTCTAAGTCTGTACCAGATAACATGGTCCTTCTACCAGGTAATGATTTATATCAGTCTCTTTAATTTTCAAAGTAAAATATTACCTTCTCTGCATTTATATCTGATAGCTAAACTATATATCTTACTCTGAAGTCAAGAACATAGAACTTTTATAGCTCAAGATCCTTCAGTGGCCCTAGACTTCAACTGACTACTAATAAAGAACCACATCAGACAATTTAATAGAAAAATGTACACCTAACAGAAGATAACATCCAAATGGCTTACAAACATAAAAAATATATTCAACTTTATTAGCCATCAGAGAAGTAGAAACTAAAGCCACTGTAAGATTGTATTTCATACCTACCTAAGTGGCTAAAGTGAAAGACTGAATATCAAGTGTTGGCATGAATGTGAAGCAAATAGAACTTCTATAACACTGCAGGCAGAAGGAGAAGTTGAAAAATTCCTTGGTAGTATGTATTAAAGAGGATATATGCATACCTAATGCTGATCCATGTTGAGGTATGGCAGAAACCAATACAATATTATAATTATTCTTCAATTAAAAGCAAGAAAAAGCTAACAAAAAACTGAAGTATTATATGCTATAGTGAAACAATTCTACTCTTAGATACATACCCAACAAAAATGTATACATATATCACAAAAACACATCTATAGAAATGTTCATAACAGTACTATTCATAATAGCCAAAAACTGGAAGCTACTCATCCATATGTTCAATAACAGTAAGAATGCACCAGTAAATTCTGTTCTATTCTGTCAAGCTACACAGCAATGATAATTAATGATCTACAACTACTCTCAAAAACATGGATGAATCTCACAAATGTAACACTGAGAGGAAGAAGTCATACACAGAGGTTACATACTGACTGATCCCTTTTATAGAAAGTTCACACAAACAAAACTAAAATATACCACTAAAATTCAGAAAAGTGATTATTTTGGGAAGGAGAACCATGACTACAAGGGGGCACAGTAGGAACTTTGGGAGGCTACTCAGTAATATTTTGGTTTTTTTATGACCTCGGGGCTGATTACATGGTGTGTTCAATTTGTAATAATTCATTGAGCTTTATGCTTATATTTTGTACATATGTCTTTTACCATATATTGGTTACATTTTATTAAAACTTCATCAAACAAGCTAGAGGTAGGGAAAGATGTAGAAATATAATACATGAATATAATGAGTATTTCTGTCTTCAGCAAAATTTCTGCTAATATCAATGCCTCTAAACAACTTCATGTAGTAAATTTCTCTTAGAATATGTCATAAGAAAAATATTTGTCTCTTATATCTTTATTTGTCTCCTCATTCATTAGAAAGCTCAGAGTTGATTTGGACACCTCAATGCACTAAAATTTTTCAGCCTTTCTAACTCTCAAATTCAATATTTTACATCCTTTAATCCATTTTTAAATGTTTCTGTTATATTCAGTCCTATTCAAGCAGCTAGCATCCTCAAAACCTTTTTGAAATTTATAGAGGTATAAAAATGCATACTTGAGAGTAATGAGAATAAATTAATGATCAATTATAATCCAAATTATGGTAGATGTATTAAGTACACTATAAGTATGAATAATAATTTTAAGCAAATTCTACTCATCATATATCCAACTAAACAATTTTAATGTATTAAATGCAAATATTAAATCTAAGTAGAATATACCATCTATCTGGTGATTTTGCTGGACTGGCTCAGATTTGGTAAAGAGGAAAGGAAAGCTTCTATCATCTTCATCACAGAAGATTAATGCTATAAAACCCACAGAGACATCCTCCAGACAAGAGGAAATTTACAATAACAAATGACCTTAAAATGTGTAGCCCAAAACTCTCATTATATGAAAAATAAAGACAAATGTAACAAAATAAGTGGTGGCAAGCCAATAAAGTTGTTATTTAATGAGTTTCCTATAAACTACAAATAAAGGAAAACAGGAAAGAACTGATGCAAAACAGAGATAAACATAAGTTGAATAGACCTAATTGCTTGTAAAATGTCAAATTGTGTAACTAATGAAAAAAAAATGAACCTTAAATTTTTGCAAAGGAGTTGTTTCAAAAAGAAAAGCCAAGTTGACTTTCAACTATTAATAACTTGAGCTTCCCAAAGGGATTATTTGTTTTTAGGTGGTGGTTGTTGTTGTCGTTATTTGCTATTTAAAAGGTGGTGTGACAGGCTTTCTTCATTAACTAAAACAATCTTACATTCTTATTTCCTGTCCTTTCTGGTAAATAACGCACCAAATTCCTTTATTGTTCATTTTATTCCCTTAATTCAGTAGATTGGGATTTTTTTCCCTATTTTCTCTTCTCTTCCTCATTAAATATTTCTAAATAATAGATGGATAATAACAATGAACATATATTGAGTGATAATCATAGGTCAGACATTCTTTCAAACACATTATATATGATAATTCATTTACCCCTCAGAACAACCTCATGGGGAAGGCGCTATCATCATCCCCATTGTAGTGATGAAGAAACTAAGGCACAGAGGATTTAAGTTTTATATCCCAAGGTCATCCAGCTAACGTGTTAAAATTCAAATATTGTAATGGAAAGACAATATGCAGATTAACTATTCAGCACATGATGAGAAGAATATGTAGAATACAAAAAGGCAAAAGTTATACCTACAGGAGAAACAACTTTCTGACAATGTTGAATTATTTAATCCAGCATTATCTTCTTCCAAATTGCCACTATTCATATAATAACAATTTAAAGTTAAGACAGAAAAAGTCCCTATGGAAGAGAATGGGGACATTTTGTTTAAGACTCTATCAGCTGAAAGGTTCTGCTTAAGCAGAAGTGAATATGGTAAAACTAATATTGTAGAGTGTTGTGACCAATTTCAGAAGAGTTTGAGAAACCTTCTCAAGGTTCCTTAGGGACCAGGAGCCTATTATACAGAGTGAAGTAAGTCAGAAGGAAAAACACCAATACAGTATATTAACACATATATATGGAATTTAGAAAGACAGTCACGACGACCCTGTATGCAAGACAGCAAAAGAGACCCAGAGGTAATGTACAGACTACGGACTATGTGGGAGAAGGCAAGGGTGGGCTGGTTTGAGAGAAAAGCATTGAAACATGCTTATTACCATATGTAAAAAGGATCACCAGTGCAAGTTCAATGCATGAAACAGGTCACTCAAAGCTGGTGCTCTGGGAAAACCCAGAGGCATGGGATGGGGAGGGAAGTGGGAGTGGGGCTCAGGATTGGGGGACACATGTACACCTGTGGCTGATTCATGCCAATGTATGGCAAAAACCCACCACCATACTGTAAAGTAATTAGCCTCCAATTAAAAATTTTTTTTAAAGCAGCCCAATCTGCAAGAGTCTCCCCAATAATGAAACCAGTAGCACCTTTAGTGAGTGAAAGTCACTCAGTCATGTTTGACTCTTTGAGACCCCATGGACTATACAGTCCACGGAATTCTCCAGACCAGAATACTAGAGTGGGTAGCCTTTTCCTTCTCCAAAGGATCTTCCCAACCCAGGGATCGAAACCAGGTCTCCTGCATATCAAGCAGATTCTTTACCAGCTGAGCCACAGGGAAGCCCAAGAATACTGGAATGGGAAGCCTATCCTTTCTCCAGGGAATCTTCCCGACCCAGGAATTGAACTGGGGTCTCTTGCATTGCAGGCGGATTCTTTACCAAGTGAGCTATCAGGGGAGCCCAAGCAGCACATTTGTTGGTAATCAAGTGAGTAGATAAATAATATTAAAATGGGTAGGTACCCTCTATCTATAAAGGAGTAAATACAGGTTGAATGAAGAATTCCTTAGCCTACCTCTTCCTCACAGTCTGAGCAAATGATCTTTGAAATAAACTTGCTAACAAAGATGATCAAGTTAAAATCCTCAGAATTCAAGAAGAGATTAGATAAAGACTTGTAGGAATGATGGTGACTCATCCTGGAAAATACAGGGACTCACAGCAAGAAGTGATTGTGTATACAGGACACACACACAGAGACAAATAGTGCCTCATCATCACTGGGTCACCAAAAAATTGCACATATAAAATTACATTGAGCTAACCAAGTGGTGCTAGTGGTAAAGAACCTACCTGCCAATGCAGGAGATGTAAGAGATGCAGGTCCAACCATGGGTCAGGAAGATCCCCTGGAGGAGGACATGGCAACCCACTCCAGTCTTCTTGTCTGGAGAATCCCATGGACAGAGGAACCTGGCAGGCTACAATCCATAGGGTCACACAGAGTCAGACATGAGTAAAGCACACATGCAACATTACATGCTCATTAGAAGGTTAAAAAAGAGTATTCAAGTGGTAACAACAAGTGTTTGCAAGAAAGTAGAGCACCTGGAACTCTCATACACTGATGATAAAAAGTAGAATGATACATTCACTTTGGAGAACATTTTAGCAGTTGATAATAGAGTTAAAAGTTAACCATATGAATGAAACACTCTACTTCTATATTTAGCAAGAGAAATTAAAGCATATTTAAGTCTACGAAGAGACCTGATCATATATTCAGAGTCCAAAACCGGAAGCAATCCAAATGTTCAACAACATGTGAATGGATAGATAAAAGATGATCTGTTGAAACAATGGAATATAATTCAGCCATAAAGGAAACCAATTGCAAATACACATAACATGAATGTATCTCCAAAACAAAATGCTTAGCAAAAGAAAAGAGACAACAATGTACATACTCTATGATTCTACTTGAATAAAACTGTAAAAGAAGGAAATCTAATCTATAGTCCTATAAAGCACATCAGTAGTTGTACAGATCCAGTGGGATAGTTATTGACTACAAAAGGGATGAGAAAAATTTGGCAATAATGAAAACATCGTATATTTTTAGTAAAGCAGTGGCTATACAGATATATTATAAATCGGTAAAAGTCATCTAAATATACTTGCAAAATTAGCTCATTTTATTCTATTTATCTCAATAAGGTTGATTTTAAAAGGAAAATATTTATTCTGTTTGTTGTTATTCAGTTCCTAAGTCATGTCAGACTCTTTGCAACCCCAAGCACTCCAGGCTTCCCTGTTCTTCACTATCTCCTGGAGTTTGCCCAAATTCATGTCCGTTGAGCTGATGACGCCATCCAACCATCTCATCCTCTTTACATAAATAATAAAAAGTCTGAATTAGAAAGTGATCTGAATAACTCAAATAGCTCAAATAATCTAACTGAAAACTCAGATCATTCTCCGTTTATTAAATGTAAATTTGGTTAAACTGGAATTTTTGTCCCAAAATTCTTTTAACTATATGGTCCTGAGTTAAAATTGGCTAAAAAAGGAATTTGCTTGAGACTTGAAAGGTAGAAATGAGCTTTTCTTTCTGAAGGTCATTGTGGTCAGATGTAACAACGAACTCAGAGGTACCCATGACTTCTAAATTGCCTTTGCTCTTTTCTATCCCATATCCAGCTCCCCTCCCAACTACTGACACTGGTATCAGTATCTCAGAGATACCACCAGATACTTGGTGTAGGATCACAGGAGTGGTATATACATACCACCAGTCTGTCCTCCATGCAAACTTTTGACTCCCTTTGTAATATGATTTCAGTATCTGAACATGTTTGATTTCTCAGATGAGCTGATAATTTCTTCTCTGATCATCCAGCTTCTCTCACAGACCTTAACTTTCCCAATTCTCCCATTATGTAAGTCTAATACATGTAACAAATATATTATGACAGTCACTAGCAAATTTTTTCTGTAAAGGGCCATGGAGGATATATTTTAGGCTTTACAAGCCAAAAGGATGAAATCAAGAATATTGTGTAGGTACTCATATAACAAAAGAGAAGCAAATTTCTAAAATTTTTATTTAGAACAAAGTAAAACAATCATAATTGAGTATAACATTTATTCTTTATCTACTAATTAGAAGAATGAAATTTCTTTTTTGGTGGGGGATATTTTATTTATTACTTTTAATTGGAATTCAAAGATACTGTTCCCTACCCCCTGAGCACAAATATTACTTGAGCATATTTAACACATATACTTTGGTCACCTGATGCGAAGAACTGACCCATTGGAAAAGACCCTGATGCTGGGAAAGATTGAAAGCAGGAGGAGAGGGGGACAACAGAGGATGAGATGGTTGGATGGCATCACTGACTAGATGAACATGAGTTTGAGCAAGCTCCAGGAGTTGGTGATGGACAGGGAAGCCTGGTGTACTGCAGTCCATGGGGTCGCAAAGAGTCGGACACGACTGAATGACTGAACTGAACTGAAGGCATTTATAGAAGTCTGTTAGAAGTCTGTTCTTTATATTTTCCCTTTAGCTTGTCATTAAATTGCAGATTAATTACTTTCAGTTCAGGAACAGATGGAAGCCCCTGGGTTTGCTGGGTTAAATGTATTTTAAAATAAGGAAACTTTTTTTACATTTCCATCAAGTTCTAAAAAGTGCTTGCAAGGAATGGGATAAAATATTTGCAGGGCATATATCTGAGGAGGGAATATGTAGAAGTCGACAACAGAAAAACACCAATACAAATACAAAAATGAGCAAAAAACTTTATATTTCTCCCAAGAAGATATGCGAATGGCTAACAGTACATGAAAAGATATTATTAAAGAAATTCAAAATCACTGTAGAAATTGACTGCAGCCGTGAAATTAAAAGACACTTGCTCCTTGGAAGAAAAGCTATGACAACCTAGACAGCATATTAAAAAGCAGAGACATCACTTTGCCAACAAATGTCCATATAGTCAAAGCTATAGTTTTTTCAGTAGTCCACGTTCATGGGGATTCTCTCTCTCTCTCAGAGAGAGAGAGAGATAATGGGCTTCATTGGTGGTTCAGATAGAAAGAATCTACATGCAATGTGGGAGATCTGGGTTCGATCCCTGAGTTGGGAAGATACCCTGGAGGAGGGCATGGAAACGCACTCCAGTATTCTTGCCTAGGGAATCCCCATGGACAGAGGAGCCTTGCGGGCTACAGTTTACGGTGTTGCAAAGAGTGAGGCATGATTGAGAGACTAAGCACACAAACATATATACACCACATTTTGTTTATCCATCCAGTCTTAGCTCAAAATTGTTACAAAAATAGGTAGTGGGTCAGATTTAACCCAGATGGGGGTGGAGGCTGTGGGGAGTGATCATTTGCTGATTTATTCAATAACTCATCCTACTTTGTTTCACTGACTGAATTTTGACACCATACATATTCAATGCCAACTATTCAATGCCTGTCAGATCTCTGCCAGGGAAAGAAAATGCAAAGATAAATATGACAGAGCCTCTGTCCTCAAAAGGTCTACATACATTAAATAGTTTCCTGTAATAAAAATTTAACAAGTATTTGCCTGTCATCTACTATACACATGGCATGATGTTGTGAGAAACTTAGTCCTTTAATCTTTCCCAGCCTTGTTGGGAGATAGGACATGGCCATATTAGTTACCTATTGCTATGCAACAAGTTGCCACAAACTAAGCAACTTAGAAAAACATACATTTATTATCTTACAGTTTCTGTGGGTCAGGAGTTCATTCATAGTTTAACTGGGTACTCTGGCCTAGGGTCACAGAACCATAATCAAAGGTGTTAGTTAACTGTCTTCTCACCTCGAAGCTCAACTGGGAAAGAATCTGTTCCCAGGCTCACTCAGGCTGTTATCAGAATTCATTACTTTTTCAGTGGTTCTCAGAGTGAGGGTACCAGCTTCTTGCTTAGCATCTGGAGGCCTCTCTCAGCTCCTGAAGGCTACCCTCAACTCCGTGCCTCCCAGAATGACTGCTTATTTCCTCAGTGACAGCTAAAAAGAGAGTCTCTAGAATGAGTCTGCAAGCCAGATGGAGCTTGATACAGCATAACATAATCAATGTGCATGCTCAGTAGTGTCCGACTCTGCGACCCCATGGGCTGTAGCTCACTAGGTTCTCCCTGTCCATGGGATTTTCCAGGCAAGAATACCAGAGTGGGTTGCCATTTCCTACTCCAAGGGATCTTCCCAATCCCGAAATCAAACCTGTGTCTTTTATATCTCCTGCGTTGGCAGGCAGGTTCTTGACCACTAGTGCCACTTGGGAACCCAGTATCCATTACCTTTGTCATATTCTATTGGTTACTAGTAAGACACAATTTCTACCTGCTCTCAAAAGGAGGAAATCATACAAGGCCATGAACACCAGGAGGCCCATATTATGGTAGGCCACTCTAGAGATAATCTTCCTCAGGCTCAAGGAGGAATACAATAAAATATATGATCAAAATGGAAACAGTATGATACACACCACTGGTTCTCGAAGCACCTAAAATTCAAAGAATATAGGAATTATTCAGTAAGGCTTCATGGAGAAAGAAAGGTAGGGCTTGGATTGTTTTTGAACACTATGGAGGCTAAAGTATTCATAAAATAACTTTCAGGAAATGACACCATTCAGGATAATGCTGCCACGGCAATATAATTGGAGATTTGCTGTAATATGCTGTGACTCACTAGAATCTAATCCCTTTCAAGATTATATGCTACCAGTATTTAAATCAAGAATAAACTCCACTCCCTCAAATAAAAGCCCCATACAAAGCTCATTATCAACTAAAAGAATATAGTCATTGCATTCATTCCAGTCCTATCTAATTTGATTAAGTTATATTAATACTATTCCACTTAGTAGAAACAAAAGAAGGGCAGGAAAGGAATAGGAGAAATGGCAACAGTTTCTATTTCTCCAGCATTTACAGAACACTTAAACTGCTGCAGAAAATGGGTCCAAATATGGAAACTCTGATAAACTATTAGTATAAACTACACAATGCATCTGATGATAATTCATGTTTACAATTCTTTACAGTCACCAGAAGCCGCTTCATAACTAAAGGAAGTGGCCATTTCTGGCTTCTCATATTCAAACGTTATTTTTGATTCACTTCTAACTGCCTTATTTAAACATTCTTTTCTCTCAAATTAGCCAAGAGATTCTTTCTCAGTGAGCACAAACCACATGGAAAGTTACAGTTTTAAGTTGCTCCCATTTTTCAGTTCTCAATAAGCCAAAGGGATTACATTGCTTCAGATCAAGAAATCTAACTTTAAAAATTCCTGTTTGAACAAAAACAGACTTGCAGACAGAGAATGAACTTATGGTTGCCAGGAGGGAAGGATGGGGGGAAGGGAGTTTGGGACTGACCTGTACACACTGCTATATTTAAAATGGATAACCAATTGGGACCTATTGTATAGCACAGGTAACTCTTTTCAATGTTATGTGGCAGCCTAGATGGGAGGGGAGTTTGAGGGAGAATGGATACATGTATATATATGGTTTAGTTCCTTTGCTGTCCACCTGAAATTATCAGTACACTGTTAATCAGCCATGGTGTTATAGTATTATACTGTTAATCACTTAGTCATGTCTGACCCTTTGCAACCCTATGAATTGTAGCCCACAAAACTCCTCTCTCCATGGAATTCTCCAGGCAAGAATTCTGGAGTGGGTTGCAATTCCCTTCTCCAGGAGATCTTCCTGACCCAGGGACAGAACCCAAGTCTCCTGCACTGACAGGCAGATTCTTCACTGTCTGAGACACAAGGGAAGTCATAATCAACTATACCCAATATAAAAAAAAGTTTTTTATAAACTTCCTGTTGAGTTAAGAAAAATAATAGAAATTCCTTCCCTAAAAGATAACTCTAGGAGAGCCATGTGAATTCAAAAATGGCAATTCTATGTTCACAGTTCAGTTGTTCAGTCGTGTCCGAATCTTTGTGACCCCGTGAACCACAGCACGCCAGTCTTCCCTGTCCATCACCTACTCCTGGAATCTACCCAAACCCATGTCCATCAAGTCGGTGATGCCATCCAGCCATCTCATCCTCTGTCGGCCCCTTCTTCTCCTGCTCCCAACCCTTCCCAGCACCAGGGTCTTTTCCAATGAGTCAACTCTTTGCATGAGGTGGCCAAAGTATTGGAGTTTCAGCTTCAACATCAGTCCTTCCAATGAACACCCAGGACTGATCTCCTTTAGGATGGACTTGTTGGATCTCCTTGCAGTCCAAGGGACTCTCAAGAGCTTTCTCCAACACCACAGTCCAAAAGTATCAATTCTTCGTTGCTCAGCCTTGTTCACTGTCCAAATCTCACATCCATACATGACTACTGGAAAAACCATAGCCTTGACTAGACGGACCTTTGTTGGCAAAGTAACGTCTCTGCTTTTCAATATGCTATCCAGGTTGGTCATAATTTTCCTACCAAGTAGGCTGCAATCACCATCTGCAGTGATTTTGGAGCCCCAAAAAATAAAGCCCACCATTGTTTCCACTGTTTCCCCATCTATTTCCCATGAAGTGATGGGACCAGATGCCACGATCTCAAGTTTTCTTAATGTTGAGCCTTAAGCCAACTTTTTCACTCTCCTCTTTCACTGTCAGCAAGAGGCTTTTTAGTTCCTCTTCACTTTCTGCCATAATGGTGGTGTCATCTGCATATCTGAGGTTATTGATATTTCTCCTGGCAATCTTGATTCCAGCTTGTGCTTCTTCCAGCCCAGCGTTTCTGATGATGTACTTTGCATATAAGTTAAATAAGCAGGCTGACAATATACAGCCTTGATGTATTCCTTTTCCTATTTGAAACCAGTCTGTTGTTCCCTGTCCAGTTCTAACTGTTGCTTCCTGACCTGCTTCCTCACATTTCTCAAGAGACAGGTCAGATAATCTGGTGTTCCCATCTCTTTCAGAATTTTCCACAGTTTATTATGATCCACACAGTCAAAGGCTTTGGCATAATCAATAAAGCAGAAGTAGATGTTTTTCTGGAACTCTCTTGCTTTTTTGGTGATCCAGTGGATGTTGGCAATTTGATCTCTGGTTCTTCTGCCTTTTCTAAAACCAGCTTGAACATCTGGAAGTTCACAGTTCATGTATTGCTGAAGCCTGGCTTGGAGAATTTTGAGCATTACTTTAGTAGAGTGTGAAATGAGCGCAATTGTGTGGTAGTTTGAGCATTCTTTGGCATTGCCTTTCTTTGGGATAGGAGTGTAAACTGACCTTTTCCAGCCCTGTGGCCATTGCTGAGTTTTCCAAATTTGCTGGCATATTGAGTGCAGCACTTTCACAGCCTCATCTTTTAGGATTTGAAATAGCTCTACTGGAATTCCATCACCTCCACTAGCTTTGTTTGTAGTGATGCTTTCTAAGGCCCGCTTGACTTCACATTCCACAATGTCTGGCTCTAGCTGAGTGTGAGTGATCACACCATTGTGATTATCTGGGTCGTGAAGATTTTTTTTGTACAGTTCTGTGTATTCTTGCCACCTCTTCTTCATATCTTCTGCTTCTGTTGGTCCATACCATTTCTGTCCTTTATTGAGCCCATCTTTGCATGAAATGTTCACTTGATATCTCTAATTTCCTTGAAGAGATCTCTAGTCTTTCCCATTCTGTTGTTTTCCTCTATTTCTTTGCATTGATTGCTAAGGAAGGCTTTCTTATCTCTCCTTGCTATTCTTTGGAATTCTGCATTCAGATGGGAATATCTTTCCTTTTCTCCTTTGCTTTTTGCCTCTCTTCTTTTCACAGCTATTTGTAAGGCCTCCTCAGACAGCCATTTTGCTGTTTACAAACACTGATCAAATGATCCAAAATGCTAGATGCATTGATGTATAGACTTTGTGTCCCCAATAATTATACTAAGTGGAGGATAACCATATCAATGAAATAAATATATGAGAGATAGAGATAAAGATAAAACTTAGTCAATAAAAACCTGGAATTTTCTGTAACAACAGGTAAATCAATACCATTTAATCTCCCAGATGTGGGTTTCTAGGAAAATATGCAACTCTGAGTCTACTAAAGAAAAAGCTCTAGGACAAAAAGTGGTTCTTTCTGAGACAAAGTTTCAGACCAGTTGGGTCTCAATACAAAGACTAAATTCTACGTAACAGGCACTTTGACCCCTGTCAACATGACTTACAAAGAAAAAAACCTTTAGTCATTACTTATGCTGACAATTATTTGGATAATACCTTAGTTTATCATATCATATCTTATCATATCATGCTCAGTCCAAACTCATGCTTTGATTTCCCTATTACTAGCAATTTTAGAGCAATATTCCTTGTAGAAGCTTGATTCCTCAGGTTCTTCTTGAATCCCACCATGTCCTTACCCATCTATTCAATGAAACACCAAATCCCAGACTATTTCACTTCATCCCAGTTGGTTTAGTGCCTTATGACTTCATGCCTGAACTACTAAAACTATCTCTCAGTGAATCACTCTGCCTGAATTTTCTTCAACGTTACCTGTCTCTCACATTGCTACTGGGATTTATCACTTCCTAAGAATGGGTAGTAAGAGCTCCCTTTGGCTATTAGAAGGTGCAGATCCCTTGACTTTACTTCAGTGGCATCTGAGTTATCCCTCAGAATTTCCCTAAATTTGAGCAAATTCCAGGAGATAGTGGAGGACAGAGAAGCCTGGGGTGCTACCATCCATGGGGTTGCAAAGAGTTGAACACAACTTAGCAACTCAATAACAACCCAAATCTGAGACCATATTTCATCAAGTTGACCTTTCTCTTTATCTCTACTCCATTTTAATTTATGTTAAATTTATGTTCTTTCTTCCTGGGGCTCCTGCTCTACCTCTTCTTAGCTTAATAGCATGTCTTCCATGAAAATTCCCATAGACATATCACTCTTATTCTAAATGCAAATAGCATGCTGTGCCAAACTCAGCTTTTTATCAATGACTGTATCTTACTCTTGGAGATATATATATGTGTGTGTGTGTGTATATATATATATATATATATACATATATATAATTATTCTTTTACTATTGTATGAGCATAATGGACTATTTATGCCTTACCCACGAGTACATTTTGAACAACAACAAGAAAAAAGGTCTTATATCTACTTCTAGAATTAATGTAATAGAGGAATCTTTGAAAACCAAATTACCGTCTATTGCTAAGCATGAAACAGAAATTGTTTAACTGATAAGTATAGGCAACAGACTCACAAACTCTGGATGGAAAATTATTTCCTATTTTGATTCCGAAAGTTTCTACAGAACTAGCACAAATGGCTCTGAACCTGATAAACTTGAAGCAGCATTAATAAGTGGCTGCATTAACAAAACAAACCTGAAACGGATTTCTATTAAAGTCCAAGAGGGAATCCAACTAAGCTTTTCTGTAACACACATAGACTGCAAGCTTCAGTCATTCTGAGTTTCACATTTCATAACAGAGTAGCTATAAAATACATGCATCCAGATGAGAACCGACTCCAACATCAGGCTGGTCCGTTACATCACCTCATCTGCCCATGTGTGTGTGTGTCCGACTTTTTGCAACTCCGTGGACAGGCGGGTTGCCATTTCCTTGTCACATCTGCCCATGTGTGGATGACTATTTGCTACAACCTACATCACACCTTCTGGCCAGCCGTCCGCCTACTGATGGCCCTTAGCGTCTACAAGGCCTCTGTCATGGACACCTTCCTCCACCTCTGTCTGAGAGCCAATGACAGGAATGCTGGCCCTCAGCACCCTGGACCTATGGGTCACCTTTGTCAATGTGCACACCTAGGCTTGGTGTCCCAAACATTCATATACTTTTCCCTGTCTTCAGAGTTTAGTGAAGTAAACAGTAAAAGTTAAATAAAGTAAAATATGATTTCAGAAGTTTGCAACCCAATAATAATCATAGCCTCCAAATCCACTGAAAATAAAAAATAATTGTGTAAGGAATATTTCACAAATATCGCCACTTTTGTCAACTTAGATGGATGATTATATATACTATATATATATATGAAAAATGAAAAATGCTAATATAATTTCAGAAATTAACCACTTTACAATGTTACTAGAACATATTTAGAAACATGGACTTCATCAATACACCTAAGGACTTTATAGAACTATGGTTAAAATAAAATTACCTTATAAAGATTGAGAGGATATCTTTTAAACTACAGATTTAAAACATAACCCAACTTCTTAAATGTTCTATTTCTTTGTGTACACTTGTTAGGGACCACGGAATTGTGATTCTCTTTTTTTGTTGTTGTTGTCAGTGGAGAAAATATTTTTCATGCTTGCTAAATTCCTGAGAGATACCTGTTCCTTCAATCATTCATTCAATAAATAAACTAATTACTGAACACAAACTGCATGCCACCCATTCTTCTAGATACCAGGGATAGAGCAGTGAGAAAGACAAATTAGATTCCTACTCTCTAGAGCTTACCTTCCAACAGGGTGAGGTCAATAAATAATTACACAAATCAACAAGTAAGGCAATTTTAAGAATTCTGAGGGCACAAAAAGTAGCTAATGCAAGAAACAGCATCTCAAGAGCAACATTAAATCAAGTGGTTAAGGAAAGTTACTTTGAGATGATAATCTTTGAATCTGTAATTAAATAAAAATAAGAAGTCAGACTCATGAAGATCCGAAGGAAGAGCATTTCAGAGTGATGCAAGCAAAGGATATAAGATGGAAAGGAGCTTTCACAGCTCAAGGAAAAGGAGGGAGTCCAGCGTGCCAGAGCATTGCAAGCCGAGGAAGATAGGGAAGGAGACAGTGCTGGAGAGGTAGGAGAGTCAATTCTGCATTTCACTGACCTTGTGAAGACCTTCAGATTTTATATGAATTGCAATTGGAAGCAGGTGAATGATGTGATTTGATTTATACTACATAGAAGATGAGATCCCATCACATTGTTTAAACAATCGAACAGTTTATTCTTGGGTACAAAAATAGAATTACAATGAATTTAAATGCTGGCTTGGATTTATGGAGTAGCTTTCTTCCACAGAAACTCAATATGCTATGTAAATCACCATCTATTTTATTCCCCTAGCATAGGTGCTGTTATTCATTTCACAGCTGGAGATGGAGTTAGATTATTTCATTTTTTCATTCCCTAAATATAATAATGACCATCACATGAACTATCCACCCCAGTAGCAAATTTGTGTCTGCAGTCTATTGAAGGAAAGCATCTTGTCTTGCTGATTTTATTGAACACTTTTCCTCATCTGTTACTTCTGAGAGAAGAATTTTTCTAAGTGCTTCTGGAAGAAAAATTCTGTTTGCCAAATTACAAGCAGACAGTCAACCCTGCTTTAATTGATGGATGGTATGAGTGTTATGAGTCACTAAGCATCAAACCAGCTCAATTTAGCCACTTGAACTATTCAGCCATATCCTACCAACACACAGTAGGGAGTAAGAGTCTTATTGCTGTTAGGAAACAGAATTCATAAATAAAAATAAGATGGTATTTGGGTGTTTTACTGACCTCACAGTACAGACAAGTCAAATAAACACTATCTCCCGTTTTTCAGCCCAGAGATCAGAAGCTTAAAAGAAGTCAATCTTGAAAGTCAACCCATTAACCTCTGCCTCTCCATTATCTTGTGTTAGACTTTTAGAGAAACTTCTGTATAGCGGCACCTTCTTAAAACTCGTAATCTTGAGAAGAACTCAGAGGACTTGACATGTCTTAGGGGCCGTTAAAGTGGGGTTAGGAAATTTAGTGAAAATTTAAAAGATCATAGAAACATTTTTTCAGGCCAATGAATTTTGTTCTTAATCTTTCTGCAGGTCTTTTGTTGTATAATAACATATCTGCAAGAAAAGTTGCCACAATCATCACTCAAAAACCTGACTTCTCTGCATGTTTTCTTTGAAATTATTAAGGTCAAGTAAGTGTTGATGGCAGAGTTCCTAAAGTTGTTCAAGTATCACTTCATTGCAAGGGTTTGTGCTGGCAAGTCCCACTGTGGAATAGCCTTCCTTCTGATAAGTTGAAAGGGAATTAACAGTTTCCCACTATAGGCAGTCTTTGGGTATATCATCATCTTTTGTTGGTTTCCTTAACCCTGTCCACACTTCTGCTCACAGTGCCCTCCAATTCTTTCCAATTAAACCATTTGACTGAGACATCTGTTTTCTGTTGGGATCCTGACTGATTCTGTACTTGACCTCTGGTCCAAAACAGACCAGAATGCTATTGAAAGGATTGCCTCTTAAAATCTTTCTGAGCCTTCAGAACTCTTGTCCTTGCCCCCTGCTGTCCTTGCTATTGATATTGTGCTGTCACACTGATTCCAGGGACCTAGTTTAGTGAGGAAAATAAAAAAAGCAAACACACAAATCAAATTAACCAGTATTTCTTGAGCATCTACTATTTACCCAGAACTGTGCAAGGAACTGAAAAGACAGAGATGTAGAAGATTCTTCCAATGGTCTCTGTCATCTCACAGTATCCTGAGTTAGTATACCATCTCTAAACTAAAAACTTCAAATAAACTTTCTCATGGATGTTTCTTCACATAAAACCAACCCATATGTGAAGCAAAGAAATGCAGAAGCTGCCTCTACATAATTATAGTCCAAAGGTAGTAAACTATTGGTGTTTAGAGAGCTTGGTAGGAATTCTGGTACATGAGGGAGAGTAGTAGAAAAATAAGACTGCAAATTTGTCTGAAACCAGATAATTAAAGTACTGAATGTCATACTAACTTATTTGGGTATAAATCAATAAAATAACAGACCTTTAAACAAGAGAGTGAAATGACCAGATCTAAATTTTAAAAGTATCACACCAGACATTCGAAAGTGTGAAGTCAAGTGTGCCTTAGGAAACACTATTACAAACAAAGCTAGTGGAGGTGATGAAACTCCAGCTGAGTTTTTTCAAATCCTAAAAAATGATGCTGTAAAAGTGTTATACTCAATATGTCAGCAAATATGAAAAACTCAGCAGAGGCCACAAAACTGGAAAAGATCAGTTTTCATTCCAATCCCAAAGAAGACAATGCCAAAGACTGTTCAAACTACCATACAATATTGCTCACTTCACATGCTATTAAGTAGGGTTATGTTCAAATTCCTTCAAGCTAGGCTTTAGCAGTACATGAACTGAGAACTTCCAAAGGTACAAGCTAGGTTTAGGAAAAGCAAAGGAACCAGAGATCTAATTGCCAACATTCACTGGCTCATAGAGAAAACAAGGAAATTCCAGAAAAAAGTCTGCTTCACTGACTACGGTAAAGCCTTTGACTATGTAGATCACAACAAACTATGGAAAATTCTTAAACAGAAGAGAATACCAGACCACCTTACCTATCTCCTGAGAAATCTGTATGCAGGTCAAGAACCAACAGTTAGAACCAGACATGGAAAAATGGACTGGTTCAAAATTGGCAAAGGAATACGTACATCAAGGCTATATACTGTGAAGGCTGCTTACTTAATTTATATGCAGAGTACACAATGCAAAATGCTGGGCTGTATAAATCACAAGCCAGAATCAAGATTGCCAGGAGAAACATCAGTAACCTCAGGTATGCAGTGACACTGTTCTAACGGCAAAAAGTGAAGAGGAACTAAAGAACCTCTTGATAAGGATGAAAGAAAAGAGTAGAAAAGCTGGCTTTAAACTCAACATCATAAAAAAACAAAGATCATGGCATCTGGTCCCATCATTTCATGGCTAATAAAAGGGGGAAAAGTGGAAGCAGTGGCATATTTTCTTTTCTTGGGCTCCAAAATTACACTGAATAGTGACTGCAGTCATGAAATTAAAAGACCCTTACTTCTTGGAAGGAAAGCTATGACAAAGCTAGACAGTGTATTAAAGGGCAAAGACATCATTTTATTGAGAAACGTCCATATAATCAAAGCTATATTTTTTCCAGTAGTTATATACAGATGTGAGAGTTGGACCACAAAGTAGGCAGATCACAGAAGAACTGATCCTTTTGAATTGTGGTGCTGGAGAAGACTCTTGAGAGTCCCTTGGACTTCAAGGAGATTAAACTAGTCAATCCTAAAGGAAATCAATTCTGAATATTCATTGGAAGGACTAATGCTGACGTTGCAATTCCAATACTTTGGCTACCTGATGGGAAGAGCTGACTCACTGGAAAAGACCCTGATGCTGGGGAAGACTGAAGGCAAAAGGAGAAGCAGGAAGCAGGGCATGAGATGATTAGATAGCATCACCTACTCAATGGACATCAATCTGAGCAAACTCTGGGAAATACTGAAGGGCAGGGGAGCCTGGCATGCTGCAGTCCATGGGCTTGCAAAGATTCAGACACGACTTAGCAACTGAACTCTGGAATATACCAATTTGAATTAAAGAATACTGAAGAAAGAGGAAAGCAGACCAGGTTTAAGACAACAATATCCCCAGCAAAAGGCTGAAATAATGAACACAAAAGGAAAGAAATAAATACAGTAGATGGTAAAAACTGAAAAATAAATGGAGATCGCTCATTAATTCTAGCAGTAATACTGAGGGACAGAAAATCTTTAATAAGTTGTTGCTGTTACATAACTGTTAACCCAGGATAGCTTTGGTCTCAGTTCAGATTTATTTTTCCCTCCTACCCCATACTACTGCTCTGTGTAATTTTTTGGCATATTTTTTACTTAGAAATAATTAAGCAAATATTCATTTCAACCACTATTGCTCCATTTTAGAATAGTTTCTGAAATGCATCTATTTCAATGAAATAGCATGGTGTTCATTCTGTTAGAAAGAATGTGGTGTGGTTTTTCTCCCTTACATCAGATAAGGAAAACATTGGAAATTCCATAATGAGGAAGTGAAGCTATAATCATGGCTCAACATGAGCCCATAACATTTCACTTTCTCCATAAACTCTCTTTGAAAATGAATGAGAAAAAAATAGGAAATGTTCCTTCAACTTTTAAAACAAAGGAACAGAAAGCAACATAGTTTTACAAATACAAGGTGACTTGATTTATATGGAAAAGGTTGTTATAATAATATCAATCAATCTTAAAAACAAAAATATTTAAAAAGATTGAACAGTAAAGTCTCTAACAGAAGATCTCTTATATGAAAAGAAGAAATTCTTAAAATCCTGCTCTACCATTTATTTCTGCATATTGGATCACAACAAACTGTGAAAAATTCTTAAAGAGATGGAAATACCAGACCACCTTACCTGTCTCCTGAGAAACCTGTATGCAGATCAAGAAGCAACAGTTAGAAACAGACATGGAACAACGGACACGTTCAAAATTAGGAATGGAGTATGTTAAGGCTGTATGTTTCACCCTGCTTATTTAACATCTATGCAGAGTACATCATGAACAATGCCAGGCTGGGTGAATCACAAGCTGGAATCAAGATTACCAAGAGAAATATCCACAACCTCAAATACATAGATGATACTATTCTAATGGAAGAAAGCAAAGAGGAACTACAGAGCCTACTGATGAAAGCAAAAGAGAAGAGTTAAAAAGCTGGCTTAAAACTCAACATTCAAAAAACTAAGATCATGGCATCCAGTCTCATCACTTCATGGCTAACTGATGGAGGAAAAGTGGAAACAATGGCAGATTTTACTTTCTTGGGCTCTAAAATCATTGCTGACTGTAACTGCAGCCACAAAATTAAAAGATGCTTGCTCTTTAGAAGGAAAGCTATGATAGCGCTAGGGAGCATATTAAAAAGCAGAGACATCATTTTGCTGACAAAGGTCCGTATAGTCAAACTATGGCTTTTCCAGCAGTCATGTATGGATGTGAGAGTTGGATCATAAAAAAGGCAGATCACAGAAGAATTAATGCTTTTCAATTGTGGTGCTGGTGAAGACTCTTTCGACTTCAAGGAGATCAAACCAGTCAATCCTAAAGGAAATCAACCCTGAATATTCATTGGAAGGACTGATGCTGAAGCTGAAGCTCCAATACTTTGGCCACCTGATGCAAAGAGCCAACTTATTAGAAAAGACCCTGATGCTGGGAAAGACTGAGGGCAGGAGGAGAAGAAGGTGACAGAGGATGAGATGGTGTTGGATGGCATCACTGACTCAATGGACATGAGATTGAGCAAACTGGGAGATGGTGAAGCATAGGGAAACATGGCATGCTGCTGTCCATGGGGTCACAAAAAGTTGGACACGACTTAGTGACTGAACAATAACAATTGAATCCTCAGAGAAATAGTCTAAGACAAAAATCAAAGATATATATCTCAGCATCGTGAAAGGCTCAGTTCTTAATCCTTGACTATTCCTTTTTCATGTTCCTTTCATCTGAGAGCTCATCTATCAATATTTCATGGCATCATTACCTTCTCAATAGTCTGCAACTCTATATCGTCATCTCTTCTAAACTGAAACTCCCTTTTCTCTTTCTGTCTACTGAACATTTCCATGTGATTTCTTGCAACTGCCTCAAACTCACTGTAAAAATCCTCTAAAAATCTTTTTTTAATGTCTAAAATCTAAAGCAAAATCCATCATCCTCTCTCTTCAACTCACTATCATCACTGCATTCAAAGCACCACATTCCTCCATCAACCAACCTTAAAATACTGACTTTTTTTCCCACTTCTTTATTTCATTCATTTCTATAAATGTTTCCTTCCTAATATGCACCGTTCTTTACCTCTAGTGCCTTCATGTCTGGATAAATAACTATACCACTTTAGTTGTGGTCCTGGGTGTTCTCTGGAAGGACTGATGTTAAAGCTGAAACTCCAGTATCTTGGCCTGATACGAAGAGCTGATTCATTTAAAAAGACCCTGATGATGGAAAAGATTGAAGGCAGGAGGAGAAGGGGATGACAGAGGATGAGATGGTTAGATGTAATCACCAACTCAATGGGCATGAGTTTGGGTAAACTCCAGGAGTTGGTAATGGACAGGGAGGCCTGGCGTGCTGGAGTTCATGGGGTCACAAAGGGTCAGACAAAACTAAGCGACTGAACTGAACTGAACTATACACACTCTTGCATAGTAAAATGTTGAAAACACTGCTGTGAATTCCAGGACCAGCCCTGTCCAAACTGTGCAGCCTTAAGCGACTAAAACGTCTTTTTTTTTTCTTTTTTTTCTTCTTCTTTTTTTAATTATAGCAAATTCAGGACGTTTTTCTTTACATTATTGTGTTGGTTTTGCCATACATTGACATGAATTCACCATGAGTATACACGTGTTCCCCTTCCAGAACCCCCCTCCCACCTCCCTCCAGATTCCATCCCTCTGGGTCATCCTGGTACACCAGCCCTGAGCACCTTGTATCATGCATCAAACCTGGGTTGGTGATTCATTTCACATATGATAATTTACATGTTTAAACCCCAATCTTTTCATCTCTAAAACAGGGGTAATAATAATAATGCTTCATAGAACTGTCAGGAGAATTGTTAGGGGAAGCACACTGATTGAAACCACCCACCCTGGCCAGGCACCATGGTAACTATTTGCATGAGTTGTTTTATGAGCTATTCTCCTGGGTTCCCTTACCCTACTGCTCTCCACCCGGGTGCCCTTTCCCAATAAAATCTCTTGCTTTTTCAGCACATGTGTCTCCTTGGACAATTCATTTCCGAGTGTTAGACAAGAGCCCAGTTTCGGGCCCTGGAAGGGGTCCCCCTTCCTGCAACAGAATGAGATGAAATGACACACACATAAAAATACATAGCACCATAATCAGTACCTAAGAAGAACTCAGGAAGTTTTACCTGCTGGCATCATCATATCCTTATCTCGATTCAATGCATCATAGATTATAGCTGGTGGAGGGTGCTTTAGTTGCTAAGTCATGTCCAACTCTTGCAACCCCATGGACTGTAGCCTGCCAGGCTACTCTGTCCATGAGATTTTCCAGGCAAGAATACTGGAGTGGGTTGCCATTTCTTTCTGCAGGGGATCTTCCCAACCCAGGAATCGAACCCAGGTCTCCTGCATTGCAAGCAGATTCTTTCCCAACTGAGCTACAAGGGAAGCCCATATTATAGCTAAGCTAATCATTGGAAAAGACCCTAATGCTGGGAAGAATTGAGGGCAGGAGAAGAAGGGGACGACAGAGGATGAGGTGGCTGAATGGCATCACCAACTCGATGGACATTGGTTTGGGTAGACTCCGGGAGTTGGTGATGGACAGGGAGGCCTGGTGTGCTACAATTCATGGGGTCACAAAGAGTCGGACATGACTGAGCGACTGAACTGAACTGAACTGAGCTGAATCTTAACTGAGCATTTATCAAGACAATGATATATTGTCCTTGCTGAAACTCCATTTATCAGCCACCTAAAATATCAGAATTAATTGATCAAATTTTTCTCTGCTGGAACTTGTTTTAATTGCATTGAAAGCATTTCTTATTAATACTTATGATGGTACTGAAACCACCATTTGAAAGGCTTTCCCACTTTGTCATCAATTACTCCAAGTACCAAGGGTCTTGGAGATTATCCTTTTTTGGTCCTTGTATCCAAAACCTAAAAAAGGAAATGCCAACCATTCACACATTTCATGTTAAACAAAAGCCATAAAAACTCTAGTAAATTCATTCACTTTTGACTTTGAAAACTGAGTTCAGTAACAGGTGCAAGTATAATTTTTTTTGGAATGTGATGTCTATAGTCTGGTCAGACAGATCATGGGATCTGAATAACTGATTCAAGCAGGGAATTTTCACAGGCAGGTGGAGTCCTGCAGGATCCTCTGTCAATGTACTCTGATAAGTGAACACAACAAGCACTCTGACACTGGGAAATGTTTCAAACTCTTTTTACAAAAATTGAGGATTTGGCATTATTTCTTTTCTCCCCATAATTTTTAAACCCTATTATGTTGCAAAGGAAATTCAACCCAGCTGTGTCTGCTTCTTCAAGACGCTGCTGTTTTGTAAGAGCTATTTGATGTTACAAAGCCTGATGAGTCTCAACAAAGCCATTTGCTTCCCAATAGAAGGCTACAGCTCTCTCCAAGGAATTGATGAAACTAGAACCTAAGGCATCTTAGACCTCACAGACCTCTATCACATTTCTAGAGTTTCTCTCAAACTTGAGTTTCCTTTCATGAAGAGCATCTCATTACAAAACTGCTCCCAACAGCGTCATTAATCAGATATTTCAAAATGTGATATCTTGCTCATGTTTCTCTTCAGCACATTTTAGTTCTGACCACTGTTTCACAAATAGGGAACATTCTGAGGAAATAAAACACTTGTGATAAGTATTTAAACATTTTAATTCTGTAACAATGACATTTTGCTAAGGGGAAAAATTAATATTCCCTCATACAACAGATCTTACAAGCTTTTGAGGAAAACATCTTATAATATATAGAAATTAAAAGGTAACAATAATGAGAGGGTTTCCTTTGTCCAAACAGCCATCTGATAAATTTCTAAGAAATAAATATAAACTAGTAGGTGCAGAAATCATTTCATAAGAATAAGCTAAAGAGTATAGCTTTTCTCCTTCTTAGAGTAAGCTACAATTGTAAATAGAGTCCTGGGGCTCTGAGCTGAAGCAATGAGGGAAATTAAACTGCAAACTAATTAAGAAAGATGCAATTTAACCAAATTATAATTTTGCCTTCCTGATGTCACCAGGCTTTTGTTACTGCTTTCTCAAAGAAGCCAGTGAATTAAAAAGGAAATAACTCAAATTAATGTTTTGATCTCCATCAATTTGCTATTAGTAAGCTTTTCTATGGAAAGCTGAATTTAATCAAAACAGGAAAGAGATTGTTCATGCTAATTTATTAACTATTATAGTCTGAAGAGGCCAGGATTCTAAAATGCTTCCATAATTAACTGGTATGTGAGAATGCCATCACATTTCTTTTTACAAAACTTTTCCTCTAAATATATATTTACAGTGATGAGTATCTTATAAATATGGAGCTCATATTGACATGGAGATTGATATAATATCAACCAAACCCCAAAAAGGCCATTCTCTGGCAATAGAATAAACAAATTGTGCAACAGGAGGAATAAATATCCTAATAGGTTATCAGAAATATATCAGTATATATGACTAGAATTTCATCTTTTCCTAGTCCTTCTCACTTTACTTGGTTAGTTTTTATTGATGGACCTTGAATTCTTCCATAAGATAAAATTATTTTCCTTTCAAAGAAGATACTATTAGCTAGGTAAATAATGTTCAAGCTAGTCAAATGTGACACATGCTCATAACCTGGGGTGCAGACTTCAGGTGAGACTGCTGAGGAACCAGATTCCGTTCATTCAGATCACATAAAGCTACAAGCCTCCAGGGTGGGTGGGTATGTGAACTCACTGCGCTGACATCTTGCACACGTTCCTTTTCCTTTGATATAGACATAATCTAGTTAAAATGGAAATGTATTAGGAAAGTCAAACAATTAATTGATGCAAGAAAGGTTGTTTCATGTTTTGTATAAATCAAAGCTAAAAATTCATTTGAGGAACAGCCCTGTATTGTAGACTAAACACAATTTGGCCTGAGTATAAGGTTTGGTGTGGGTGTTAAAGTTGTTCTGGGCTACACATGGTCGGTAATCCTCAGCAGAAATGTTAACTCAATTTGTCAGTATTATCTTTATGTCAACAGTAATGCTTAAATATTTACAATAGGCATAGTACGCTGAGAGTTAGTAACGCAAGATAAATTGGAAAAATGCTAACAAAATGGATGGTACTAATAGAAAGCCCTGGCACTATAGTCTCTGATTTTATATACAAGAGGCTTGCCTGAAGGTAAGATTTTATTAGGTTCTATCGTTGATATGCTGTTCCAAAAGCTTCCTTAAAATATAAAGGAAAAAAGATAAGTTTTTTAAAAGGAAGCAAAGCAATGAGTTTTCTAAATTTATACTACAGAAGTCAACATTTGAGTCTGAAGTACATGCTGCTACTATTCTTTTAAAAAGACATAAGTAATATTGAACAACTTGAACGTCTATACATTCTCCAGATATATTGCATTTTTAAACTCTCCACAAAATTAAATAGCTACCACGTTAAAATACAGAACAAAGTGCTTTGAAGAAAGCTAAAATACTCTTTCTTTTTTCATTTCCCCAGTCCTGCTTCTGTTGCTACTGTTTGTTGTGTTAAAGGAGTGCTGGGTGTTTAAAATCTTTGTGTCCTGAGTTCTTGGAAAAACATAGATAAAACTAATAAATATATCTCCTGGACTAAAACATTGCCACTGTACCCAGTCATCTAACAAAAAAGCAAATAAATCTTTTAAAGCATGAATTCTAGGTACCAAAAACAAAACAAAAATGCTTATACCAAAGGCTTCACATTTTAGGAAGAAAAGGAGAAAAATATGAAACAAATGAAAGAAGTACACAGAAGTGAAAAACATAAGATTAGGAATTGGTGGAGTTTTTTTTTTTCTTTTAAGGGAGGGAACAAAACATTTGTAAAGCTCCAAGATAAACACCTGCTTATAAAAGACTGGTGGCTCATACGGTAAAGAATCTGCCTGCAATTCAGGAGACCTGGGTTCAATCTCTGGGCTATAAAGATCCCGTAGAGAAGGGAATGGCAACCCACTCCGGTATTCTTGCCTGGAGAATCCCATGGACAGAGGAACCTGGCAGGCTACAGTCCATGGGGTCGCAAAGAGTCAACACGACTGAGTGACTTTCACTTCACTTCACTTATGAAAGACTAGCATTTGTTATCCACAAGAACATTAAATGAAAAGAGTAGACCTAATGATATTTCCACTATAAAGCCACTTTTAGTTTTCAATGTTTCTTTAGGATTAATTCATTTAATTGAGTCTGTGTTTAAAGAGAAAGACCAAGGCCACTTACTTGTGATTCAACGAGGCTGCATCTTTATGCCGTGCTCTTCTCCCCATTCAAACTGTCCTGTAATAATTTTGTTGTAACTTTTTAAGGAAAATTAATGGGAGATGTTCTATGCTGAAAAATATGCAAGAGTCTTTCTGTGACCCCTGCCTCAGGGCCTAACATAGCATCACCATTTACATGGACATGAATTTGACCAAACTCTAGGAGATAGTGGAGGACAGAGGAGCCTAGTGTGCTGCAGTTCAAGGGGGCACAAACAAATAAGCATAGCATTCTGAAAGACTGCATTTTATTGTAGGAAAAGAACACTAGTACTCTATTGAAAAAAATCTTCATAACCTTTATGAGGACCTTTCAAGCCAGACTGGCAGAGGTAGTCCTCAAAAGTAGCAACATCAGCCATTGCTAGGTAGCCTTCTGGTTTTCACTAATCTCTTCTCCCTATGTCACATGTATTCGAGTACAAGTACTAATGGGAAGTAAGCCAGAAGCAAAAATAACAATACAGTATATTAACACATATATATGGAATTTAGAAAGACGGTAACGAGAACCCAACATGCGAGACAGTAAAAGGAACGCAGATGATACAGAACAGACTTGTGGACTTTGTGGATGAGGGTAAGGGTGGGATGATATGGGAGAAGGGCATTGAAACAAGTTAATTATCATATGTCTAATCAATCGCCAGCCCAGGATTGATGCTCAGGGCTGGTGCAGCGAGATTTCCCGGGGGGGAGGGAGGAGGGAGGGGGTTTCTGGAGGGGAAGCATATGTAAACCCATGGTGATATCATGACATTGTATGGCAAAAACAATTAAAAAATAAATTAATTAATTAAAAAATAAATAAATAAATAAAAATAAAAAGATAATGGCAGGCCCAAAAAAAAAAAACAAAAACAAAAACAAAAAAAAAGTACTAATGGCCATCAGTTCTTTGTTTCTATATGTAAATTCATAACACTAGTACTATTGATTTTGATTATAGTTACTATATATAATATTCAGTATTTGCTATTATTACTATCAATAATGATACATTCATAGAAGGGACAAATTGACCACAGTTTACTCAAAGACATGCATAGTGGATTTATTATAAGCAATTATAAACAAATGTGTGTCCTGGAGACTCCAATAGTAAGTTGAATACCAAAAGTGCCCAAGACCCATCCCATTTGGTTCCAACCAATCTCTCTAGCTCTGCCTCCTACAACTCTTCTTGCCTTTTTCTTCAATGTACTTCCTGTTATTTGTACATACTTTACTCTCTCTTCCCCTTAAGGAGAATTCTTGTCCATTCTTCAAGAACGTGCTTAAATGTCACCTATTTTTCCCACAGCCTCTCAGATGGCTGTGTGTCCCCTTTCTTGGTTCTCACAGCACTATTATTACTATGATTATTAGGCAGTGATCCCACTGCTGTTGGCTCCCTCACCAGAAAATGAACACCTTTAGGCTGTTATTGTTCAGTTACATCTGACTCGGGGACCCCAGAAACTGCAGCACACCTAGCTCCTCTGTCTTTCACTATCTCTATAGTTTGCTCAGATTCATGTCCGTTTAGTCAGTGATGCTATCTAACCATCTCATTCTCTGCTACCCTCTTCTCCTTTTGCCTTCAATCTTTCCCAGCATCAGGGTCTTTTCCAATGAGTTGGCTTTTTGCATCAGGCAGTCAAAGTATTGGGGCTTTAGCTTCAGCAATAGTCCTTGCAATAAATATTCAGTTGATTTTCTTTAGGATTGACTGCTTTGATCTCCTTGAGGACAGGGCCATTTATTATTTATCTTTGTATTTCCAGTGAGTATCACAATATCTGGTGTGTATCAAGTTATCTATTGCCACAATAAAGTTGTGTTACAAATCACCCCAAAACTCAATGGATTAGACAACAACCATTTATTACTGCTCCCAGGTCAGCAGGTCAACTGACTGGTTTCTTGGGTCACAACTGGGTTCAGTCTTCCCCCTTAAATGTACAGTGGATTGGACAGGATCTGTTGTCACCCAAAAATCCTTTCATATCTTTGGGCTTAGCTGGCTTTAGCTCTTCTCCATGTATATGTCAAAGTCCTCCCATAGACAGGTTCAGGCATATTGTGAGTACTCAGTAAATATCAGTTCTCTTCACATTCCCCCTTTTCTTCTTTGTTTTCTTTTCCTTTCTACTTAGCCTTCTATTTTTCAACACTATCTTCTCTGATCCCATATCATTCTCATATAAGAATGATAGATATTCCTGAGATAACACTCTCACTTTACTTCAGATTTTATCTTCCTTATATTGTATTTCCTCAAGAAGTTTCAAAGATTGGTTATTATCTCTAGTTAGCTAATTTTCAAGTGTTAATGACTATAATAAATTTTGCATTTTAAACAACTTAAACTAATCAGTTATTTCAGGAACCATAAAGGAAAGTAGAGTCTTTGGACACTCATAAAACCAATTCATTAAGCTCCTATTCCAACTGCAGATCTGTTCTGAATTTTGTTTGATCTGCTCTGAATTTTGGTTCGAGTTTTAAAGAGCCAATGTGGATGAACAGTAACCATCAGAAACTGAAAGCCTTCATTCCTAAAAATTACAATTAAATGAGCTATATTGCATAATTACTTTACATGTATTATCAAAACTAAAAGGGCCACAATCATTTATCAAAACCAATCAAACCACAGCTGATAATCATATGGCTGCAAACTTTCCATAGCTAACCTTTTCACGACTTTCTTTCCAGAAAGTTGAACTTCTGAATCATTAGTAAAGAATCTTTCCTAAAATTAAAGACAAATGAGCAGTCAGCCAAAAGGGAAAACTAGCAAATAAGAAAAACAAGCATATATTTAGTCATCTCTATGTCATTTATCATCATGACCCAGAAAACTGATCTCAAAATACACCACTAATAGACATTTGGAAATCATTATGAAATGTCTGGTCCTCTGTATAGGTAACAAAAGGAAGAAACAACAAATGTTTTATTGAACACTACAACATGTACACACTCAGTAAAGGCAATTGGGATTTGGAAAGGACACAAAGATAAAAGAGGATGTCTTCCCTCAATGGGGCTTCCCTTGGTGGCTAGTGGTAAAGAATCCACCTACAATTCAGGAGCCACAGGACATGCAAGTTTGATCCTTATGTCGGAAAGATCCCCTAGAGGAGGGAATGAAAACCCACTCCAATATTCTTGCCTGGAGAATCCCATGGACAGAGGAGCCTGGCAGGTGTCACAAAGAGTCAGACATGACTGAGCAACTAACACTTTCACTTTCTTCAATGATTAAATTTACAAATCCAGGGCAACATATAGACTTTCTATCTCACCATTGCATAATCTATCATATGCATTTCCAAAAATCTGGATTTATTTTTAAGGCACTGTGAGCCACCAAGGAAGAAGTGATTAATTTCAACTGAAAGAAAATCTTGAAGAATTTTCAAACCTTGAAAGATTTGTTTGATTTCAACAGTGGCAATTAGAAGGCATTCTTGGCTTAATGAGTAACACAAATCAAATGTAATGTGAAAAAGTGAGTTTCACTCACTAAGAAGCAGTGAGTAACAGAGTGGCAAGGTGTAATGTGTGAGTGTGAGGGTCTGTCTAGGAGGAAATGTGCCTGCAATGGCATATTTGAAATCAAACTGAGTACAGGATACTTTATTAAACATTCAACCCAGAAGTCATCCATAAATTCCTCTTCTCACATCTAATCCATTTGTATTATAGATTCTAGCTCCTGAAATTACTCATTAGTTTAATGATTTAAAATGAAAACATCATTATAGTTGTTAAACTTGGAAATTAGCTATCTAGAATTAATTTTTGACAACTTTTTGAAGAGATATAATATAGGAAATATAAACAAATAAAAGATTATTGTAAATGCAGTTTGGAGAATGCATTGGAGATGAGCAAGAGAAAAACAGAGGGGCCAGAAATAGGCTAGCGTTGAAATCCAGTCAAGAGATGATGGCAGCATTGTTTAGAGTAGCATGATGAACAATGCAGAGAAAAGTAACAAACATAATAGCTACTGAAAAAGGCATCTATAACATAAGACAACCTGAATCAATATCTGTGGAATAAGAGGATTTATCTCTAGGCCATGGAGAACCAAATATTCTTGAGAATGGAAATTTGTATTTCATAATTCTGACAAGGCTGGTAGTTGGATAACGATGGTTTAGAGATAGGAATTCTGAAGGTAGCAAAATTAATTGAGAAGCTAGGATAAATATGCAGGGGAAAGAGGCCTGAGGTTCAGAAACAGGATAGGCCAGAATAAAGGAAATTCAAAAGATGGAATTTTAAAGAAAAAGCTGGTGAATCTAGAGGTTAATTTTGTAGAGAGTTTAGAGGACAATAAGGAACTAAAGATTCCTAACAAGGTATAAGTATAATGCCCTCAACAGAAATAGGACACAAAGATAAACCAAGTTCAAGGTAGAAAAAGCTGGTAATTCTCTTTTAAACATGTTGAAATTGAAATGAGAGGTAACCATGTAAAAAAAGATAATCACAGTTTCTCTGGTCCATACCAGGACCAAACTAGGGACCAGGTTCATAGAGCCTAGCCACAATGCAGAGCAGCTAGGTTACAGGGTATGCTGCTGTGTGGTGGATAACAAAAGCATACAAATCAGAAGGCTAAATCATGAGGAAGGCTAACCTCTTTGGGCACAAATGCTGCTGGATAGGGAAAGTTGAAGCGAACCCTTCCTCATGCACCTTGTTTCTTGGTAAGGACACAAAGAAGAATCTGAGGTCTTACTTGTGACAAAAAACAAGCTTAATGAAGAAAGAACACCTCAGGGGAGTTCAGTTCAGTTCAGTCGCTTATTTAACTTATATGCAGAGTACATCATGAGAAACGCTGGGCTAGAGGAAGCACAAGCTGGAATCAAGATTGCTGGGAGAAATATCAATAACGTCAGATATGTGGATGACACCACCCTTATGGCAGAAAATAAAGAAGAACTAAAGAGCCTCTTGATGAAAATGAAAGAGGAGAGTGAAAAAGTTGGCTTAAAGCTCAACATTCAGAAAACTAAGATCATAGCATCTAGCCCCATCACTTCATGGCAAATAGATGGGGAAACAGTGGAAAGAGTGGCTGATTTTATTTTTCTGGGTTCCAAAATCACTGCAGATGGTGATTGCAGCCATGAAATTAAAAGACGCTTACTCCTTGGAAGCCAAGTTATGACGAACCTAGACTGCATATTAAAAAGCAGAGACATTACTTTGTCAATAAAGGTCTGTCTAGTCAAGGCTATGGTTCTTCCAGTGGTCATGTATGGATGTGAGAGTTGGACTATAAAAAAAGTTGAGCACCAAAGAATTGATGCTTTTGAACTGTAGTGTTGGAGAAGACTTTTGAGAGTCCCTTAGATTGCAAGGAGATCCAACCAGTCCATCCTAGAAGAGATCAGTCCTGGGTGTTCATCAGAAGGACTGATGTTGAAGCTGAAACTCCAATACTTCAGCCACCTGATGCAAAGAGTTGACTCATTGGAAAAGACCTTGATGCTGGGAAAGATTGAGGGCAGGAGAAGAAGGGGATGACAGAGGATGAGATGGTTGGATGGCATCACCAACTCAATGGACATGGGTCTGGGTGGACTCCAGGAGTTGGTAATGGACAGGGAGGTCTGGCGTGCTACAGTTCATGGGGTCGCAAAGAGTCAGACATGACTGAGTGAACTGAACTGAACTGACTGACTCTGCATATAAGTTAAATAAGCAGGGTGACAATATACAGCCTTGATACTCTTTTCCCTATTTGGAACCAGTCTGTTGTTCCATGTCCAGTTCTAACTGTCCCTTCCTGACCTGCATACAGGTTTCTCAAGAGGCAGGTCAGGTGGTCTGGTATTCCCATCTCTTTCAGAAGTTTCCACAGTTTATTGTGATCCCCACAGTCAAAGGTTTTGGCATAGTCAATAAAGCAGAAGTAGATGTTTTTCTGGACTCTCTTGCCTTTTCAATGATCCATCAGATGTTGGCAATTTGATCTCTGGTTCCTCAGCCTTTTCTAAAACCAGCTTCAACATCTGGAATTTCACAGTTCATGTAATGCTGAAGGCTGTCTTGGAAAATTTTAAGCATTACTTTACTAGCGTGTGAGATGAGTGCAATTGTGCAGTAGTTTGAGCATTCTTTGGCATTGCCTTTCTTATGGATTGGAATGAAAACTGACCTTTTCCAGTCCAGTGGCCACTGCTGAGTTTTCCAAATTTGCTGACATACTGAGTGCAGCACTTTCACAGGATCATCTTTCAGGATTTGAAATAGCTCAACTGGAATTCCATCACCTCCACTGGCTTTTCTCGTAGTGATGCTTCCTAAGGCCCACTTGACTTCACATTCCAGATGTCTGGCTCTAGCCGCCATGCTTCCCCCCACCTCACGGGAGAGGTGGGCCAAAGCCAAGAGAGGCACTGGTGCCAGAATGAAGAGGTATGGGGTTTTTAAGTCAGGACTTCTACATTTTTCATTTAGGCGGGTGTGGACTGAGAGTTTTGATTGACAGTTGCAAGTTGCATAACAACAGGGTCTATTGTGCATGTCTTTCCCACAATTCAGTCGATTATAATCAGATGTGTGTATGTATAGACTATTAATGAATACTTAATAGGCTCCTGGGCTTCCCTAGTGGTTCAGCAGTAAAACGTCTGCCTGCAAGGCAGGAGCCGCTGGAGATGTGGGATCAATCCCTGGATCAGGAACATCCTCTGGAGGAGGGCATGGCAACCCACTCTAGTATTCTTGCCTGGAGAATCCCATGGACAGAGGCGCCTGGTGGACTACAATCCATAGGGTCACAAACAGTTGAACACAACTGAAGCAACTTAGCACACAATAGGCTCCCAACTGCCAAAGGCCACTTGAGGACATAACTGTGATCAAGGACACATGTGCCAGAGTTGAAGCCCCTGTGGTTATTTTATATCCTCTGCGAACCTAGGGTGCGTGTGTAGGAGTTGGAAAAGTCTCTGCAGTTATTTTGCAGCATATCTGTGAACTCTCCTGGGCCACACTTGTGTGTGTCTGGTGTACGGTTTAGAGATCAGTTTGAAGCTTTTTCGGCTAGGCCACCCTTTTTGCCTAACTTCCCACCTAATACAAATATATGGTGCTAAAAGGAGATAGCAGTAGGGGAGATGGAGCAACAGATGAGCATGCATACATGCCAAGTCGCTTCAGTCATGTCTGACCTTTTGAGACCCTATGAACTGTAGTCCACCAGGCTCCTCTGTCCATGGGGATTCTTTAGGCAAGAATACTGGAGTTGTCTTGCCCTCCCCCAGGGGATCTTCCTGACCCAGGGATCCAACCTGTGTCTCTTATGTCTCCTGCATTGGCAGGTAGGTTTTTTACCACTAGCTCCACCTGAGACATAGTCCCAATTTTACCCCAGAAAGGCAAGTCACACTAGATAAGAAAGTTAGCCCTGAGAGAAGCTCTGGTAAGTCTCTTGGCCAAACTCCCAACCAGGATTCTGTGCAGAGAGTCTCACCACAAGAGAGAAGCCCTGAAGTTTCAAGAAAATGAAACATTCGGGTCAGACAGAGGGAAACCATGAAGTGTGGTTTTCCTCAGCTATCTTTCCATGTAGTACAGGTAGGACAGAACCCTAGAGAGGTGAATCTGAGTGAGGCATTTTCAGAGACTAGGGGACTAGAAAGCCCTGAATTAACATGTGGAAAGTACAATACCCAGAAAGGGCCCAAAAAGCTCTGTGGCACATTCATAAGGTGGAGACAACTAAATTTGCCTGGGAATACCAAGGTGTACACCAGTTGCTGACTTTAGCTGAGAATCTGAGCAGAATAAACACCAATCATATGGGCAAGGGACATTGACATAGAAACCAGAGAAGCAAGGGATACCTTGCTTAAAGGAACCCTAGTTTTCTACCCAGACATATCCACCTCTTCCCCACCACCACCCTACCCCCACAAGATACCCATCAGATACCATCTTAGGAGCCAGGATGGTAGAAGATTAAAACATCTAACAGACTAAACATTTGATCCCAGAGAGATTAAACATTACCCACGAAAAGTATTTAAATTACAACTAGTCTAAGGCTTAAACACAGTTGAATATTTGGTGTAGTTTTTTTGAGATAGTGGATCTCAAGGACAGGGGTTCTGGCCACCTAGGGTAGAGTTGAGTATGGAGAAATAAAGCTAAAAAGCTGTATTTCTCTACACATGTAAGTTGTAGTATGAGTTAAATTCATGACCCTGGAAAGGTAATAATATAATAATTATCATGTTATCAATACTGACCAGATAAGTTTCTTAATGGCCCACATTAGTAGGTAATATTCACCTGTCATGAAATTGCATTCTCAATATCAGGCACCGTCTGCCCTAATAAGAGAAGCAAGCAAAGCATAATTCACTGAATGGGCAGTGAGTAATAAAACCACTCATACTGAAAGTCGCTCAGTTGTGTCCAACTCTTTGCAACCCCACGGACTGAGGCCTGCCAGGTTCCTCTGTCCATGGAATTCTCCAGGCAAGGATACTGGAGCTGGCAGCCATTTCCTTCTCCAAGAGATCTTCCCAACCCAGGGATCGAACCTAGGTCTCCCACACTGCAGGTGGATTCTTTACCATCTGAGCCACCAAGGAAGCCCATACTGAAATATAGTGTTCATTAATATGAATAGCTAGAGATGACACTGAAAACTTAAGATAAAGTATACTTAGGGCATGACAGTGTGGGATTGCATTGTGGCAGTACACAGTGCAACGTGAGAAATGGTGAAGAGACAAGACTGGTGATGACCCATGAATGCAAGGATGCAGGCAGATGTGACTGGTGCTCTGAAGGAACCAAGACCTCAGAAGGCAGTTAGGCAGTTAGAAGACCCAAGTTACAATCCAGCTCTGCCATTAACTAGCTACATGACCATTTATATTACATCATATAAAATATGATGCAATCCCTCTGAGCTTCATTCATTCTCCTATCAAAATGAGACATAGTACATGTTCACAAAGAGTCATAGAGAATGACTCTAAGATCTCAAAGGTTCTTCCTTTCTCCCCTAAAATTCACAAATACATAGGTGCCAAAAGTTATCAGCGGAGCAATAGCGTTTTGGGGGTAAGCTTACAAACTGACTGAAGATAAGTTTCTTTTCCTGAATCAACTCTATTCTAGTTCCCTTTAAGGATAATGTTCAGAAGCTAAAAATGGAAATTTATGTACTCAGATAAAGTGATGCTTAGGATTTTCTAGTTTGCCGCAGAGGTTGTTTTCACTTTCATACACCTTAAAATAAACCCCAAAAGATGCTTTGCATAAATATTATGAGTACACCTCTGATTATATTATTTTCCTTTTTCATTTTCTCTGTTAAAATTTTGTGGTAAAGCCAGCTTTTCTCATAGTCCAGTTATTCAACAAAATATCAAAAATAATACTTATATACTCTTTAGATGATTTTTAACTGTTCAAAATGTTCCACACTAAGGAAACTTACCCCTCAAAATACATTATAACATAAATAGATCAGATATTCTTGTTATTAATATCAAAATATAAAATTCCTCTTTTAAAAATGGCTTTAGCTTCAAAATCCTATGCTGGCTTATAGCCAAAACTCACATCATCTCATTTTACTTAGCCAGATCATAGTTTGATTTGCCACTTCTACAAAATAAATAATTTAAAGGGCATAATTACCCCCAGATTGTGCCTTTCAGATAACTTTCAAACTTGTAGTCTTTGGTCCTATTTCACATTATTTGACCTTATCATTCCCCTGGGTATTTGCTTCCTAGTAATGTGAACTTACCTTTCACAAAAACACCACTCAGAATACTACACGTCTCTGAAATATCTAGTAATTCTTTTTGCTAGTGATATGACAAGAGTGTCCCATGTCTCTAGCTTGCCCTAATTAATATCACTTAGATCATTACAGATGAGTTTGCTAGAAGAGGATCATTATAAAGGAAAAACACAAAATATTCCTATGAGTATTTTCAAAATTACACAGGTGGAATTATTTACATGCATTAACATATTAACAGATGTTTGCCTTTCTTGACCTTAGCTTTTAGAGGTAGACTGATTATTTTTTATTACATGTGACAATAGTAGTTCTATTTTACAATCATAGTATTTTCAATGAGGAAAAATAAAATTCTATTTATAACATATACATATAAAGAACAAATCTTTAAAATACACCTGAAAATGTGAGTCTTTTAAAAGGATCTAGTTTCTAAATGGAGTCCAATAAAATATGAATACTTCTACCATCCTTGAATAAACAGAAGTTCATATATATGCTTGGGTATTGAATATTTACTGTCACCTGAATTCAAGAAAAGCAGCCAATGCTTTAAAGTTGAGCACAAAAGTAATGTTTTGAAACCGGGTGAAATCCCATCTTCTCTTTGAGCTGTCATTCAAGCCCTTAGACTTTGACCATATATTCTATTTGATATTCTTGTTCTCAACCTGTGATACCTGATTCCCAGTTCAGTTATTTCCACCTTTTGTGCACAAGTATTTCCCCTTAACAATACACCATTCAGAAAAAGGTATGTCTTTGAATTGTCAACTAGTACTTTGTTCTGACAAAAGACACTCTAGTGTTTCAAGACTTTATGTTAGAAATCTTGAAATTAACACTGTTTGTTGACTATCAAAAATGAGTTTATTTCACAAGTGGTACTTTAGAAAGTACAGTTAATAACACTTAAAAACAGAATCATATATTCCAAAATGTGCAAATATTTAGCATAGGTTTATATAAAATCACTTTAAGGAATATAAAGGATTATTCTCAGGTATGATTTCAACATGCATTTATTATGACATATTCATTATATAGTAGTAAGGCCTCTATTCCCCAGCCAAAGGAGAGGAAAAAATTAAGCAAATTAAGTAATCGAAGGAAAAACTAAATGGCTATAGCTTCCTTGTAAAATTTATGTAGGTCAAACAAACAAACTAAAGCAAGGTCTGACTTGCCCAGAAAATGAAAGAAATAGAACTGAACTAAAAAGAGAGTTAAATTGGAAGAATTGCAGTGTACTTTCCTCAAGCAACTATCTAGCTTATTTTTGATATAATACTGCAACAATAATGAAAATATTATACCTTTAAAAATAAAATTATAAGATAATTTAGGAATATTGAAATTGTTTAACTAACTATGCTAAACTCCACCAATGCACATTTCATTAATATTATATTTATAATAATATATTTGATAAACTATTAAATATAATTTAGATACAGTAAATTAGATTAACATAATTTATCAAAAATATTTTAAAGAGCATACCACATATTAATATTATGAAAAATTACAGTTTATTACATTTTACTCAAAAGCTTAAATGACAATATTCTTAATATAGTTTAAAATAATTGTGAAATAGATTGCTTTGATTCATTAATTATGGCACATATTTTCAGTTCTTGACTTTTAGATTTAAATTGATAGCTGTATATAGTGAAATCATCTAAGAAAGCAGAGTGTCGAAAAATTGATGCTTTCTAATTGTGGTACTGGAGGAGACGCTTGAGAGTCACTTGGACTGCGTGGAGATCAAACCAGTCAATCCTAAAGGGAATCAACCCTGAATATTCAGTCATTGAAAGGACTGATGCTGAAGCTGAAACTCCAATACTTTGGCCACTTGATGCAAAGAGCCAACTTATTGGAAAAGACTCTGACACTGGGAAAGACTGAAGGTAAAAGAAGAAGGAGGCAGCAGAGGATGAGATGATTAAATAACCAACACGATAATGTAAAGAAAAAAATTAATTAATTAAAAATAAAAAATAAAATAAAATCACTGACTCAATGGACTTGAATCTGAGCAAACTCCAGAAGACAGTAAAAGAAAGGGGAGCCTGGGCCTGCTGCAGTCCATGGAGTTGCAAAGAGTTGGACACAACTTATTGACTGAAAAGCAACAACATTCAGCTACTAGTTGACCAAAAGTGCTAAAGTCATAAACATGTTCACTTTTTTTAATTCTTATATTAATGTTTTCCTTTTTTTTTTGCTTTTACAAAGATAGACCTCAACATTAAAATGGATCATATGAACAATGAACTAGTCAGCATCTTCCATGTAATAGTATTTCAAATATTTTATGGATTATTCCAGAGATATTTAGACATATGCAAATATATATGTGAAATATATTTGAATATTACTTTTTCACAAATGATAGCAAACTATACTGTTACTAACTGGTTTCTTTAACAAGTACCTCCCAGAGATCTTTTTATCTCAATAGTTCAAGGACTCCCATATGTCTGTTTTATAGCTATATCTAATTCCATTGTGAAGGTGAACACAATTTATACACCATCCATTACTGATAAATATATAAATTCACCATCTTATCTTATTAAATGCCATTTCCCACATAGGAAAGTCTAGCTATAGAATAAGCTATCAGTGCAATTTCTGGTACAAGAGCTACTTTGCACATGTAAATTTGTTATTTGCCAAATTTCCCTCCACACAGGCTGCACCAATTATGCTCCCACCAGCAATGTATGGGAGTAACAATTTCTCTACATTCCTCCCACACAGTATATTCTCAAACTTTTTCTGATCTTTGCCAATCTAATGAGTGAAAAATGTCATCTCACTGCAGTTTCATTTCCATTTATCTTACTCTGAGTGAGAATGAGAGTCTTACTGTGTTGAAGGATCCTTTTTTAAAAGAAAAAAAATCTGAGGTACAATTTGTTAAATTGGTCCCTAACAATTTGATACAATCAACTTATTGAATCTGATATTATTCCGGTACCCCAGTTGCTCTTCCCAAAGGTCACCATCTCCACTTGTGCACAAGATGTCATCATCCCTCAGCTGCTCGGTGATGAAGCTCCAGCAACCCTCCCCTCTCTCCTCTGCCACAGTGGGGCCCTGACATTTGTTTACAAGTGCCTTACACTCCCTCTTAAAACAAAACAAAATCAAAATCTGGCCTTATCCCATATCTTCTTCCAGATTTCATCCCAGTTTTCTGTTTCCTTTAGAGCAAAATTCTTCAAAGGATGTATCTATACTCACTATCTTCTATTCTTTTCACAAAAGTGCCTTCTGCACTTTGTAGTTAGTCTTCCTTCCTCAACACTCCAGAGAAATAACTCATGTCAAAGTCACATGGGACCTCCAAGTTGCTGACTCAAACGGACATTTGCCAAGTCATCTTATTGACCTTATTAACAAGATTACCAAGTCATCCTATTAACAGCAGTGTGTGAAATTCTTGATCACTCTCCACTCTGAAACACTGTTTGCACTTGACTCCCAGGACACCACATTTGTTGGTCTTCCTCCTACTTCACTGGCAACTCCTTTTCAGTCTCTGCTTATTATTCCTCATCTCCTCAACCTGTAATTTTTATGTGTTAGAGCATCCCATAGCTCAGTCTTTAGATCGTTTTCCTGTTTAGACTCACATCTTAACAATCACATCCATTTTCTTGCTTTATATGCCAACTACATTATAAATGACACCATATACCTCCAGCCTAAATGTGTGCCTGAAGTTCAGACTCATAGTCTACTGTCTACTTGACATCTCACCATTGGTGGCTAACACAGGAACCTCAAATTACTGCCAACGGAACTCCTAATTTCTGTCTCCACCAAAAATCTCTTCTCCCCATTTCATAAATTATGACTCCATCTTTCCAACTGTTCAAGCCAAAAATCTTGAAGTCTTCCTAGACTCATTTCTTTCTCTCACACCTCATATTCAATACATGAGCAAATCCTACTGGTTTCAACAGTCAGAATGCAAACACTTCTTATTGCCTCTACGTAAATCATCCTAGTCCTAGCCAGCATCATCTCTCACCTGGATTATTACTAATCACTATCCTGATTGGCATGTATCTTTGTCCCATAAAATCAAATCTCAGACACCAGCAAGAGTGATTCTTTTAAAATATGTCAGACTAAGTTATGCTTTATTAAAATTCCTCCAATATCTTACCATCTCACTCAAAGTAAAATCCAAAGTCATTAATGTCCTGGTACAGGGTCTGACATACCTTCATTTCTGAACTTACCTCTCATACAGCTGTCCTCTGCATGATCTTCACAACTTTTATGCTTGATGTTCTTCTCCCTAGAACACTCTTCTTGCAGAGAACTAGAAGTCTTGCTCTCTCCTTCCTCTCAGATCTTTACTCTACTCCCACCTTATCAAAGAAAACTTCCCTAACCAACTATGTAAAATATTATCATTTCAATAAGTAATCAATGTGAAAGAGTTCTCAATGAGGCATCCTACATTCTTTTTTGTATTGTTACATATAACACATCTCAACTCAGATACTAAATTTTCATAGGAAATACTTGCTCTGTATTTAGACTTCATGAATTTATGCAAAAAGTAAACTGACATACCCAGGTTGTTTCAAACATTCACAAAAGTTTTCCAATGACTGAACTACATGTGAGTTTTTTCAATTTAAATTTAAAATAATTAAAATCAAGTAAAGTTTTAAATTCTTACCATATTTCAAGTACTAGGTAACCACATTGGCTAGTAACCATTATACTGAGCATCAAAGACTTATTCTTTTTGTTAGGTCATTAACTGAGTACAGTATCTTGTATAGCTATCTGGTATGTGGTTCATTATGATAATAAAAGTTATCTCATTGATCACCAAACAACTTATTTGTCCTCTATAAAAGTTGTTACCATTAATGTTAGCCAATTCAAATGAATGTTTTAGATGCAATGTCCAATATGAACCATTTTTTTTCTTGAGACACTACATTCCAAAAGCATACATACATTTGCATGCATGTAAGAGTTTATTTTCCCCTTAACATTTCTTGACCTCTTATTACACCTCTATTGATCTAAATAACCAAACATTAAATTAGAAGTAATCTGGTATTTCATTTGATCTTGCCACAGACAAGACCTGACTTGTCAGGCAAAACTTGACTTGAGCAGATGAGTTTACTATTATTGCTTTCTGACCACCAATAGGTCTTGCCTCATTTCTTAAGGAAAGAAACTCTAGTCTGTAGACCAATAAGGATGTGAGTTCCAGAGACACAATAATTGCACAGAAACTAGCTCTATTCCAAATCCCACAAAATTGAGTTTAGGAACAGTTGACTTTAGACATAACACTATAAACAGTAAAAGACATTAGTTTTGAAAATTACTGAGGACTAATATTCATAGACATATCACCTGAATGGATATTTAAAGCACCCCCCAAATACTGTTGCAGATTCTATTATCATAAACAGCCTATAGGAAATAAACATATCTGTGATATTTTCCTAACCTGGGCATAGCATTATAGTTTCAGGAGGTTTTTAAGCATGCTTGTGCAGCCTGAAGAAAATCCAAGATGCAGCTGAATGTCAGAGTGCAGGAAAAGCAAAAGAAAATAAAAGCATTTCAGGAATTTAGGATCCATGAAACCCTCAAAAATTCAGACGTGAGCTGCACCACGAACAATAAACGTTTACCGAACACCTGCTGTATGCAAAACACACTGCTTCTTGCTGTGATTAAATTAAATCCTCTCTACTTAAGCATCAGAGACCACCCTACTTGTGTTCTCTAGAAGCATAAGTCGATATCTATTAGGCCACAGCATTCCTTCTTATTATAGTCGACAACCCCTTTCAACCTAGTCCTTGACTCAGAAAAGTGCTAGAAAGGTCCACAGATCCCACTCATGAGATACCTAATCATACCTATGCTCCGTTTCAGTCTGAACACAAAAAGTGTCTAAAGTACTTTGGAAATCTATTTCTATCTAATGGGACAATTTTTAAAACAAGTCTTTGTCTCTAATTCATCATATTTATTCCACAATAACCCATTTTGTCTTCCTAAGACATCCTTATAAACTCACCTAAATCGTCCCACAATTTTCTGATCAGAAAACTTCTATCTCCAAATAAACACTTCATGTTTCTAAGCGTGTATATGCTTTAGATAGATAGGTAGTTGGCTATGAATTTCACTCATATCTAAAATATATTGTAAAACCTCTTTTAATCAGAAACATCTTCCACTCTCTTCCACTGTTTTCCTACTCTCTAATCCACAATTTGATGTGGATTTCTATCAAACTATCCACATTCAATTTGATGTGGATTCCGATCAAACTTTTGCATTGACTCAAACTGAAATTCTGCTTTCAAAAGTTCAAGCATGAGATAATTCTGGTAGATAAGATTTCATTTTCAGAATAGGAATAAAGGAATAAAGTAATCCCCTTAGATTCCACTCTAGACCTCCCCAGCCAGCTGCTGTGACTCTTCACCTGGCCCCTCTTGGGAAACACAGGAAAAAGAAAAAATGAGAGCTCAGGACACAGTCTGGACATGGCCCTAGGCTAGGATTTGCTAGTAAGTAAACAGCTTCTGACCTGAACTTGCTAGCATTCTCTCTCTATGAGAGAGCAACAGAGATGGAACGTGTACAATGGGGCTCCTAATTTTCAGTAGGCCTTCAAGTCAGATCACTTTACACTTGTACATTTTATCACTTGAACACACCAACTTTCCCAAAAGAATGCCCTCTCAAGCTGGATATTCAGGATCAAAAGACAAGTCGCTGGAATCAAAGCCCACCAGCCACAAAGAATATCCACTTAAGTTAAATATATCCACTCAGTTGTCCAATTTGGACTCTATTTCTAGTACACATGGATCGTCATCACTTTGTTTTCTAGTAATGGTGCTTTCACTTAGGGCTAAAGAAAATTTACTTCCATCTTTATCATATTTCCTGAAAAGGACTAAAATACAAAGTTTATCTTATCTATGAAATGTAAGATAAAGGAGAAAAAGAATTTGCTTCAAACTGTAATCCTATATGTAATGCTACAACATAACAAAATAACAAAAAATTATTGATAATAATACTTTACACTTATATGCTGTTCCTTCTTAGAACAAGAACTTTAGGTATATTAAATCATTTCATCACAATTTATCAATTTTAACAAAATTTTTCCGACAGTCATTTCAAGTCCTACAGAATCAAAAAAAAAAGAAAAGAAAAATTTTCCTCTGATAGGCTTGCATTTGCCTTTTCCT
This sequence comes from Antilocapra americana, assembly GCA_007570785.1. NCBI lineage: Eukaryota > Metazoa > Chordata > Mammalia > Artiodactyla > Antilocapridae > Antilocapra > Antilocapra americana. Next base: position 14,986,599 of record ML661338.1, read on the forward strand.
AAAAGGGCAATGTCAGGAGGACCAGTAGAATGTGTAAGATGACAAAACACTTCCCTGTCCCAACAGACCTTTTTCACTCCCCATCCGTAGATGTATCTTCATAATAACTGAGCCTGCACGACACTTCACCCTTCAGGAAAGAAGACTTGGCTAACTGCCCTTCTCAGCAGCCTGCAGAAGTCAAATGGAGGAAGTGTATTTGCTCCCCTCATTGGCTCCTCCCTGGCAGATTGCAGAACTGTTACTGGCTGTGGCTACAAGCTTATCTAGGGATGTGTCACATGTTTGGGCTGTTATGTGATCCACCCTGGCTGCCTTGTACTCCTGAAAGCTTTTTTCAATTCAATGACTTTTACACATCTCTAACAATTGTGAATGAGGTGCTATGTGAGTCCACAGTGCAATCCCAAGGAAAGGAGCTCTCTCACCACCTGAAAGCAGACCAACTGTGAAAGCAGAGCATCCTTCCTGGCACCCACTCCACTTCCCACCACCAACCCCATCCCAGCTACTCAACAACCACCCTTCACCATCACCTCTAGCCCACATCCTTCTTCACTGAGCACTCTCTTATCAAATTGCATAACTGTCAAATCCAATGGACACTTCTTGGCCTCACTTGGCTTCTCTGAGGCATGCTGACCATCCTGCCCCAAAACTGTCTTCTCTGGGCTTCCCAGGATCATGCTATGTCCCTCCTCCCTCCATGCAGCTTTTCAGCTCCCTTTCCTGCTTATTTTCCTCCAGGTTCCCCTTAAATGTTGGCCTTACCCAGGTGTCTTAGTGAGTTCAGGCCGCTATCACAAAGTACCATGGACTTTGTATAACTCATGCAATATAAACAGCAGAAATGTATTCCCCACAGCACTGGAACTACAAATCAAGGAGATCAGGGTGCCAACCTGGTCAGATTCCAGTGACGACTCTCTTTTGGTTGCAGACTGCCCTCTTCTCATTGCATCCTCAGATGGCAGAAAGAGGATGAGAAGGTGTTCCTCTTTAAAAAGACACTACTCCCATTCACAAATGCTCCACCTCATGACCGAATCACCTCCCAAAGGCCCCACCTCCTTATACCCACACATTGCAGGTGTTAGGATTTCAACATGAATTTGAGGAGGGTGGGGCTAGTGCTAAAAAACTCACCTGCCAATACAGGAAACTTAAGGGACACAGGTTCCATCCCTGGATCAGGAAGATCCCCTAGAGGAGGAAATGGCAATCCACTCCAGTATTCTTGCCTGGAGAATCCCATGGACAGAGGCTGGTGGGCTACAGTCCATGCGGTTGCAAAGAGCTGGACATGACTGAAGCAGATTAGCACACTCGCACCTTCTTTCCATAACACCAAGTCTATGTCCAAGCTTCTCTTCTCTGTAAAATTTCCCCAGAAAGTCTTACTTGTGCTTATGCTTCTAAAGCATCAACCTAAAACGAGGGTCTAAACCTTAACCCCCATTTCAACTCCCGCCTCTCCCCTGAGCTCGACCTACATCTTCCTAGCTGCCCCTAGCACTGGCACAGGATGTTTTGCTGTGTCTCGTACCCAAACACATTGTTTTACCTGCTCTCTTACCCAGCAAACGCTCTTCTACCAGATCCTCCTGCCAATTTTAGTGGCATCACTACCCCACAGTTGCTGTGCCTGTTTGAAGCATGGCTATAAATTCTTTGACGTGCCTGAGACTCCCAAGGATGCCGCTTCTGCTTTAGTTTCTGGTAACACTTGTTCTCGGAGCCCTGATCCATGACACTAACACAACCATGCTTGAGAGGTCACATGTAGGTGCTCTGAAGGGGATCCTCCAGCACACCACCCTTCTAGCCCCCAGCCATTCTAGGCACACCCTGCCATTTGCATCAGCTTCAGCAAAGATCTCAGACATTGTAAAGCAGAGGGAAGTTGTTCTCACTGTGCTCTTTCTGAGTTATAAACCCACAAAAACCATGAACATTTTTTTAAAAACATTGTTTTATGCCACTAAATTTCGGGTGGTTTGTTATATAACAATAAACAACTATAATAGCTCCCCAAGCTCCAAACATGGGAGGCATTACCTCTCTCTCTCTCTCTCTCTCTCTCTCCCCCATGTTTTTAACTAACACACAATTTCATTAAGGGCCCACTAGGTGCCAGGCACTGTACCAAGCATTGGTGATACCAATAAATATGATCTAGTGGAGACAACAGTTCAAAGAAAACAAATCGTAAGAAAATGAGACAGCATTTCCCAACCTTGTTCCAGGGAAATCTGCATATAGTTGTTTCTCCAAAGGGATATTTTATGGAAAATTAATTCTGGAAACATTGGATAAAAATAAGCTTCTTTCCTGAATGTCTTCTCAGAGCCACTAATACTCAAATCAGTATGGTAAGTATATAAGATGAGTCTAGAATACAGTTTCTCAAAATTATTTGACCACAAAACAGGTCTGGGGTTTGTTTGTTTTATTGTGTTTTGAAGAGATACTCAAGGAACTACATTTCTGCAAAGCACTGTGGAAATAATGCCCTTGATTATTAGATGTGTGTATAAAATAAACTGGGAGCCTAGGAGAACGGCCAAGGAGACTTTCTTCGGTTATCAGGCAATGCCTCATGGAGGAAGCAGTATTTGAAGTGATACCTAAAGATTAAGAGGAAGGTGCCAGGTGGGCAAGCTGTGGGAAGGAAGGCATAAAACTGACTAGTGTAGAGGGCTTGAAACTGGAGCGGGCCTGCCTATTTAGGGAAACTGTAAGGAAATATTTTTTGTCTCATCTGCAAGAGACAGATGCTACAATTTGAAGTTCAGATCAGAAGTTGTTTACTTACTAGCAAATCCTAGCCTAGGGCTGTGTCCAAGCTCTGTTCTCATCTCTTATTTTTCTTTTTCCTGTTTCTCAAGAGGGGCCAGGTGAGGATCCATGGCAGCTGCCTGGCATTTTCTTATTCTTTTATTTCTATATCTACAGTAAATGTTTTCCCACTTTTAAAATCCACTTCTCACGTCTGCAGTTTGAAAGCAAGAGCTCAATCTGATCCAATGAACCTACAACTTTTATAAAACTGCACACAAGATACTGAGGTTTAGATCAGACAGACTACATTCAAGATGTATTCTCTCACTTAATAACTTGTGTATTTCATATAATATCCTGAGATGATTTCAAATATATGTACCCTGATTCCATGAGAAGAATTTCTACTGAAGTTTTGGTATTTTACATAACAAATGCTGGAGAGATTTTTATAGAAATTTATAAAGTCTATTTTAAGATGCAGAATCAGATTATAACAACATAAAGGTAACAACTGGAGGATATAGATCCACTGAGTTGTGGTCTTTTCATGTAGAAATTGGCCACCAGAACATACAAGGCAGACTTCAAAGTCATTTATATACAAAAAGGATTAACTATCTCTCTCTCCTCTTTCCAAAAATTGGAGTATCCATAAGGGAATTCTAGCAGTCGAGCACTAATGAAGCATGGCCAAAGACAAAGAAAAATCTACTAAATGGCTTTGATTTGGGGAAGCTTAAAAACAAATAATATTTAATTCTGTAGCTGATGAGCTACTAACTGCAAAATGAAAGCATTCCAGGCTAGAATTTTTCTTGTGAGGACCACCCACTCTCAGAGGCCAGAAAGATGTGAGCAGTAAAGCAAGGTGTGGCAGATTTCATCTCATTCTAAACTGAGACCTTCACACACAAGTACTAAGGACATCACTTCAACTATCCATGTAAAAATGTCTCTAGTCTGACATATTCAAGAATAAGAATGGAATGAGACCATCAAATGGTGAAATAGGAGATGCCAGCCTCTGTCTTCCCACAAAGACCAACAAACAGCTATCCACAAACAGGACCAGCTCTGGAACAGCCCAGAAGTCCACTTAAGAAATTTCAGCAACAACCATAACAACAAAACTGAGAACAACCTCACTGAAAGGGGAAGAAAAATAACTCATTTTGCTGGCATCATCTCCTCCCCGTTACAGGCACTGTCCAGAGCCCAGAGGGAACTCCACAACTAGAAAGATCTCTCCTGGCTGGGAAAAAGAGCAGAGTGAGCAAGCAGTTTCTGCCGACTTCCAAGGCAGTATGTGAGAGATCCACTTTGGTTTCACACCGCCCAGAGACTAGCAGAGTTGAGACTACGAAGATGACGAGGAACAAGAAAGAACAGAGAGCACTGATATCAGTCATACAGAAGGAGTGAGCACGATTCCCAGTGACTCACTGTGCAGAGGACCCCAGCAGCTTTCACCACAGACCACCTCCTGAAGATTTTACCAATTTTCATCCCACAGCTATTGACCAAGCAGATGCCAGCTAGCTGCCTGAGTCCCTCCTCTCCCCTCCCCTGCTAGATCCTGGAATTCACAGCAGCTGGCTCAGGCCTTTGCAGCTGCATGAGTACAAGACCCCAGGCTGGCGCCCCGAGGCTGACCCCCACTGCCGTAGGTATGCTCAGGGCTAACCCCTCCAACTGTGCACTTGCACTCATTGGCCTGTCTCCTCTAACCAGCCTCCACTGCAGCGGGCCCTGGGTGAGACCCTGCAGCCACAGAAATGCACATGAACAGCCAGAGCCCCCAATCTGCTCTAGGCCCAGCTCTGGCCCTGTCACCTTCAAAGTGAGACAGAAAGGAGTGATACCACCAAATGGGGAGGAGGTACCTGTGCCCGAGGTGAGACCCGGTAGCCACAAAAGTACATGCCAACACTCAAGTGCCCCAGTAGCATCCAGTGTACCTGCAGGAGGTCCTGGGCCCTAGCTGTGGGCGCCGATCCCCACTACTACATGTGTCTACAACAGCTCCTGTGATACAGAGCTGTACCTGCTGCCCTGTGTTTGCATACAACCAGCACTGCCCACCACCTCTGCCTGTCCTGACCCCTAGCCACTGGACCCGGAGGTGCTGTGAGGACCGCAACAGCCTTTAGAACCACTGTGAACCCCTACAGCAAGTGCCAAGGATCACTCAGTCCTCAATCCTGTGGACCTCGACGGCCTGAGCTAACAAGACATCATGCCCCCCTGGACCAGAGCCACCACACACTCTTGCACTTGTGCCCAGCAGCACGAGACCCAAGTCACAACATACTCTAGCACACCACACCAGGTGAAGGTCTCACCCTGTTGATCAGTCCAGAAAGTCTGAAAGAGGCAGATAAAGAATGAAGGCAAAATAAAGACTTGCGAACAAACAAGAGATGAGGAGTTCATCACCACTAGACCTGCCTATACAAAAAATGTTGAAATGATTTGTTCAAACTGAAATGAAAGGATATAATTAGTAAAAAATAAAATTGTATGAAAACAGAAAATACACAAGACACTGATAGTATACATAGATTTAAAATACGCTAATACTGTAAAATGGTAGTTTGTTAACCATTTAAGTCTAGTATAAATGTTAAAGGACAAAAGTGCTAAAAAAAATAGCTGTACCTACAATGATTTGTCAATGGATTAAAAAGATATGTGCTATGCTTAGTGGCTCAGTCATGTCCAACTCTTTGCAACCCCATGGACAGTAGCTCACCAGGTTCCTCTCTCCATAGAATTCTCCAGGCAAGAATACTAGAGTGGGTAGCCATTCTCTTCTCCAGAAGATCTTCCCAACCCAGGGACCAAATCCATGTTTCCCACATTGCAGGAAGATTCTTTTACTCTGAGCCACCAGGGAAGCCCAATAATACTTCTCCAGGGGATTTTCCTGACCCAGGAATTGAATAGGGGTCTCCTTTTGGCACTGAAAACATAAAACGCACGGAGGAAGTCAAAAGCTTAGAATTTTCATATGCAATCAAATTTACCGCCAGCTTCAAATAAACTGCTATATCAGCACAGGGAACTTTATGCAATATCTGGTGATAAAACACAATGTTTTTCCATTGTGTTTTATCACCAGATATTGAATTGGGAGGGAGGTGAGAGGGGAGTTATGGAAGGGGAACACATGTATACTCATGGCAGATTCATGTCAATGTATGGCAAAACCAACACAATAATGTAAAGAAAAAAGTCTTTCCTGAATTTATTACAATATAAAAAAATAAATAAATTTTTTTAAAAGAAAAAAAAACCAAAATCAAGTTTTTCATTTGTTTTCATGAAGCTAAATAAATTATTTCAGCGAATTAAAAAAAAACATAATGGAAAATAATATGTATCAGTTCAGTTCAGTTGCTCAGTCGTGTCCGACTCTTTACAACCCTATGTACTGCAGCATGTCAGGCCTCCCTGTCCATCACCAACTCCTGGAGTTCACCCAAACCCATGTTCATTGAGTTGGTGATGCCATCAAACCATTTCATCCTCTGTCATCCCCTTCTCCTCCTCCCTCAGTCATTCCCAGCATCAGGGTCTTTACAAATGAGTCAGCTCTTTGCATAAGATGGCCAAAGTACTGGAGTTTCAGCTTCAACATCAGTCCTTCCAGTGAACACCCAGGACTGAACTCCTTTAGGATGGACTGGTTGGATCTCCTTGCAGTCCAAGGGACTCTCAAGAGTCTTCTCCAACACCACAGTTTAAAATCACCAATTCTTCGGTGCTCAGCTTTCTTTATAGTTCAACTTTCATATCCATACATGACTACTGGGAAAACCATAGCCTTGACTAGACAAACCTTTGTTTGCAAAGTAATGTCCCTGCTTTTTAATATGCTGTCTAGGTTGGTCATAACTTTTCTCCCAAGGAGTAAGCGTCTTTTAATTTCATGGCTGCAGTCACCATCAGCAGTGACTTTGGAGCCCCCAAAAATGAAGTCTGACACTGTTTCCACTGTTTCTACATCCATTTGCCATGAAGTGGTGGGACCGGATGCCATGATCTTTGTTTTCTGAATGCTGAGTTTTAAGCCAACTTTTTCACTCTCTGCTTTCACTTTCATCAAGAGGATCTTTAGTTCTTCTTCACTTTCTGCCATAAGGGTGGTGTCATCTGCATATCTGAGGTTATTGATATTTCTTCCAGCAATCTTGATTCTAGCTTGTGCTTCATCCAGCCCAGCATTTCTTATGATGTACTCTGCATATAAATTAAATAAGCAGGGTGACAATATACAGCCTTGACGTACTCCTTTTCCTGTTTGGAACCAGTCTGTTGTTCCATGACCAGTTCTAACTGTTGCTTCCTGACCTGCATACAGATTTCTCAAGAGACAGGTCAGGTGGTCTGGTATTCCCATCTCTTTCAGAATTTTCCACAGTTTATTGTGATCCACACAGTCAAAGGCTTTGGCACAGTCAATAAAGCAGCGAGCAGTGGCTGCACAGTGCTGGAGGGGCGGAGAGGTTATGTATATGTACATGTATAAGTGAGTTGCTTTGCTGTATGGCAGTAACTAATACAACACTGCAATTCAAGTATACTTCAATAAAAAATAAAAACAAACGGACTGCTGTATCCATAAGATGTTACAAGTGAGCATCGTGCATGTGTGCAAAATCACTTCTGTTGTGTCTGACTGTGCGACTTTATGGACTGAAGCTTGCCAGGCTCCTCTGTTCTTGGGACTCTCCAGGTAAGGATACTGGAGTGGGTTGTGCTCTCCTCCAGGGGATCTTCCCAATCCAAGGACCAAAGACGCGTCTCTTAAGTCTACATGCATTAGCAGGTGGGTTCTTACCACTAGCACCACCTGGTAAACCCCAAGTAAGCTGCAAGGTACCACAAAACTAAAGCCTATGTAGATACACACGATATAAAAAGAAAAGACTCAAAGTATACGTTCGAAAATCACCAGTTCACAAAGGAAAACAAGAGAGGAAGGAAGGAACAAAGGAACTACCAAACAGCAAGAAAGCAATTAACAACATGGCATTGGTAAGACTTTACCTATTAGTAATTATTAGAAATGTAAATGAATTAAATGTCCCAATCAATAAATTCAGAGTGGCTGATGGATCAAAAAAATAAAAGACTCCACTATATACTGCCTAAAAGAAACTCCAATAGCCATGATGGGGAAACAACCTAAGTGCCCAGTGGCAGATGAACTGATAAAGAAAATGTAATGTTTCCTTTAAATGAAATATTATCGATGAAATATTATCCAGCCACAGAAAGGAATGAAATCCTGCCATTTTTTATGACATAGATGGACATTGGGTGTATTATGCTAAGTGAAATAAATTAGACAGAGAAAGACAAATACTATATGACTCACTTATAGATGGAATCTAAAAATAGCAGACTCTTAGAAATACAGAGTAAAGAAAGTTCCTCAGGACTTTATTGGTTCTATGTTAGAGTATATAAGCTACTCACACTTGTGACTCCAAGTGATGAAAAAGAGCTAAATCATTTTGTATTTGTAATCCCTAGTTAGATATGTGATGCATAATAATAAAACTGCCTGAAATTGAAAGCACTGACACGTAAAAACTAATAAAAAAAAATTGGCTCCTTGATTCCATAAAAAACTGGAAATAGAACTGCCATATGACCCAGCAGTCCCACTGCTGGGCATACACACCGAGGAAACCAGAATTGAAAGAGACACGTGTACCCCAATGTTCATCGCCACACTGTTTACAATAGCCAGGACATAGAAGCAACCTAGATGTCCATCAACAGACGAATGGATAAGAAAGCTGCGGTACATATACACAATGGAATATTAATCAGCCATTAAAAAGAATACATTTGAATCAGTTCTAATGAGGTGGATGAAACTGGAGCCCATTATACAGAGTGAAGTAAGCCAGAAGGAAAAACACCAATACAGTATACTAACGCATATATGTCGAATTTAGAAAGATGGTAACGATAACCCTATATGCGAGACAGAAAAAGAGATGCAGATGTATAGAACAGTCTTTTGGACTCTGTGGGAGAAGGCAAGGGTCAGACGATCAGTGAGAATAGTATTGAAACATGCATATTATCATACATGAAACAGATCACCAGTCCAGGTTTGATGCATGAGGCAGGGTGCTCAGGGCTGGTGCACTGGGATGACCCTGAGGGATGGGATGGGGAGAGAGGTGGGAGGGGGGTTCAGGATGGGGATCACATGTAAACCCATGGCTGATTCATATCAATGTATGGCAAAAACCACTACAATATTGTAAAGTAATTAACTTCCAACTAAAATAAATAAATTTTTAAAAAAATTATTTTTATGGAACACTGCCATAATTCTGTATATTGCATTCCATGTAAAAAAGCTATTCACATACCAGATATCAACTACTCAGAAAATAAACTTTATATCTAAAATATCTTATTTATTCTTCTCTTGGCCACTTTGAAATTGCTTATTGCAAGCTCTTTGCAAGCATTTCATCTTGAATCAGTTTGGCACTTCTTAAAGCCATCATTTCTTCAATGTTTGGAAGTGGTTTCATTTAGATTTCAAGTTCACAAACTAGTGTTTTTATCCAAAATCCATGCAATGTCAGTAATAATAAATGTTAAATCTCAGTGATATGCCATACAAGCTTGGTAACCAACAAGAAGCTTTACCATCCAAGAACACTGCTTTGATGATCTCTATATATTATGGAAGAATTGTCTCATCTTCTCCCAACAGATTACTCCTTCCCTGCATCCTTATAATTTTCCTTTTAGGTAGCTGGGGGTCAATATCTTTTCTGTGGCTTACATTTTTCTTAAAAACTCTTAGTGATAGGAAAGAGAAAAAAATTAAAACTTAATTATATCTTATTAAGCAATATATTGTATGTAACAAACTGCTCCAAAATTCCTTGACTTGAAGAAGAGAATCAATACTCTTTGGAGCATCAATTAATAATATTAAGACTCAACAAGCTAACTCTCAGTAGTTGCACCCAGCAAAATATTTTGTCCCCAAATGGAACAGCAAAACCTTAGTTTGAGGTTACTTATAGATAGGCTTATCTGGGAAGAACCTTTTTCAACATAGACAAAAATGGACACTACATTAGAGAAACTACCAGCATGATCTGAGTCACTATCTCATGATGACCTCTGCCACATGATTGCTTCTTAGATAATATGGGCTTTCTAGATCATCAAACACTATTTCTTAGTTAATAAGTTTATCATTCGAGGTGCACTGAGAGCATTGAATGAACTCTAAGGTACAGTAAAGTTCTATTCACATTTAGCTTTTTGATACCAAAATATATGCATATTTGTGTATATGTGTATGCTTTTGTCTAGAGAGAGAAAAAAACTATGGAAAAACATTACCTCTGTTTTTCTTCTATTATAATATGTTTTCTACAAAACATTTCTACTTTCATAATAATAAAAATACAAGCTTTTAAGCTAAAAACTGAGAACTCAATTGTGTTTTTATAGAGTTAAGTACTGCACAACAGAATAAAATAATTAGGTCATATGTTAAAAGGAAAAAAACATTTTCAACATCTTTAATTTCACATGTTTAGAAAGGAAGAGAGTAAGAGAAAACTGGTCGAAAATCCATCTCCTTCAGGCTACCTATTTTCCAGTAGTCACATATGGATGTGAGAGTTGGACTATAAAGAAAGCTGAGTGCCAGAGAATTGATCCTTTGAACTGTGGTGCTGGAGAAGACTCTTGAGAGTCCCTTGGACTGCAAGGAGATCCAACCAGTCCATCCTAAAGGAGATCAGTCCTGGGTGTTCACTGGAAGGATTGATGTTGAAGCTGAAACTCCAATACTTTGGCCACCTCATGCGAAGAGCTGACTCACTGGAAAAGACCCTGATGATGGGAAAGACTGAGGGCAGGAGGAGAAGGGGACGACAGAGGATGAGATGGTTTGATGGCATCACCGACTCAATTGACATGGGTTTGGGTGAACTGCGGGAGTTGGTGATGGACAGGGAGAACTGGCATGCTGCAGTTCATGGGGTCGCAAAGAGTTGGACACGACTGATCAACTGAACAGGCTACCTCTCAGAGGGAAGTTTCACCTCCTGCAAAGCTCAATGGAAGCTGGCAATGGCCAAGGGCTTAAAACAAGCAAAACTGATCAACAGAAATATCCAGACCCCAGCTCCCCATCAAGTCAGGAAAGGAACTGGTGCTCCCTTCAACACTGATAAGGCTAATCTGGCTGATTCTGCCACTTCACAAGCTGCAAATACACTGCGTGGGCCCCAGAACCCTGATCACCCCCCTCACAGCCCCTAAGCTGAGGTGGCAGCTTAGAGCCGCAGACCAGCTGAATGTCTCCAACGTCATATCACTAGTACCTGACTCCAACCAGGTGTCTGTGCTTTCCTAACCATGCAGGATTAGGATCCCCCTCCTAGAGGACATTTATATGTACCTTTGAGGAAACAAATGAAATATAAGTGACATGCTTACCATTCATACCAGTCTGTGGTAAAAACTAAAAGATGAAGGCAGTCCTACAAAAATATTTCTCTAGATTGACTCCCACCTGTTTCACAAAAACTCTAAGCTCCTTCCAATTCCTCCCAAATAGATCCAGGAGTCCACAGTCTTGTTGGCTGTCTGCTGGTCTGGTTGTCTGTTCATTACATCAATTTTTCCTCCTCCTGTTCCATTTCAAGGAGGTGATGTGTCCGGTCACTGCAATAATAGAAAGCAGCCTGCTGCCACAGTGCCCCAAAGGCATCAGTGCCATCTTTTCTCCACTGAGGTCACAGTAGCAATGTTATGCTAGCTCCCTGTGTACCAAGGATGCTGCAAAAACACTTAGGATGAAGAAAAGGAAGAATATTCCAGAAGTTCAGTATCTGAACCATGAGAGAGAGAATGTTTCCAACTGCAGTGGATTAACTGGAGATGAATATGTACCAAACAAATTCATGGTAATTCTTAGAGAATCACTCTCAGAGATGAAGACAGCTGAAACAGATGAAGCATTATCAAGACATCATTTAGCAAAGAGCTAAGATATACCATAAATATGTGGAAAGCAATAAGGTAAGCCCATAAGGGGGCTTCCCTGGTGGCTCATATGGTAAAGAAACTGCCTGCAATGCGGGAGACCTGGCTTCAATCCCTGAGTCAGGAAAATCCCCTGGAGAAGGGAATGGTTACCCACTCCAATAATCTTGCCTGGCGAATTCCATGGACAGAGGAGCTTGGTGGGCTACAGTCCACGGGGTTGCAAAGAATCAGACACAACTGAGCGACTAACACAAGCCCATAAGACAGGTACACAGAGCAGTGGGAGTTCAAAACAGGAAGAAGGTATTTCCCAACTGTGAAAATCAAGGAAAGTTGGAGCAGACAGTCTCTGCAAAAGGATGGAAGAGGATTTTCATGGAAAAGCAACAGCCCATGATCTTCTCGGCCTGAAACTGGAGCAACATATTGATAAACGGTAGGATTGTATCTCAGAAAATTATGTTGGGCCAGATCCTCAAAGGCTCTGGATGCCAAATGATTCACGTGTCCCCATTGCTCTCACCATTAGGTCCTAACTCCTCCCCCAGCTTACAACCTGTAAGCCCCCAGCTTCCACACCAGCCTCATCTCACCACCACTCACACTCTACATTCCAGCCAAACTGTTTGGTTCCCTCAACAGGTCCAGTTCTCCCTGACCGCTGGGCACTTGCTATTCTCTCTTCCTCTAATGCTTTTCACACTTTTCCTTCCCCAGCCTCCTCCTCCTGCAACTTCTACACCTGTATTTTCCTCATCACACTTTTGGTTAGGGACTCATTTGCTTCCCGCAAGTCTATCAGCTCCCTGACAGCAAGTGACTGTGGCTTTCTCATTCCTCATTTCATCCTCAGAGCCCAACACAATACCTGATACACACTAGGTACTCAATTAATAATTGTTGACTGAATGAGTACATGGGTAAATAAATGACGAAATAAATGTTTTGACTAATCAAGGCTATTTTAAAACTATAAACAAACTAGGTTAAATGACAGCAACAAATATTTTAATGCTTATTCAACATCTTTAAAAACATGAAAAAATGTTTATTGATAATAAATATTTCACAACCAGATGGTTATTTAACAAATACTAATTGCCAAAAGGAAAATTCCATACAGTCATCAGGTTATTTAACTTTTATGTATCCTATCTCAGAGACTTAATAAGCTTTCTCTCTCTGATTATGTGGTGGTGACTGCAAAAGATAAAATTCTGCCTATGGTTTATTTCAGAAATCTTCAATGATGTATTACAAAGCAAACTCCTCTCCTCAAACTTCTAAGGAAAATCAAAATTCTGCTGTCTCCCAGAGCTGACACAATTGTAATGTGGATTTTTAATTTACGAGTGTTTATACTGAGCAAAATGTGGGAGAATTATACTTATGATTTGACAGAGGGAATGTAATAGTAAAGTGAAATGTTGACTTTTTAAAGAGAAATAAAGTTCAAAAACACGAAGAACTTGAAAAATAAGAAACAAATTCTACATGTTAGGTAGGGATATCCCGAAGTATTGTGCATGCATGCTCTGTCATGTCCAACACTTTGGACCCCACGGACTGTTGCCCACTAGGCTCCTGTGTCCATGGAATTCTCCAGGCAAGAATACTGGAGTGGGTTGCCATTTCCACAGGATCTTCCTAACCCAGGGATCAAACCCGTGTCTCTTGCATCTTCTGTATTAGCAGGTGAATTCTTTACCTCTGAGTCACCTGGAAAGCCCACATGGAAGTATCATGACACATTTAAAACTGGAGAAGAGAATGAGATGGAGAAAGTGGAGAAATAAAACAATTCGGAATGACTTCCACAAAAGAAAAAAATATTATTGCTATAAAAAAGGGCTTATCATTAAGAAAGACAAAAAAACTTTGCTGCTTTAGAAAGGAATGCTGGAACTTAAATAAGGTTGAAATGCCTACAGAGAATGCCTATTTCAACCTGGTGTTGAAAGCTAAACCAATAGGCCAAGAAAGCAAAACTAAGCCACCAGAGAATTAAACCTACCATACCTGGGTAGCCAGTAACATAAACAAACCAAGAACCACATATGCCCATAGAAGAGTCTGTATAAATGAAGCAGTAGCAGAATGAGGCTGTGTATTTGAAACTTACAGGCCATACATAATTTATATCCAAGATCTCTACAAACAGCAGTAACAAATCCCTATACGTGGGAGACGATATAATTTATCATTCAAACTGGAACACTTTCAAGATGTAAAAGGGTGCCACTAATAATTAAGCTGGTACTTAATTAAATTAAAACTGTCTCAGTGAAACTGAGATGTAAGGTCAACCTTATTACACATTAAACCCCTGTGTTATACCAGAGAAACACTTTGAAGAAAGGGCACCGAAGGTGAAATCTTCAGAAGAAAAACACAACTTCTTTGAGGAGGCGGCCAAAAGTTTCCCAAGCAGGAGCGAACTACAGGGCCTTCTGCTAGTTGCTGACCTCGATGAAAGCGGTTACACGTGTCATGTCCTATGTTATTGGGCATACACATCATTTGTGCAAATTGTAAATGACATCTCTGAAATTTCTTAGTGTTTACATGCCCTTCCACTGCTTTTTTTCTACATTGATGACATCTATGAAATTTTAAGGCCCTAAATATCAGGAATTTTGTTTCAATTTCCTGTATATAGACTTAGTCTGTGTTGATTTTGCATAATGCATACAGGAGAATATGAAGATTACTTCCATCTCTGAAGAAATATCTTGTTACAGCTCATGGATTAACCACCATCATCTTCTTAAGCATGGCACATTATGTGACGATGCAGTACAGATGTCTCTGGATTACATATAGGTCAGAGCCCCAGTAGCACACAAGATGGCACACTCAAAAGGGGTGAGTAATCTCAGTTCAATTGGGGGCCACTTACAAAGGTGTGGGCAGAATAAAGGAAACTGTAAGGGATGACAAAAACACCCAAAGGACACCACTACCATCCCTAGGCTTGAAAGGGCGAGGGAGAAAGCCATCATAGGAACATGGAGAAGTCTATAACTGTAGAAGCCTGCCAGGCAGGAGTTGGCCAAGGGAGCCTTCTTTGGTGAAAAAGCACAGCCACTGCCAGTATACAGCCGTGTGGAGAAGTCTGGAGTACATACTCCAAATTCTCTCTTTTCCAGCCATCCAGTCTCTAGCTGGCACTTTCCTTTGGCCTGATCCATAGGGCAAGAGTGCCTAACCGATAATAATCCATAGAGATCAGCCTCCTAGGAAACAGAGAAGAATGGAGAAGACAAAGGAATGGATCTTGAAAGATAAATGGAGATTATCTGGCAGAATTTAATTGAATACTGTAAAAGCTCATATTTCTAAAGCCCAAAGAGATCACATACATCTTTTAAATTTATAAGTGAAAACTAAGAATAATTTGATCTTCACAGGGATACTAGAGATAGAGAGGATGTTATTAGTTTTACCTTCGTTTTACAGAGGAAGAAATCATGGACAGAGAAGAGAAATTACCTGTCTAAATCACCGAAAAAAAGATTTAGTGAAGGCCACTGTGTCCATGGACCTGTCTGAGACCAGTTATTTCCAAACTTTAGCTTCAACCTCTAAATCCAGAGATCTTTCTACTTGGCCTTAAGCACATAAGCTGGTATGCAGATGTGCTACATCTAAGTCACTTCAGTCATGTCCAACTCTTTGAAACCCTATGGACTGTGGTCCACCAGGCTCCTCTGTCCAAGGGATTCTCCAGACAAGAATACTGGAGTGGGATGCCATGCCCTCCTTAAGAGGATCTTCCTGACTTAGGGATCAAACCTGTGTCTTATGTCTCCTGCATTGGTGTGTGGGTTCTTTACCACTAGTGCTACCTGGGAAGCCCAAAGTGCTTGTGTTAGCCATGCAATCGTGTCTGACTCTTTGTAACCCAGTGGACTGTACCCCACCAGGCTCCTTTGTCCATGGAATTCTCCAAGCAAGAATACTAGAGTGGGTAGCCATTCCCTTCTCCAGAGGATCTTCCCAACCCAGGGATCAAGCCAGGTCTCCTGCACTGCAGGCAGATTCTGTACCATTTGAGCTACCAGGAAAGATATTCCCCACTGCATGGCAGAAAGAGACTAAGAACTAATTAAGCAAACACATACTAAAAGATATTTACAGAATGAAAGCATTGTCTGTGCCTTCCAGGGCCTCTCAGATTATGGACTGGAAAAAACATGACACTGAAAAATATATGAAGACAGTCAAGGAACAGTCCTCTAACATCTACTATGCAATAACCATCTAGTGCATAAAACTTGTGTGTGATTTCAATCAGCCTTTTTATTTCTGGGGTCATTTATTATAATGATTCATAGTTTATAAGGCAAAGGGGACTGGTGGTAAATTGTCAAGACTCTGACACACAATGGAATAATGGTTGACACACAGAGTGTAAGTGAGCCAATGAAATACTAAAAACCTATTCCTAGGTTTCTTCATATAGAACCATGCTGCCAGCATCAAGTTCTGGTGGTGGCAACAGTGAAGAGAATTGGTTACAAAATCAAGTGATGATATATACTGTTCTTTGACTGAAGCAGAGTCCTGGTAAATCCAATGACAACTTAAAAACACAGTAAAGCATGAGAATGACTATACACATTATCCAGGATCTAACCAGAGACTGCTCTGGATATATCAAAACCCTTTTTCTCCTGAGCATACAGGCCAACCACACTTTCTAGGCCATCGAACTGAACTCTGGTCAATGTGGGAGAACACTAGCCCACCCATAAAACATTAGCCTAACCCATAAAACATTCCAGAGATCTTCCACTTTCCCTCTTTTCCAATCTTCCAATTGATAGTCAATGTCCAGGGGACACTGGCAATTCTGAGTTAGAGATGGTGGAATCTATGCCAGCCTGAATCCTTGACTGACTATGTGGAGTAGTCCCACACCACCATGACTACCTCTCAGCCAACAACTGATTCAGTAAAATTACTGAGGTTAATACATTGACCTTAAGAAAGACACTACCTCTCAAGCATAAGCTCTCAACATTTTTCATATTCATGTGTAAATAAGGACATATATGTACAAAAAGTATACCATATTATACACATTGTCATGTAACTATTTTATCTGTCATCCTATTGTGAACAATTTCCCATATTCACTTAATCCTTTAGTGTTACAATTTTTAATGACTAGAGTGTTCCAAGTTGTGATTATAACATGCTTTCAATTTCTAACTTTTTTTTAATAACTTTCATTTTTCAGTCTTGGTAGTACACTGATGCAAAGACTTTTGACATCCTGTTAACATAAACAAACATCACTTCATTATAATTATTTGCTGATCTACAGCTGCCATTCAGATTAATGGGCCATTGATTTTTGTGCTGTTCAACCTCACACAAGTTAATAATTTTCTTTGAGTTTGTTCCATATGATAAACCTTTCTCCTGTCTCATAGGAAGATATTCCACAAAAGTTAATAAATGTCTTTTAAAAGGTTACAGAATAAAAGGCCTGGTATGAATCATCAGACATTGGTATCAAGTCACTGACTGCTCTGTGACCTCTATTAGCATACAAAATGATTTATTCTCTTGTCCTAAACTGATGATGATAACAAAAATAAAATATAAACCTGTACATTGTGAGGCATATTTAATTTCCTGCTTCCAAAAGGAAACATGTCTATATAATCAACTGCATTAACAGAACACTACCAGCTTTCTCATTTTCTCTACTAAAAGGGTAAATATAATCACCTTTTTGAAGTTTTTGAGAATAGGGATTAGTAAATGTCTCCACGGGCACACACAACAAATTCAACAGAAAGTGAGTAATATTGCCCTAGATTTTGCACAGTGCATGACTGCAACAGGAAAGAAAATAACAGCTATCTCAAAATGTATAAGGTGATGCAGGCTTTGAAAATTATTTAAATCAGGGATATAAAAATTTTTCTAAAATGTCAAAGAACACTGTCAATTTGCAGTTAATACTTAATTTCACTCTACACAACAGTAACACAACTTTAGGGGAATGGATAAATTAGGGTCTTGAGATTAACAAATATACACTACTATATGTAAAATAGATAAATAACCAGGTCCTACTGTATAGTACAGTAGGGAATTAGTGATCAATAATGTAACACCTTGTAAACCTATAATGTAAAACCTTGCAATAACTTATAAGGGAAAAAAATTCTGAAAAAGAATATATAAATATAAAAAAAACTGAATCACTTTGCTGTATACCAGATTCTAATATAATACTTTAAATCAACTATACTTCAATTTTAAAAAAAGTAAAACCTGAAAATGCTTTTCCCAACAGATTCTAAAATAAACAATATAATTATGACATTATGTTGATTAAACACTTGATAATTATGTTTCTAGAAATATTATCCAAATCCTTATAAGTGATTATTTTTAGATAAAAATATTTTTAAGAAACTATGTAAAAGAAATGTCAAAACTCGTTGATGTCCGTCAGAGGATGCTATGGCACTAATGACTCATCTTATTGTCTTTCTCCGCCTCTTTGTAAGAAACATAGTCAGTGTGGAAAGCTTATGATATGTGAAATCAGTATTAGCTTTGAAGGGCTTTCCAGTGGCTCAGTGGTAAAGAATCCACCTGCCAATGCAGGAGACACAGGTTCTATCCCTGGGTCGGGAAGATCCCCAGAAGGAGGAAATGGCAACTCATTCCAGTATTCTTGCCTGGAAAATTTCACGGACAGAGGAACTTGGTGGGCTGCAGTCCATGGGGTCGCAAAGAGTCAGACACAACTTAGTAACTGAGCACATACCCATACATGAAGAAACTAGCATAGTACCTAGAACAAAGTAGTCAACAGCTATCGGCTCCCTTTTTCACCACTACATTTACTGAAATGTTTTCTCCCTAATATACTGTCATTTAGGACTTTTTCTTAAGGCAGCCAGATTTTGTATCACTGAGTAGTTTCTTCGCAATCCATTTACACTTTTCTTATCCATTCATCCTTCTAATATACATTTGTCATAAATCTACTATGTTCCTGGGACTGTTCTAGGTGCTAAGGATACTGCAAACAGACCAAAAAAATCCTGACATTTATGAAGTTTATATATTTTATAGGAATATGTTTTTAAGTAAAACATACTATAACACCTGGGTATAGGTGTTATGAAGAAAAGCATGGCAAGAAAGAGTTACACAAAATATGACTGACTGTATTTGCGATTTTAAATAGAATGGCCAGAGTAGGCTTTACTGAAAAGATATATTTCTGCAGATATTTGAATAAGATGAGGGAGAGCCACTGGAATATCTGAGGGAATAATAGTTAGAGTGAAGAAAAAGTAGGTGTGAAGATCCTAAGACAAGAGCAAGCCAGGCATGTCAGAAAAATAGCAAAGCCAAGGATGGCCTGTCAAGAATGGCCAGGATATAGGTGGGTTAAAATGGAAACTACATACATCATCTATAGCCTTCTAAGCCATTTTAAGAACTTCAGATTTTACTCCAAGTTAAATGAAAGGCATCTAACACTAACTAGATGACAGCAAGTGTAAAGGACAGGTGACCAATATTATGCATTTTGCAACATTCCAAGTAAAAGATAATGGTGGCTTGATCAGGATGGTAGCTATGAAAACAGTTAGGATTGTCATATTCTGACGCTTTTTAAAGCAGAGGTGATTGGATCTGCTGATAGATTGGACGTAAGATGTGAGATCATGAAAAAAGGAGACAAGGATGGCTTAGAAGGCTGAGTTTTGCTGTGGTAGTTGGAAAGATGAATTTGTCATTTATGAGAAAAAGTATGAAAGGAGAACCTTGTGGAGGAAAGAATAGGAGTTTGGCTTCACACATGCTAAGTTTGAAACACGCACTAGACATCTAAGTGGATATATAGAGAAGGCACCTGGATAATAAAGAGTCTGAAATGGATGATAAAATTCAGGCTGGTAATCAAAACTTGGGATTCAAGAATGTATAGTAATATTTAAAGTCCTGAAACCAGATGCATTCTCCAATCAGAAGCCAGTGTAGACAGGGCACAGAAGAGATCCAGGGCTAAGCCTTGGAGTAATTAGTGTTTAGAGTTTGGACAAACACAGAATGGGTGGGCTTTTTTCTCACACCAATCAATTCTACTTTCCAACACCAAGAATGTGTCTTAGAATTCAATTCTGACACTAACTACCTAGAGTTAGCATCAGACTCCACAGGTTTAATGGTTTACTCCCATGAGACTGGCCCACTTCAGATAACAGTTGCCAATGTTAAAACAAGCCCAAAATGGAATCATTTAGGCTAAGTTTCATGTCATCAGACCAAGACCTGACTTAATTACAGTCTGACTCTTCCAGAAATGTAATCTTAAGCCAATCAATAAACACCAGATCAGCACTAGTTAGGTAAGTCTGCCAGATAAACCCTTGCCATCCCCTAAAGGAAACTAACTTTGCAACAACCAATCTGCTTTTTTTGCATAGTTTAACTTCCATGTTCCCACTCCCTGCTGCCTGTAAAAGTCTTTTATTTTGTACAACTCTTCAGAGTTCCTTTCCATCCATTCCAGATTAAATGCTGCACAATTCAAACCGATTTTCACTCAAACTCTTTAATATGCTTCAGTTTATCTTTTAACAGTGTCAGAAGAGAGAATTGAAGGAGATGCCAACTGTCCCCAGGAGCAATAAGCAACCAGGCATGAGCACCCGTTGAGCCCCTTGAGCTTCCTGGTTTCCTGATGCCTCTGGAGGTCCTGCGTAAGTCCCTCTCTGATCCTGGCTCTGCAGATTTTGCAGTATGAGCTTTGAGTATTTCTTTTCCGGGACCAGGACCAGAAACAGCCAGAATTGGGCTGGATCTGCCTTAAAAATCAGATTGGGTCTGGGGTCAGAATGGTTCTGACTGACCCTGGATCCAGTCCAATTTCTAAGGCTGAACAAAGAGGTTAACCTTACCAAAATAATCTTGAATTCAAGTAGTCACTGCAGAGAACTTTTAACCTCATAAGCTTATCCATTAACATTTATGAGATGCCCTAGAGAAAATGGGGTCTCAGCCAAACATTCGGCACAAAGGGTAGAGGAAAAAATGATTTTTCCTCTTCTATAGTTTGCGGCACCAAAATGAGACCAGCTGGAATGCCTCCACTTGCTCTAGAACCTTCAGACAGATATCTGGGAAAACTGACAAAAACCTATAAAGGGTGGAAAAAGTCTTACCCAAGGCAGCTCTCCCAGATTTCCATCTGTGGTGCCTAGTTGAGAGAGAAAGGTAAAATTTCACATTATCCCTTTCTTTCCAAATTCAAATTGGCAGGCAAAATAGTTTGGAAGAATTAGATCTTTGAATCGTGAATCAAGAATTTGCTTTCAGGTACCCATTGCTTGTCAAGCCTTTGTCCACCAGGAACAGGTATTGCCATCCTGTTTGCCTCATTTTGTGTCCTGAGAACTTGGCTTGGCAACCATCAGGTTGACATCCCCAAAGATATGGCTAAACGTAAATGTCGGTTGCATCCCATTCGTTGCTAGAAATGTACTTACTCCCATTTGCAGGTAGGGTCCTGCCAGCTGTAGCCAGCTCTCAGGGGAATGATCTGAGTCTCCTTTTCTAAGCTATCCTTGAGAGTAGGTGACTCTGGATCTTGCATAAGTGGTGTGTTTTGCACCATTTCTTGGGATGTCTCTTGTGTCCAAAGTGTTGTTCAGCCCTGCCAGGAATATTTACTGCTTGTCCTGGCTGAAACTTCACAAGATACTTGAGAGGAATTTTTTTAAGTAACTCTATGGTCAGAAGTTGACCAAATTAGAAGCTGATATTCAAAACCTGATAAGAACTTTTTTTGAGGCTTTCTCCCCTAAGCTAAAATGAACTCATGTGCCCAGAGGAAAAGAAAAACATTCTAAAACCTTTAAGAAAGGATTTACTAAAACATTCCAAAGACACCAGCTCTGAATCTAGGACATAGGAAATTTTTAATCTTCATTTTAGTTGAAGATCTTCTCCTTGACATAAAGAAGCAAATTGAGATAATGTAGTTCAACGGGTGGAGCAGCCTCTTTACATTATTCAGATTCTAACTCAATTCTTTGAGGAATTAAAAATAACTGTACTTATAATCTCATCTTTATAAGAATAGAAATATGGCTCTGAAAACAATTCAAAGTTCATCTGTTTTTTAACCAGTCTCAAAATCTCCATAGTCATTTCAAAGGCTTGTGTTTATTGTAAAGATCTAGATTTGTGGACCCTAGCAAAGGACTCTTGGAAAAAACCCTGATGCTGGGAAAGACTGAGGGCAGGAGAAGAAGGGGACAACAGAGGATGAGATGGTTGGATGGCATCACTGACTCAATGGATATGAGTTTGAGCAAATTCCAGGAGACAGTGAAGGACAGGAAAGAATGGCATGCTGCCATTCATGGGTTGCAAAGAGTCAGACACGACTGGGTGACTGAACATTAAGACTTACGGAACAAAAATCCCTCTTGGTGGAACTTGCATTCTTTCTCTATATCTTCTGAGATGTAAGTTTTCTACCTAGACTTCTTCAGTAATCAAGGTAATTCTTATCAGAAGAAAGAAGGGGAAAAGAGGAAAATCTACTTTGAAAACTAGGCCTTTAAAAAATCTGAAAAGTCTCTTCCACAAATATTAGTAAAAATTTTCACCATCTGAGAGGGTAAACTTATTCTACCTGCTAGAAACATAATTTTGATCCAACTGTTCTATTATAAACTAGTAAGTTATAAATTATTGTACCTGTCTTATGGCTAAAAGTTTAAAACAAAAGTCTTAAGATCTGTTAGCATGTGTTTGTATGTTTATGTATGTCTGTGGTGGTTTAGATGCTAAGTCGTGTCCAACTCTTGAGACCCCATGGACTGTAGCCTGCCAGGCTCCTCTGTCCATGGGATTCTCCAGGCAAGAATACTGGTGTGGCTTGCCATTTCCTTCTCCAGGGGATCTTCCCAACCCAGGAATCGAACCTGGGTCTCCTGAATTGCAGGCAGGCTCATTTCTGATTGAGCTACAAGGGAAGCCATGGCTATGTATGTATATTATAAATGTGACTTTTTTCCACTTCCCAATAGGGTGTGTGTTTTTGTGTGCTCAGTTATGTCTGATTCTTTGTGACCCCATGGACTATAGTCTACCAGGTTCCTCTGTCCCTGGGATTACCCAGGCAAGAATACTGAATGGGTTGCCATTTCCTACTCAAGAGGATCTTCCTGATGCAGGGATTGAACCTGCGTCTCTTGCATCTCTTATATTGGCAGGCAGATTCTTTACCACTAGCAGCACCTGGGAAGCCACTTAAATGGTATTGTAAAAATTAATTTGCAAAGGGCTCTATTTAATTGGATTAAAGACGAGCATTTGTATAAATCAAGTACACTCTCAGAAATACAAAAACACAATTATTTTTTAAATTCATACCATCTAGGATATTCTTCAGTAAATTAAAGCTAGTTTACGCTTTTTGGTTTAATTAAAACAGGCATGTCTTTAGAGTTATCAGCATTAAATATAATACTTTTATTCTACCTAGGTTTACTAACAGTCAAACAAACTCATGTCATCTCTGTCACAGAATGAGTCAGCAAGAAAAGTCGCTGTGAAAACACAGTGAAAGTCGCTCAATGGTGTCCAACTCTTTGCAACTCCATGGACTGTAACCCGCCAGGCTCCTCTGTCTGTGGGGTTCTCCAAGCAAGAATACTGGACTGAGTTGCCATTCCCTTCTCCAGGGGATCGTCCCAACCCAGGAATTGAACCTGGGCCTCCTGTACTGCAGGCAGATTCTGTACCATCTGAGCCAGAAAGATAACTTAAAATGATAGTGTTTAATGTCTCATGAAAATTTTGTGACTAATCTAAACATAATTCTTAAGAACAAATAGATGTAAAATAAAAGTTTATAAGTGAAATTTCCAACTACAATTATGTTTTATGATATGTCTACTTAAAAACAGTTTCCAAACTCTTATTGGTAGCTTGAAATCTTAAAGCTCTACTGAAACCAGTTAAAAATGTACATTCACTGAAAATCTAGATAATTTCCAAATACCAAACATTAATTATTTTGCATAGGTTTATTTACTTTTGGTTTCTTTTTACAGTGGGACTAGAGATTATTTATGTTTATTAATGAACATGCTTTATATCACATTGAAAAATTTACTCTAAGATTATACTGCTAGAAATTATGGAATGTATAAATTTTGCTAGCACTGAGGGCAATTGTCCCAAGGCCACTTCAGCTTCCATGTGTGTTAAAATAGTCAAGTACAAACCTTTTCTCAACACTGGTGGGCTCTAGAACCATTCGGTATTATATGTTGAGTTTGACTGATCCACTTTGCTAAATTCCTTCCTTCCCAGTCTGACTTCCACCCTTTGCCTTCCTCTTAGAGAGAACACCCTCTGATGAGCTTTTCCTAGTTAAAAAATTCTTTTCCTTTGAGTGGTGCTCCTCTTTAGAAACAAATTCAGTTTGTCTCAGGATACCTAGACTGGCATCTATCTCCACTAAAGCCCTTTCTGTCTTATGAGCCAGTGTTATTTAATCTATCACCCATGTTGTTGCCATTTTGTGCCAAAGGCCTGAGTGGAGTTAGAATGCATTTTTTCACCCCAAAATGTTTGAGCCCCCATACTAGGGTTAGTTGAATGTTATGCACACCTTTGGTAGCACAATCTAGTATAAACCATTTCCATTTTAAACAATTTCTGGTATAAACCACCTTATTGTAGAACTCTCCTGGACACCATTTTCTCCATTAGAATGTTTCTTCAACATCATCCATGAATTGGCAATGTTCTAGAAAATCCCACTCCTGATGCCAAATGATTGGCCTTTTCCTCATACCAACCAATTTTCCAACTTTCTGACACCAACCAAGTGTCCTATAATTTCACACTATTCAGAGCTAGTGTCAGATGCCACTGGTTTAAGAACTCAGTCCCACAAGACTACCTCACTTCAGGCACCAGTGGTCAATATCAAGTTCTCACCTTATCACACTCTTGTCCAAGTTGGTCACAAAGTCAGTGATTCCCACACATCACCCCCTCAGGTTCAGTAACTTGCTACAAAGAAAGCTAATAGGAAAGATAATGAAGAGGAAGAAAATTACAAGAACATGGTATCCTGAAGCCAAGTGAAGAAAAGGTCTCAAGAAAGAGGGATGATTGAGTGTGTAAAAAATCACTGATGGCACATGAAAATTAAAAACAAATGATCACTAGATTAAACAATGGACATTTGATTGGTAACATTTCTGAGAAATGCTTTGTCTAGAGTGGAGGGGTTTGGATTGGAACAGGTTTGAGACAGAATGAGAGGAGAAAAATAAGGGACCATGCTGCCCTTTAAAAACTGAAGTCAAGAGAGATTTAGGGAGGGTTGTTTGTTTTTATCTTTAAGACAGGAGATAACATCAGCATATTGTTTTCCTGACGGGAATGATCGATTGCAAGGGGGAAATCAGAATTCAAGACATAAAATGGAAAACTACTGGCACTCTGTCCCTGAGTAGAGGAGAGGGAATGGGACCCAGTATTCATTTAGAGGACTTTGTCTTATCTAGGGTTAGAGATAGGCATCCATAGTAACAGGAAGGAGGGCACAGATAAAAGAAGGTGAGAAGGTGCCAATGTGTGCTTCAACAAGCCTCCTGAAATTGGTCTTTTCAGATGAAAAAAGAAAACCATTAGTTGAAAGTACAGATTAGAGCGAGTGTTGGAAAGTTTAAAGAGAGAAAAGATGTAACATGCTTTACACAGGGATCCTCAGCCTTAGTACTACAGATGTTTGTGGTATGATAATTCTTCGTGGGGCAGGGTGGGCTGTCTGTGCATCATAGGATACTTAGCAGCATCCCTGATCTTTACCTAAGAGATGTCAGTCATATTCCCTCCTCCAGGTTATGACAACCAAAACTATTTCCAGATATTGCTAATGTCCTCTGGGGGTGAAATCATCCTAACTGAGAACCATTGATTCTACTAAGTGACGGAGAGGGTGAATGGACTAGGGAAATGCAAACATTGTGGTTGTCTTGAGGCTCACTTGAGGTTGGTGGTCATGGATTTCAAATGAGGCCAGTACCCTTGCTTTTGAGTGTTTTTCCAGCTATGTTCAGCTGCACAGGATGGGAGCAGGCAAGTTAGTACACCGAAGTCAGAAAGAACCAAAGATTTGAAGATAATATACAAGTAAGTGATTATAATGATACAGTATAAGTCAGATAAGGAGCAAATGAGGCATGTGAAGCCATGGAGGGACAAGGAAAGAAAAGAGAACAATGGATTATAGATCCCAGGTAGATGTAGGTGTCTGGGTACCAGAGGGTATGAACTGAGAAATTATGAGGTAATGGTTAGGGAGAGAGATGCTTGGAACTCACATAACATATACATATAACATTATAAATATATAATGTTATACATATATATGCATACTATATATCTATCATATACAATATTATATATATACTATATATTATTATATAGCAATGTGTCCATGTGATTAATAATAACCTTGAGCAGTTATAAATGAGCTCCAAGCATCTCTTACCCTAAGCATTACCTCATAATTTCTCAGTTCTCAATTCATACCCTTTGATACCTAGACACCTACATCTATCTTGGATCTATAATCTGTTGTTTCCTCATCTTTCCTTGATCCTCCATAGGAGAGCTGAACTGTAAAGAAGGCAGAACACCAAAGAATTGATGCCTTCAAACTGTGGTGCTGGAAAAGACTCCTGAAAGTCCCTTGGAAAGCAAGGAGATCAAACCAATCAATCTTAAAGGAGATCAACCCTGAATATTCACTGGAAGGACTGATGCTGAAGGTGAAGCTCCAGTATTTCTGTCATCTGATGAAAACAAGTGACTTATTGGAAAAGACCATGATGCCAGAAAGATAGAGGGCAAAAGGGAAAGAGGGCATCAGAGGATGAGATGGCTGGATGGCATCACTGATGCCAAGAACATGAACTTGGGCAAACTCAGAGAGATGGTGAGGGACAGGGAGGCCTGGAGTGCTCCAGTCCATGGGGTCGCAAAAACAGTTGGACATGACTAACTGCACAACAACAAATATACAAGATAATCATCATAATCATCTTAGAGTAAGAGGATGAGAAATATTTAGCCACATGATTAGAAACTGTGTTGCAAATATCCCGTTCAGTTCACTTCAGTCACCCAGTCATGTCCAACTCATTGCAACCCCATGGACTGCAGCATTCCAGGCCTCCCTGGCCATCACCAACTCCCAGAATTTACTCCAGGATGTTTACCACCTCACCCTCTGTCATCCCCTGATCCTCCCACCTTGACTCTTTCCCAGCATCAGGGTCTTTTCAAATGAGTTAGCTCTTCGCATCAGGTGGCCAAAGTATTGGAGTTTCAGCTTCAACATCAGTCCTTCCAATGAATACTCAGGATTGCTTTCCTTTAGAACTGGTTTGATATCCTTGCAGTCCAAGGGACTCTCAAGAGTCTTCTCCAACATCATGGTTCAAAAGCATCAATTCTTCGGCACTCAGCTTTCTTTATAGTCCAGCTCTCACATCCATACATGACACTGGAAAAACCATAGCCTTGACTAGACAGACTTTTGTTGGCAAAGTAACGTCTCTGCTTTTTAATAGG
This sequence comes from Antilocapra americana, assembly GCA_007570785.1. Lineage (NCBI taxonomy): Eukaryota > Metazoa > Chordata > Mammalia > Artiodactyla > Antilocapridae > Antilocapra > Antilocapra americana. Next base: position 15,014,094 of record ML661338.1, read on the forward strand.
CTGTCTAGGTTGGTCATAGCTTTTCTCTCAAGGAGGAAGTGTCTTTTAACTTCATGGCTGCAGTCACCATCTGCAGTGATCTTTGGAGCCCAAAAAAATAAAGTCTGACACTGTTTCCACTGTTTCCCCATCTATTTGCCATGAAGTGGTGGGACCGGATGCCATGATTTTTGTATTCTGAATGTTGAGCTTTAAGCCAACTTGTTCACTCTCCACTTTCACTTTCAGCAAGGGCCTCTTTAGTTCTTCTCTACTTTCTGCCATAAGGGTGGTATCATCCACATATCTGAGGTTATTGATATTTCTCCCAGCAATATTGATTCCAGGTTATTGATATTTATCCCAGCAATGTTGACCATCTGGTGATGTCCATGTGTAGAGTCTTCTCTTTGTTGTTGGAAGAGGGTGTTTGCTATGACCAGTGTGTTCTCTTGGAAAAACTCTATTAGCCTTTGCCCTGCTTCATTCTGTACTCCAAGGCCAAATGTGCCTGTTACTCCAAGTGTTTCCTGACTTCCTACTTTTGCATTCCAGTCCCCTATAATGAAAAGGACATCTCTTTGGAGTGTTAGTTCTAGAAGGGCTTATAAGTCTTCATAGAACCATTCAACTTCAGCTTCTTCAGCCTTACTGGTCAGGGCCTAGACTTTGATCACTGTGATATTGAATGGTTTGTCTTGGAAACAAACAGAAATCACTCTGTTGTTTTTGAGACTGCATTCAATACTGCATTTTGGACTCTTTTGTTGACTCTGATGGCTACTCCATTTCTTCTAAGGGATTCTTGCCCACAGTAGTATATATAATGGTCATCTGAGTTAAATTCACCCATTCCAGTCTGTTTTAGTTCACTGATTCCTAAAATGTTGATATTCCCTCTTGCCATCTCCTGTTTGACCACTTCCAATTTGCCTTGATTCATAGACCTACCATTCCAGGTTCCTATGCAGTACTGCTCTTTACAGCAGCAGACTTTGCTTCCATCACCAGTCACGTCCACAACTGGGTGTTGGTTTTGCTTTGCCTCCATCTTTTCAGTCTTTCTGGAGTTACTTCTCCACTGATCCCCAGTAGCACATTGGGCACCTACCGACTTGGGAAGTTCATCTTTCAGTGTCCTATCTTTTTGCTTTTTCGTACTATTCATGGTGTTCTCAAGACAAGAATCCTGAAGTGGTTTGCCGTTCCCTTCTCCAGTGGACCACGTTTTGTCAGAACTCTCCAAAATGACCCATCTGTATTGGTTGGCCTTACAGGGCATGGTTCATAGTTTCATTGAGTTAGACAAGGCTCTGGTCTATGTGATTAGATTGGTTAATTATGTGGTTTTTGATCTGTCTTCCCTCTGAAGGAGAATAAGAGGCTTTTGAAACCTTCCTGGTGGGAGAGACTGGCTGAAGGGGAAACTAGGTCTTGTTCTGATGCTTGCACCATGCTCAGTAAATCCTTAATCCAATTTTCTGTTGATGGGTGGAGCTGTGTTCCCTCCCTGCTATTTACCTGGAGCCAAACTGGTGGCTCAGAGGGTAAAGCATCTGCCTACAATGTGGGAGACCGGGGTTCAATCCCTGGGTTGAGAAGATCTCCTGGAGAAGTAACAGCAGTCCACTCCAGTATTCTTGCCTGAAAAATCCCATGGACAGAGGAACCTGTTAGGCTACAGTCCATGGAGTCGCAAAGAGTTGGACACAACTGAGCAACTTCACTTCACAAACTATTGTAGAGGTAATGAAGATAATGATGACCTCCCTCAAAAGATCCCATGCATGTACTGCTACACTCAGTGCCCCCAACCCTGCAGCAGGCCACCACCAACCCACGCCTCTGCCAGAAACTCCTGGACACTCACAGGCAAATCTGGGTCAGTCTGTTTTGGGGTCACTGTTTCTTCTGGGTCCTGGTGCACAGGTTCTGTTGTGTCCTCTGAGAGTCTATTTCCCAGTCCTGTGTAAGTTCTGGCAGCTCTATGGTGAGGTTAAAGGCGACCTCCTCCAAGAGGGCTTATGCCATACCCAAATCTGCTGCACTCAGAGCCTCTGTCCCTGCAGCAGACCACTGCCAACCTGTACCTCCACAGGAGACACTCCAACACAGTTCTGTCTCAGTCTCTGTGGGCTCCCTGGATCTTGAGGGTACAAAGTTTGTTCGAGCCCTCTGAGCATCTCTGGCAGCAAAGGGGTTTGATTCTAAATGCAAATTCGCCCCTCCTACCATCTTGCTTGGGCTTCTCCTTTGCCCTTGGACGTGGGGTATCCCCTCACAGCTGCCCCACCATCTACCATCTTGTTGGGGTTTCTCTGACTTTGGACATGGGAAAGTATCTCCACAGGGCCCATCCAGCAAAGCGCAGCCACCACTCCTGAACTTGGATGTGGGCTATCTTCTCTCAGCCACTCCAGCGCTGCACAGCTGCGGTTCACACTTAATGGGATACTAATATCCCACTGGTAGAATTAATAAAGTTTAAGATGTAAATAGAGCTTCCCCTGTGGCTCAGTGATAAAGAATCCACCCGTAATGCAGGAGACACAGATTTGATCACTGAGTCAGAAGATCCCCTGAAGGAGGGCATGGCAACCCACTCCAGTATTCTTGCCTGGAGAATCCCATGGACAGAGGAACCTGGAGGGTTACTGTCATAGAGTCAGACACGACTGAAGTGATTAAGCACACAAAAGATGCAAATATCCTTAGAGTTTACCTATAGAAAATATAGTCTAATATAGCCTATTTAGCAGGCTTTGCTTTTTATTTGATAGTAATTCTCTATATCTCAATAAATAAGTGAAGGCAACAGGATTCCAGCTTGCTACAAATTCAAGGAGATTTTTTTTTTTTAATATTTTTTCATCTTTATTTGGCTGCACTGGGTTTAGGTGGCACATAGGATCTTTTTGTTTCTTTTTTTGTTGTGGCATGGGTAATCTTTAGTTACAGCATGCAGGATCTTTCAGTTGTGTCATTTAAACTCTTAGTTGAGTCATGTGGGATCCAGTTCCCCTACCAGAGATCGAACCCAGGCCCTCTGCATTGGGAGCATGGAGGCATAGCCACTGGACCGCCAGGAAAATCCCTGACGTGATATTTAACTTGCTTACCTGTGAGAAAACTTGAAGCAATAGGCCTTTTTCTCTGAAAAGGGGCTATCAAGCTTGTGGAATCAAAGCAGCTAAACAAACCTCTTATTATTAGAATAATGACCATGATATTCAATATCCTTCAGGGAAAATTTAACCTGGTCTTTGATTTTGGCACTTTTAGCTACTTTGAAATTAAATCAAACAATAAAGAGGGGAAAAGAATACAGGACAAAAGACAAAATAAGGTCATATACCAATTTTACTTCAGCATGGCTGAAAGAAAAATCAGAACAAAGTACATTTTCCTTAAGTTCTAACTAATGTTTCACCCTTCTGCTTCTGAAGAATAATGTGTTTTTCTGTGGTTTTATAATAAATCTGAAGCACTATCATTTTTACCATGAAACACCAAGTAATTGTTTCACCAAAAATAGTCACCCTGTATTACAACCATCTAAGTTTGTTTTAATAATTCTCAGATACCCACTTCCACTATGTCAGGCCCCTTAGTACACCACTATGATTATCTGTTGTTTAAAAAAAGATGTCCTAAGTACGTTATCTAAGTGAACAAAAGCATAAACATTTCAACTATCAAATCATCAGAACTGCTTAGGCAAGCATAAATATCTCCTGGCTCCAGTGTATCCCTTATGGAATTTTTTCATGTGTGTATTACTTGCTCTGCTCTTGCAATGATAGCAGGCCCACGCTAAGATAATAAAATTATGGATCTCCTTTTTATAGCTTAAGTGCTTTTCATTTCTTATGAAATAGAGGTTTATCTCCAGATAGTGATACATCTTAATATAGTACAAATAAAGGAAAAACAAGATGTTTAGTAAATCAGGAACACAATCAATAAAAAATACCACAAGGAAAAATAAATTGAGTTTAGGAAAAGACTCAAGCTTCTTGACTGGATTACATTAGAGAAGGCAAAAAGTAATATACTTTTTATATACTTCAAGTTATTGATATTTTTCTCAGTTTCATCAGCAAACCGAGTTCTTCAAGCCCTGCACTAATTTTCCCAATAATTCTTAGGTTTTGCAAAGTGAAGTACCCCTCCAGGGTGATGTTCAACTCAGTGACTAAAATTTTTTTTTTAGGTCTCATCTTCATATCACACAAGACCACTGATTCTGGCTTGACAACAAAGGTGGCATGCCATAGAGGATTACAGAGCAATACAAGAGAAACCAAGTCCTATGATACCTTCCTCTGGTGAAATAATTTCTTTTGCATTGGTATCAGATTCCATTTAATACTGTCCATTTCTGGGACCTTTCTTTTTTCCTCCAACAGAAGTCCTCTCAACTATCATACTGACAAGACAGCCTTTTTCTCATGTCCCTAAGTGTCTGCACTACCAAGGTTTCAGATAAGAACTGGAGATGAGTGACTGGGTTAATGTCAAAATTGCTAATTAAAGCCCTGTTTTCATCACTCCTGAAAGATTAACTAACCAGGCCAAACTATAGAACACGGAGGAAGTTTTACTTTTAACAGTATACACTGTTTGGTAAACAAAAGGTTTTAACAATTTCAAAGAAAGTAATGTCAAGAAATTTCCAAAAACATTTTTCCCTCCAGCACAGTATACAGATGGACAATTTAAGCAAAGCTTCATAAGGGTTTTCTTCCTAGTGAGCACTGTTGCTTGACAGGCAAGCCCAGAAGAAGTTGATCAACTGAATGTTTATATATCATTAAGCAGACATAACAAGAGCAACACAAATCTAGAAGTGTCACTTTCTTTCAAAAATTAAACTAATCATTTCAATTTTAAAACTGGTGAGAAACAAAAAAATTCCATTTCTGACATTCTCAGTGAGATATTGTCAGAGTCATAGTGTAATGTAGTGGCTTATGGTATGGACTTAGCAGCCAAGAGCCTTGTTTTGGATTCTACTTCTGCTACTCTCTAACTGGGTAACCTTGAGCTAGTTACTTAACTTCTCTATGCCTCAGTTACCCCATCTGAAAAACTGAAATGAGAACAATAGTACCTACCTTGTAGGGTTTCGTGAAGGTAAAATGAATTAAACCAAGTGCTTAGAAGAGTATGAGGCACAGAAAATCATATAGGAAGTGTGTGTTATTATTATTATAAGTACATAAACAAAGATGACCATTAAGTGTCTCAACATAAGATTTAACTCCCCTTCGTGTGTGTATTATAATGAAAAATAACTTCTCAGAGACCAAAAATATCATCTATAAAACAAACTTCTGTACAATGTGATTGCTAAATTTTCTTACTGCTCAAATGATCATTAGTCTTAAGTCTGGAATCCCTGACTTCCTTGGCCCACTGGCTAATTATCATTCTCTTATGAATACTTTCCAGGTGTGCTGTAAATCCACCAAGTGCCCAATCCCAATATGAATGTAACCCACTCTGCTGGGAAAAGCTCACATAAAATTCTCTATCATGGACTTTGTCTTTGTTTTTTTAATTTTAAAAAGAAGTGGGTTCATTATTCCTGAAAGGTCTTGTCTTTCCCCCAGAACAAGTCAATCCCTCTAGTGACAGATGTGTGGCATATGGATAGTCTGGGGAAGGAAAGATGGAGAGTAGGTGGGCAAGAGAGTTAAAAACAGGAAAGAAATACAGCCTCGCCAAGTTTTCCCTTGCCTGTTGCCCTCTCTGAGACTGAAAGGCCATTAAAATGTGACCATCTTTGATATCACTTCTAATATGGCTGGAAACAGGACTCTTGCAGTTCAAACGTGGGGTGTTTAGACTGTATTAAAACATGAGGCTCCAGGAACATCAAAGGCTACTCGTGGGTGGTTTGGGCCAGTGCGAGGTCACCATTGCTCACAACTGTAAGAGGTGTGGAGACACTGTGTACCTGAGAAATGGTGGTGTTTGCTTTTTTCCTGCTGATAAATGTGGAGCTGGGAGAGGGGATGCCTTTGTGTGCTTGAGGGATGATCCACTGTGGAAGGTTTAAAGGCAAACAGGTATCAGGTTAGGGTTACAGGGGGCAACTTTTTGAACGGGGTGTCCTTTGTTCTCAGAGAATAGGCTTCTTAAATTGGTGGAGCAAGGACAGACATTGATAGGAAAGGCTTCCTGTTTGACTACCAAATTTAAAATAAAGGCAATGTAATTCTGTAAAGAGGAAATTTGGATGACATCAAAGAAGGATATAAAGCCTGAGGGGACGTTAAACTCACTTTGCTTTTTCATATGTAAATATTTTTGTCTTACAATAGTTCTGCAGTACTCATCCAATGTCCTCCTTTAACTGCAATAACATAAAATTGAGGTAAGAAAACGTCACATAGTTTCTCCTAATCTATAGGACACGGTCTAAGAAACATCTCTCTACTTACTATCATTTCTATTTATTTATTATAAGTAAATCTATCTATCATGGTTTCAGAGGTTTTAGCATAATATTCTAAAGTAAAAGTGTCCCCATGGACTGTAGCCCACCAGGCTCCTCTGCCCATGGAATTCTCCAGGCAAGAATACTGGAGTGGGTAGCCACTCCCTTCTCCAGAGGATCTTCCCAACCCAGGGACTGAATCCGGGTCTCCTGCATTACAGGCAGATTCTTCACCATCTGAGCTACCAGGTAAAAGTTCTTAAAATTAGAGATTTAGCTATGAAAGAGACCTCATTGAAATAATCCTAACCATTTTTCAGAGCAAAAGTTAATACTATATCCACAGGAAAATGGATAATAAATAAATATTTTACCTCTAATATAGACGGCAGAATAATATAACAAGAAAAAAGCCAAACAGAGACCAACCAAACCAAAGGAAATGAGAGAGAATGACCAGACAGATTCCAAAGGACTAGTTCAGGGAGGTGCTATCTCCACCTCTCACAGTTTGGACTTGCTAGCATTCTCATTCTCCCCAGAAACCTGCTTATTAGGAACTTCATTGAGGGAGTTCATTCCCTAATTCTCAGGCTCTCCTGAGTTCTATCAATACTTATTGGTCTCATTGGAGCTCATGAATTGCCGCGAAATTATACCTTATATATTGTAACTTCTTAAATAATTGCAAATTCTAGAAAATAGTTTACTTCCTCCTTTCTTTTCCTCCCACATTCATCTAGTGCAACACTATGAAAGAGAAATTTATTCATTATTGGTTTAGGTAGAAATGACATCTCTCTACCTGATAGCAAGAAAAGAAATAGTAACAGGATAATCTCACTCTGCATCTTCTGAGTGAACTAAAAGCACATACAGACTTTCGTTTCTAATTGCGTGTTATACATTTTAGGGGAAAAAATCATTTTCTGCTTGACTCAGGTCCAATTTCCATTGTGATTTTTTGCCCTCCAGAAATAAATATCGTGGTCAGGATGTCTGCCCAGCATCCTTCTGGCCCAACAAGACAGTGGTTTCCTATGAAATGCGAGTGCTCTGGTGAGACTGTGCGGGCCCCAGTGGCTGCAAACTCATGAACCACAGGTTTTTTAACCACTGGCAGGATTTCAAACCACTAAATTGAATGACAAGTCCCTCAAACAGCTGTCACTTAAGATTCCTGGGTTTCAATGAAAAGCCAGAAGTACTTGCAATTACTCCCCTCTAGCACCTTTTTCCTAAACACAACACACAGTATTGGCAACAATTCTCAATAAAATAACCAGTCTGAATATGGGATGATGAAGCAGGCATCCAATGACTGATAGAAAAAAGACAAAGAGGCCTTTGTTTTCTTTCTTTCTTTTTTTCTTCCAGTTACAAGAAAACCCCAAGGTCTAAAAACAATTACGGCTCTTAAGGCCCCACTAATTTTAATCTCCTTCCATCTTTCATTGGCTTCCAAGGTTCAGTTCCCTGTGGCAACTTTGTTGAACCCCATTTCACCTAGAGTAGTTCATCTGAGATGGGAATGCTGATTTCCTGAGTGGAGGAAGTCATTCCTTTAGATGTATATCATCATTCCACTTGGAACTTTGGTGCTGATAAAGTCTAACTTCTCTAAGAAAAAATTATTGTAATTGTTGAATTTAAACAGTGTTTAGTTTAACTTTTAATGATTCCTTACTCTAAAGAAATATTTATATATGTACATATATACATAATATGGGCTTCCCAGGTAACTCAGTGGTAAAGAATCCACTCACAAATGCAGAAGATGCAGGTTTGATCCCTGGGTCAGGAAGGTCTCCTGGAGGAGGACATGGCAACCCACTCCAGTATTCTTGTCTGAAGAATCCCACGGGCAGGGATACAGTCTGATAGGCTACAGTCCATGGGGCCACAGAGCCGGAAGCGACTGAGCACATATGCACATACATAATATGATCATACTAAAATGACTCTAAAGACAACAGAGTGAGAAATGTCTGGCAAGCGTCATGATCCTGATGTTACACATTGAGCAATAATGTTTAACTGTTCGTTTTCTAGCCCTGAAGCTCTGTTAGCTGATAGGCAGAACTGAAATTCACAACCCAATGATTTCAAATCTAGTTAATAATCATACTTAAAAATGCAGTCACTTCTTTCACATTCACTTCTTCTTACTATACCTAATCAGCTGCATTTTCCGATCCAGTCATTCACACTCAGCATCCTCATAGCAAACCTCCACTCTTCTATTAGGTTGGTAGAAAAGTAATTGTGGTTTTGGACCATGAATTTAAATCATCGTAACTAGGCTCAAACACATCATTATTAATCAAAATAGAAACCACTACAATCAATGCATTTTTGCCAACAAGAAATAAGTTTGTTTATTCCTGTAACACAAAACTCCATGCTTCAGGATTCGATGAAGAACACATTTTCTGCATCCTGCTGCTTGTGGAAGTGTTTTCCCTGAAAAAGAGTTGTTGAGATGCTCAAAGAAGTAGTAGTCAGCTGGTGAGAGATCAGGTGAATGTTGGTAAGACTTTGTAGCCCAATTTGTTCAACTTCTGAAGTGCTGGATGTGCAGCGTGCAGTCAGTGTTGTCTCAGAGACCCATTCTGTTCAACAACAGCTGCACGCATTGCAGTTTTGGTGCATCTCATTGATTTGCTGAGCATACTTCATCAGGATTCAGAAAGATACAGTGGATCAGACCAGCAGCTGACCACCACGCCGTGATCATGACCTTTTTCCTGGTGCAAGTTTGGCTTTGGGAAGTGCTTTGCAGCATTTTCTCGGCCCAAGCACTGAGCTGGTCATCACCCGGTGTCATATAAAATCTACTTTTCTTTGCACATGATGATCCAATTAAGAAATGATTCGTTGTTGCGTGGAATAAGAGATGACACTTCTAAATGATGATTTTTTGTTTTTCAGTCAGTCCATGAGGCACCCACCTATAGAACTTTTTCACCTTTCCAATTTGTTTCAAATGCCAAATACCACAGAATGGTCAACATTGAGTTCTTTGGCAACTTCTTGTGTAGTTCTAAGAGGATCAACTTGGATGATGGCTCTCAGTTGGTCACTGTCAACTTCCGAAGGCCAGCCACTGCACTCGTCAGCTTTAAGGCTCTTACCTCCTTTGCAAAACTTCTGGAACAATCACTGCACTGTAAGTTTCTCAGACTTCCTGGGCCAAATGGGTTTTTGATGTTGTATGTTGTCTCTGCTACTTTATGACCCATTTTGAACTCAAATAAAAAAATTGCTTGCGTTTGCTTCTTGTCTAACATTCCTATATAAATAAGCATAAAATAAGTCTAAAATAAACATAAAATTAACAGCATAAGATAAGTCATTATCAGGAAAACATGAGGTGAAAATGCACATTAAAGTGATGTATAATATAACCATATTTATTTAAAAATGTATTAATACTTCAATATCAAAGGGCAAAGTTCAACAATGTAAAACCACAATTACTTTTGCACCAACCTAATAATTTCCTCCATGCTTTTTCTCATTCCACGTGGCCACTACAATGCCGACACCTAGTCTACCCAATCTGTCTCTCCCATTCTGCTCTGTTGAAGTCCTGTTCAATTCAGGAACAAAGTTTGAGCATCTCTAAAGGCTAACAATTTTATTTGAACTGTCTTTCCACAACCAACTCTTAAATGTACCCAGGTCACCGCCACCCAGGGAAAGCACAAGGCCAATAGTTATATATCCAGTGTTGAGTACTCCATCCTGAGGCTTGTTGCAAAAATTCCCATTTCCTCCCAAACACCTTTTCCTCATCCTATTTTCCATCATATGCCAGTTTCTAGAACACTCCTTTTTTTTTTGCTGTATTTATCATTTGCAAACTGTGGAAAATTCTTAAAGAGATGGTAATATCAGACCACCTTACCTGTCTCCAAAGAAATCTGTTAGCAGGTCAAGAAGCAACAGTTAGAACCAGACATGGAACAATGAACTGGTTCCAAATTGGGAAAAGAGTACATGAAGGCTGTATATTGTCACCCTGCTTATTTAACTTCCACGCAGAGTACATCATGCAAAATGCCGGGTTGGATGAAAAACAAGCTGGAATCATAATTGTCAGGAGAAATGGTAATAACCTCAGATATACGGATGACACCACCCTTACGGCAAAAATTGAAGAGGAACTAAAGAGCCTCTTGATGAAGATGAAAGAGGAGAGTGAAACATTTAGCTTCAAACTCAACATTCATAAAATTAAGATCATGGCATCTGGTCCCATCACTTCATGGCAAATAGATGGAGAAACAGTGGAAACAGTGACAGACTTTATTTTCTTGGGCTCCAAAATCACTGCAGATGGTGACTACAACCATGAAATTAAAAGATGCTTGTTCCTTGGAAGGAAAGCTATGATAAACCTAGACAAAAAGCAGAGACATTACTTTGCAAACAAAGGTCTGTATAGTCAAAGCTATGGTTTTTCCAGTAGTCATGTACAGATGTGAGAGTTGGACCATAAAGAAGGTGATCACGGAAGAATTGATGTTTTTGAACTGTGGTGTTAGAGAAGATTCTTGAGAGTCCCTTGGACAGCAAGGAGATCAAACCAGTCAATCGTAAAGGAAATAAATCCTGAATATTCATTGGAAGGACGGACGCTGAAGCTGAAGCTCCAATACTTAGGCCACTTGATGCATAGAGCTGATACATTAAAAAAAACACCCTGATGCTGGAAAAGACTGAAGACAGAAGAAGGGGATGACAGGATGAGATGGTTTGATGGCATCACCAACTCAATGGACATGAGTTTGAGCAAGCTCTGGGAGATGGTGAAGGACAGGGAAGCCTGGTGTGCTGCAGGTCCTTGTGGTCACAGAGTTGGACACAACTGAGTGGCTGAACAATGACAACCACTTGCTCATAATTCTCCTTTACACCTTCATCAGTTATCATTCTTAGTGTCTAGTATACTGGCTGATAATGATTCTATTGCCCCAATGTCTAATTTCTAGAAAGACTAGTAAGATGGATATGCAGAGGTTAAGGGAAGGAACTGTGTTCTAAGAAATGAGACTATTTGATAAATGACAAGGAGGTTCAAGTGTGTCTTGTACTTGTGAAAATGAAAATACAGGCATACCTCAGAGATATTACAGGTTTGATTCCAGACTGCCACTATAAAGCAAATACCACAATAAAGCAGGTTACACAAATTTTTTTGTTTGCCCCTGCATATGAAATTTATATTTACACCATGCTATAGTCTATTAATTGTGAAATAGCACTATTTCTAAAGAAATAATGTATGTACTTTAGTTTAAAAGTGCTAATATCATCTGAGTCTTGAGCAAGTCATAATCTTTTTGTTGGTAGAGGGTCTTGCCTTGATGTTGATGGCTACTCACTGATCAGAGCGATGGTTGCTTAAGGTTAGGGTTGCTGTGGCAATTTCTTAAAATGAGACAATGAGTTTGCTGCATCAATTGATTCTCCTTTAACGAATGATTTTTCTGTAGAATATGATGCTGTTTGATAGCACTTTAACCACAACAGAACTTCTTTCAACATTGGAATCAATTCTTTTCAAATCTGTCACTATTTTATTAACTAAGTTTATGTAATATTCTAAATTCTTTGTCATCATTTCAACAATCTTCACAGCATATTCACATAAATTTCATCTCAACATACTGCCCCATTTACTCATGTATAGATGGAGAAACAGTGCAAACAGTGGCAGACTTTATTTTGGGGGGCTCCAAAATTACAGCAGATGATGACTCCAGCCATGAAATTAAAAGATGCTTGCTCCTTGGCAGGAAAGTGTTGACCAACCTAAACAGCATATTAAAAACCAGAGACATTACTTTGCCAACAAAGGTCCATCTAGTCAAGGCTATGGTTTTTCCAGTAGACTTGTATGGATGTGAGAATTGGACTATAAAGAAAGTTGAACACTGAAAAATTTATGTTTTTGAACTGTGGTGTTGGAGAAGACTCTTGAGAGTCCCTTGGACTGCAAGGAGATCCAACCAGTCCATCCTAAAGGAGATCAATCCTGAATGTTCATTGGAAGGACTGATGTTGAAGCTGACACTCCAATACTTTGGCCACCTCATGTGAAGATCTGACTCGCTGGAGAAGACCCTGATGCTGGGAAAGATTGAAGGCAGGAGAAGAAGGGGACAACAGAGGATTTATGGTTGGATGGCATCACCAATTCAATGGACATGAGTTTCCACTCTGGGAGTTGGTGACAGACAGGGAGGCCTGGCGTACTGCAGTCTGTGGGGTCACAAAGAGTTGGACACAACTGAGCGACTGAACTGAATTGAACTGATGAAACAACTCCTCATCCACTGAAGTTTTGACATGATATTACAGCAACTCAGTCACACAATCAGGCTCTATTTTTAACTCTAGTTCTTTGGCAATTTTCACCATCTCTGCAGTTATTTCTTCTACTTGTCTTGAACCCTTTCAAGTCATCCATGAGGGTTGGACTCAACTTCTTCCAAACTCCTATTAATGTTAACATTTTGACCCCCCATAAATCACGAATGTTCTTAATGGCATGAAGAATGATATATCCTTTCCAGATTTTCAATTTGCTTTGCCAAGATCCATCAGAGGAATCATTGTCTATGGCAATTATAACCTTATGAAATGTATTTTTTTAATAATAAGATTTGAAAGTTGAAATTTTTCACTGATCTGTGGGCTGTAGAATGGATGTTGTGTCAGAAGGCATAAAAATACTAATCTGTTGTACGACTCCATCAGAGCTCTTGGGTAACCAGATGCATTGCCAATGAGCAGAAATGTTTCAAAAGGAATCATTTTCCTTAGCAGTAGATCTCAACAATGGGTTTAAAATATTTCATAAACCATGCTGAAAACAGATGGGCTTTGTAGGCTATTGATAGAGCATAGGCAGAGTAGATTTAACATAATTCTTAAGTACCCTAGGATTTTAAGAATGGTAAATAAGCATTGGCTTTAACTTATCAGATGCATTAGGCCCCTAACAAGGGAGTCAGCCTGTCCTTTGAAGTGAGCTACTGACTTCTCCTCTGTAGCTGTGTAAGTCTTAAATGGTATCTTCTTCCAATATAAGGCTGTTCTGTCTACATGGAAAATCTCTTGTTTAGGGTAGGCATCCTTATTAGTGATCTTAACTAGATCTTCTGGATAACTTGCTGCTTCACTTTGTACTTTTATGTTATAAAGATGGCTTCTTTCTTTCAATTTCATTCAACTTCCTTCTTAGAGCTTCAAACTTTTCTTCTGCAGTTTCCTCACCTCTCTCAGCTTTCATAGTACTGAAGAGAGTTAGGGCCCAGCTCTGGATTAGATTTTGGCTTTAGTGATGTAGTGGCTGGTTTGATATTCTATTCAGACCACTAAAACTTTCTTCACATCAGCAGTAGAACTGCTGCTATGCTTTTGCTTTCTTATCATTCATCTGTTCACTGGAGTAGCACCTTTAAGTTTCAAGAAATTTTCCTTCGAATGAACATGTTAGCTAACTGAATGGCGCAATAAGCCTAGCTTTTGACCTATCTCAATTTTTGACATGCCTTCCTGAGTAACCTTAATCATATCTAGCTTTTGATTTAAAACAATAGATATGCAACTCTTCCTTTCACTTTAATACTTAGATGCCATTGCAGGATTAGTGATTGGCCTAACTTCAATATTGTTGTGTCTCAGGGAACAGGGATGCCTGAGGAGAGGGAAAGAGTGGGGCTGATCAGTGGAGCAGTCAGAAAACACACAACATTTATTAAGTTCACCAACTTATATGGACACAGTTCATAGCATCTCAAAACAATAGTAAATCAAAGATCACTAATCACAGGTCACCATAATAAATATAATATTAAACAAAAATTGAAATACTGCAAAGATTGCCAAAATGTGACACAGAGGCATGAAATAAATGCTGTTAGAAAAATGGCACCGATAGAGCTATTCAATGCTGAGTTGCCACAAACCTTCGACCCGTTTAAAAAAAAAAAATACCATATCTGTAAAGGGTAATAAAGCAAAGTGCAATAAAATAGATACACCTATAATACAGTTTGCCCAAATGATATAGAATACAAGAAGTAGAGGGAGATGAGAGTAAAAGACTATTCAGGTCTTCATATTTATATATATCTTCATTACTTAACCATAAGGTTCATGAAGGCAGAGGCACCTCTGAGATCATTTTCAATTCCCTACATTCAGGTGTCCCCAACTTACATGACACCCTGTGCTTCCAATGGAAAGTTAATTAGATAAGACATTCTCTACTAGACAATTTTAAGATTAGAGAGTGTGTCCACTAGTCCACTCTTTAGTTAGAAGTTATTAAATTTCCAAAGACTTCTATTGTTTATAACTCAGGATCTTCACTTTGTATATTACCTACATTCAAAACAAGCTACTTCTTACTATTCACAAATATGGTCTATACCTATTTGAATTTCTCACCAATCAAGATGCTTTGCTTCAAACTGTGTTCTATTTTGTTCTTGTACTATTATCAGGCTTTGAAATTTTCCATGGCCAAATCATTAATGATTGCTCCTTAAAACTGTCTCCCATCTTTCTCATCTACATCACCAAAATATTCCAGTGTTTTAGTTAAGAAGATAAATTGCTTCCTCTTATTTTTCCACACAGAACTAATGATTTGTTTCTCGTGATATTTATTGCTTGAGTAAAACAAATACCTCTCTAAAGACCATAGCTTAATCGTATTACTGACGTTTCCATCTCAAATAGATTGCCCAGTGGTCACCTATAATTTAAGGGTAAATCAGTCCAATAGTGAAAAGAATTTCACTTCTCTCTTAGGTATCAGTTGGGGACATCTCTTACAGAATAATTTGTGTCAAAGTAACATAATCTGGCATACTCCTTCTGGGTGATAATGTGGTTAAGTATAGTAGAAACATGGGCTTCCCTGATGGGTCAGTGGATAAAGAATCCACCCACAATATAGGAGAGGCAGCAGAAGTGGGTTTAATCCCTGAGTTGGTAAGATCCCCTAGAGGAGGGCATGGCAACTACTCCAGTATTCTTACCTGGAGACCCATGGACAGAGGAGTCTGGAGGGCTACAGTCAACGGGGTTGCAAAGAGTCAGACACAACTGAGCAACTAAGCACTCATAGTAGAAAGAGTGCTGGACCAAGACCCAAAATACATGGCTTCTCGTTAGTTGATACACATGGTTTCACAAATAAAAATACTCTAAATGTAACACTGAGCAGAAATCTGAAATTATGACTCTGCTGAAAAATTAAGATTGCTATAGCTCTGATTCGACTTCTTGAAATTTTGTACAAGTTATGTCACCATTCACCAATCTCATCTGTACAATGGAAATCATATCTACCTTACTGGACCCAATAACACAGAAAATGGAGGTTCCTCTCATTCCGCTCTGTGACTATCCCAGCTTATACTGGCAAAAATTAGCCCATTACTCTACATCCTATTCCTCAAAGTAAATGTCAAGATTGTCTTAGACTAGTTTTGTATACCCTTGGATCCCTATTCTTTGACTCTTCCCCGATCCTTCCTCTTTCTATCACTTTTATTTTCTTCATTTATTCCTTTTCAGTCTTTTTCTGAAGGATAAGCTTAGCAACAGCTGGGTCTTTCTGATTCATGGGCACATGAAATGGAAGATATTGCCAATTGTTCTATTTTTCTTGCTAAGAGACTTAACTTTTTACCAAAAATAGGCTGCTCAAAGAAAAGCAGCAAATTAACCCAGACTAGACTCATGTTTTCTGTCTGCAATGTTCCCATAAAATTCATAGTCTGCATGTTTTCTTTAATGCTTCATCCAAAACTTTCCCATTCTGGAATACTATCTAGTCATCTACTTTGTGTAAGTGCCCAAGTTAAAATTGGAATGTGTGTTTCTATGGACAATTAACATTACTTTAAAAGTCTGAGAATCGAGTCATCATACATAAGACAGGATTGTTTATAGTTAGTCTATATAGGGGTTGAAAGTCTGTTTTAGTCAGTGAACTGTTGTTATTGGGCATTTATTTACTTAACTCAAGGTATTTTTGCCATTATAAATGTCTCAAAAACAAAGTACAAACACTTGTTTTGGACTTGTCTTCTCACATGATCCTAAGTTCTTTGATTTCCTCTTTCTGTACTCTCTGCTCTGGGAAACTAAAATGACCAAATCTTTTCAACCACTGGTACAAGTACACAATGGCTTTTAAATAGTAATTTAAAGATCAGTCTTAAATTAGAATCATTAGCCAGTAATTTTTATGCTTCACTGCCTCTCATAAACTTTGCATCTTAAATATGAAGCAACTTCTTTCTCTATAAATTATCACTTCTTAATTCTCTGTGACATTGAATGACATTTCAACCTCTTGATCCCTCACTCTCAAATATTATAATGGATATTACTTCAATCTTCAATCTTCTTACTCAAGAAGGGAACTATTCCTGAAATTGAGATCAGGTTGTATAAAACCTACCTTATCTCTCCTGGAATAAAATTCCTTACTATGGCCTACAAAGACCAAGACCCTCAGTGATATGGATTCTGCCTGTTTCTCTAGCCTCATCTCCTAATACTTTTTACTCTAACCCCAGTGACAGTAGCTTCCTTTTTGTTCCCATGCTATGGATAACTACTTTCTTGTAATGCAAGTCTCAGCCAAAACTCCATCTTCTAAAAGAGAATTTCCCTCCACCTATCTCTTGCCAAGTCATGATCTCATCATCTGGTTTTATTTTTTTCAGAAAACTCACTGTTTACTTGTTGACTGTCTTCCCCAAACACCCACCCACACAGAGAGAGAGATCTGAATACAATCCACAAGAGTGAGAGCTTATCTGTTTTGTTCTCAGTTGTTTCCTCACTACCCACTAAACCAGAGATGCCCCCAGGTTCCATTATTCTTTCCCAGGATACCCTCTACTAAGCCTTTCCACTCGCTCATCACACGACATACTGTCAGGTTCTGTCTACCACCATCGACTGTAAGTTCAAAAAGAAGATGAAATATATCTGTCCCACTCACCACTATTTCTGAGCCACTTAGCACAGATATTGACATAACAGGCACTCAGTAAATATCTCTGGAAGCAAGGAAAGAAGGAAAGAGGGAAAGAAAGGAGGGCGAGAGGAAGGGAGGGAGGGAAAGGAAAGATAAGGAAAAGAAAATGGACTTGACTTTAGAGTAACCAACCTCCCAGCATGCTTGGGGCTGATGAATTTCAGTTTGAGGGACTTTCAGTGCTCAAACCCAGAAACAAACTTAAGAAAGCCAAGACAAGTTGCCCTACACTAGCTTTGAAGGAAACCATTAAAAAACAGTCATCTCAGACGTCAAAACGTCTGCAGATGTTATATGTAAGTCTCTCCTACATGTTTAACAAAATAGAATTCATTCTTATTTGTCTGGTTGAGTAACGTACTTCATAATTATATTGACAACCTCAAAGAAATCTTCAAGTTCTTCCAAATTCACAAACTCACAGATAAGGAAGGTATCCTAATACCTTGGTCTTGATGTGTGGACAAGGAATGTGCTGCTGACCCAGAGGCTGCCATTTAGAGGTTGGATAACAGACTGACAAGTAATCTCCATGAGAACTCAGCTCACTGTAGGAGCTAGGAAAGCACTATAAAATAGATGTTGATTAACTATACCACCCTTGGAGTCAGAGGGTGGATCGAGCTTAATGTTTAACCAGGAGGAGATCAGGGAGAAGCATCATGAGTAGTAGATGCAGAAATAACAAGTAATGTCAACATTATATAACGGTGACATGTAGAATAGGGAGCAAGAGGTTTCTGGTGTTTCTGAGTCTCAGGGTGATAGAGCTAAGAACTATATCCTAAAATACACAGTGGTCTCCTAGAGGCCTGAATGTCTGGCGTTGAAACTGTTTCTGGTTTCCTTATTTCCCAGTGTATCATTACAATAAATCCCATTAAGTAAGATAAACTGAGCATGTCTATGCTTCTTAGAAGTTAAAAGAACCTAAAAGATAATTATTTCTTCAGTTGAGGAATGGGACAAAAAGTAAAAATCAAGACCAAAAAGACACAAGAAGAAAAAAAAGTCCTTAAGCTATCAAGTGATCATAAACCTCTAGTAAAGACAGATTGATAGCTGTCTCTATGAGTTATATGTACTTCTTTGGCTATTTAATAATCACTTGACTACTCAATTGTATTTTTGAAAGGTTATTTAAAATTTTGTTTGATGAGGTACTACCTCACACAAGCTAGAATGTCCATCAGGTTAAAATCTATAAATAACAAATGCTGGAGAGTGTGTAGAGAAAAGGGAACCCTCCTACACTGTTGGTGGGAATGTAAACTGGTGCAGCCACTATGGAGAACAGTATGGAGATTTCTTTAAAAACTAACATTAGAGTTACCATGTGGCCCTACAATCCCACTCTTGGGCATATATCTGGAGGAAATTATAATTCAAAAAGATACCTTCTGCACAACAAAGGAAACTATAAGCAAGGCGAAAAGACAGCCTTCAGAATGGGAGAAAATAATAGCCAATGAAGCAACAGACAAACAATTAATCTCAAAAATATACAAGCAACTCCTGCAGCTCCATTCTAGAAAAATAAACGACCCAATCAAAAAGTGGGCCAAAGAACTTAACAGACATTTCTCCAAAGAAGACATAAAAATGGCTAACAAACACATGAAAAGATGCTCAACATCACTCATTATCAGAGAAATGCAAATCAAAACCACAATGAGGTACCACTTTACACCAGTCAGAATGGCTGCAATCCAAAAATCTACAAGCAATAAATGCTGGAGAAGATGTGGAGAAAAGGGAACCCTCTTACACTGTTGGTGGGAATGCAAACTAGTACAGCCACTATGGAAAACAGTGTGGAGATTCCTTAAAAAACTGCAAATAGACCTGCCATATAACCCAGCAATCCCACTGCTGGGCATACACACCAAGGAAACCAGAATTGAAAGAGACACGTGTACCCCAATGTTCATCGCCGCATTGTTTACAATAGCCAGGACATGGAAGCAACCTAGATGCCCATCAACTGATGAATGGATAAGAAAGCTGTGGTACATATACACAATGGACTATTACTCAGCATTAAAAAAAATTCATTTGAATCAGTTCTACTCAGGTGGACGGAACTGGAGCCTATTATCCAGAGTGAAGTAAGCCAGAAGGAAAAACAATACAGTATACTAATGCATATATATGGAATTTAGAAAGATGGGAACGAGAACCCTGCATGCGAGATAGCAAAAGGAAAGCAGATGTATAGAACAGACTCGTGGACTCTGTGGAAGAGGGCAAGGGTGGGATGATATGGGAGAATGACACTGAAACATGTTAATTATCATATGTGAAATCATTCGCCAGCCCAGGGTTGATGCTCGGGGCTGGTGCACTGAGATGACCCAGGGGGAGGGAATCAGGAGGGAGGAAGGAGGGGGGTTCTGGAGGGGGAGCATATTTAAACCCATGGCGGTTTCATGTCATTGTATGGCAAAACCAACACAATAAAGTAAAGAAAATTTTAAAAAAAAGGTGCATGCACCCCAATGTTCATAGCAGCACTATTTACAATAGCCAAGACACAGAGAAGCAATCTAAATGTCCATTGAGAGATGAATGTATAAAGAAAATGTGGTACATACACATGGTGGAATACTACTCGGCCATGAAAATGAAATAATTGCTATTTGCAGCAACATGAATGGACCTAGAGATATCATACAAAGTGGCACAACTCAGAAAGATGAGCACCACATGATTATCACTTTTGTGTGCAATCTAAAATATGACACAAATGAACTTATTTGTAAAACAGAAATAGACTCACAAACATAGAGAACAGATTTGCGGTTACCAAACAGGAAAATGACAAAGGACGAATAAATTAGGAGTTTGTGATTAGTAGATAAAACTACTGTCTACGAAATACATGAACAGCAAGGTCCTACTGTATAACACAGGAAACTATATTTTATACCCTATAATAAACCACAATGGATCAGCACGTGAGTTTTGACCTGCTCCATTTTGGAACTGGGACAGTTCACCCCCTCCTTATGCAAACTGGTGGTCCTTCACTCCCAGGAGGTCACCATATTGATGTTGAATTTAGTGCAGACACCCTCTTGGTAGAGCGCGCTACAGGCCTCCTAGGCTCAAGTAGTCCTCCTGCCTCAGCCTCCTGAGTAGCTGGGACTATAGGCATAGACCATCATGCCTGGCTGTATAATAAACCATATGGAAAAGGAAAAAATTGTTTACAGTGGAAATCTGAATTTGATTGGATAAACTACAACTCATTCAGTAAAAAGTCAACCTGCAATGTGGGAGACCAGGGTTCAATCTCAGGGTCAGGAACATTTTCTGGAGAAGGAAATGGCAACCCACTCCAGTATTCTTGCCTGGAGAATCCCATGAATGGAGGAGCCTGGCAGGCTACAGTCCATGGGGTCACAAAGAGTCAGACACGACTGAGCAACTAACACATACACACAAACTGCAGTAACCTTCCAATAAATAATGTGGAATATAAGCAGGATTGAAGTACTTTGATTTGAAATACGTCCATCCATATTTGGGGGCTTCCTTTGTGGCTCAACTGGTAAAGAATTTGCCTACAATGCAGGAGACCTGGGTTCAATCCCTGGGCTGGGAAGATCCCCTGGAGAAGGGAAAGGCTACCCGCTCCAGTATTCTGGCCTGCAGAATTCCATGGACTATAGTCCATGGCGTCGGCAGAGTTGGACTTGACTGAGCAACTTTCACTTGTCACATTTATTTATCCATATTTGGGAGGAGAAGGAGACAGAATTATAGAATTATATGATTGCCAATATAATTACCAAATAATATTTTGTATTTATAATAAAATAAATAAGATAACACAAATAGAGAATAAGAATATAATCTACCTATTCCTTTTGTTAGTTCTATAACTTCCGTGGAACTCTGTGTGTGTGTGTGTGTGTGTGTGTGTGTGTGTGTGTGTGTGAGTTGCTCAGTCATGCTCAACTCTTTGCTACCCCATGGACTGTAGCCCACCACTCTTCTGTCCATGGAATTTCTCAGGCAGGAATACTGGAGTGGGTTGCCATTTCCTTCTCCAGGGGATCTTCCCAAACTAGGGATTGAACCTGATTCCTGTCTCCTGCATTGGCAGGCAGACTCTTAGCCACTACACCACCTGGGAGGTTCACTTGTTGCCAGACTCATTACTAAATATTTGGAAGATTTTTTTTTCTGCATCTGTTAATGGCAAGTTGAAAGCATCCTTACTGTCTGTGACTTCTTTCACCTGCTTACTTTGCTTGCTTATTTTTCTCTCAATGCTTCTATTATCTCAGTTCAAGTCAGTTGCTAAGAGATTAAGCAATACGCAGAATGAGATTAGCCACACAATCATGCCTGTGATATATATAGATACTACCACTCCTAAAAAAATAATCAGTTTTTTTAATTAATTGACCTTTTCACAAAGGCAAAAGAACAGTCAATGACAGAAGTTATAAATAATAATGTAAATACATTTGTATATTTTTTCTGATTATTTCATCTGTATATATAAATGTCAAAAGTTTGAGGAGTAAAATAATTACAAAATGAAGAGAAGAAAACTTAGTATATTTCTAATGTTAAATCAAATCAACCTTATATCCTACAGCATTTGATTGACTCTACATCATATTGTTCATGTAATATGATTAAATGTGGAGAGAAATATTGTCTGCTCAAACATAGCCCCCTCCACCATCACCAGATGGAACTCAATATTTCACCACGAGAAATTTCTTTTGCTTAAAATGACTGCATTTTCAAGAGACCCCTATCAAAATTATTCTACCTGCATACAACTTTATTTGCATAAAATAATTATATTTAATCCTGACCACAAACCAGTGAAGCAGATATCCCTGACCTCATTTTAAAATAAGGAAACTGAGGCTGAGAAAGCCAATTCATATAGCTTGTTACAGGCTGAATGAGAATTCATACTCTGAGGCCAGGTTCCATGTTCTGCTTGCACACTGCCCACTCTGGATACAGATGTGCAGGGCAGAGCTTTGCAGTGGAATCCTCCCTGCCACATGTCATCCTCAGGAAATCCAACTCAGATTTCCTTGCAGAGCAGAAACAGGACATTATACCACTATAATCATGTAGCAAAGTCTGCTTATTTATTTCCAGATGCCCCCTGGCCAAAGAATCCCTTTTCCTTATGTTTCTACACAAATGCTGTCTCCTCATTTGGCAGAAAACATGATAATAGCAATGACAGAGTTACAGGGCTTAATGACACTTAAGAAATTCTCCTTTTTTAGGATTCCAGCCAAGTATCCAACAAGCTATGCAGACCTCAATATAAATGGTATTTCCTCCACTGAGAAATAAGCTCACCCCTAAAGGGGTGACTCTTTGCTGAAGTAAGTGGAAAATGCCTAATTTTCCAAAGGTCAGAAAGTCAAGCCTGGAAAGCTCCTTATGTAACATAAACTGATAAGATTTCATAATCATAAGAATTCAGACATATTTTAAATAGAAAAGTCAAAATGGAAACTATTTCTCCTTTATACTTTACTAATGAGTCATTCTTTAAAGTATGAAACAGTCATTAAAACAACAGGCATTTGTTAACACCTGTGTATAGCAGCTAGTTAATACCAACAATTCACATCAACATGGTAAAAGCTGTGAGGAGTCACACCTAATCCTATCTTGAGGAAGTGACTCTTAAATTTAACCTGAAGAATAAATAGGAGTTCTCTGGGACAATAAAGTGGAGAAGTCCTTTCGCACAGAACATATAGCACATTTAGAAGCATGGGTGCAAGATTAAGAAAAATACAACTAGTTGGTTATAGAGGGAACCAGGGATCTGCTAGAGAAATTGCCCAGAACAAGGGTGGAAAGATGAGCAAATATTTGATCCTTAATTGCTGGCTGCCTACAAGGTTCAGTGCAAGGTGTGAAAGCTCTTATCCATCATTCTTCAAAACAACTGCCTACAAATTATAGTCAGAATCTGAAAAAGCTAATGCTGGTGTAAGATTTACAAACCCATGTATGATAAACCACCAAGCGTTTTCTTACTTTGTTTGTTTGTCAGGTAAGTACTATTATTCCTATTTCACAGAGTAAATTAAAAGCAAAATAAGTTTAAAAACTTCCCAAACTTGTACCATTAGTGATAGAACCAAGAAAACAATAACTCGGCCTAACACCTAAGTCTAAATGGAATTTCCATACACTACATGAAAAAAATAAATTCCAAAAATAATAACTACCAACACTTGTTCTATTCTATTAATTTTACAAAATAATTTTAAATGCAGTATTTGTATCAATCCTTATGAAAATCCCATACCAAAATTTAAGATTCAGTTACCCCATGTTTGTTTGACTGGTTAAGTGGTGAATCACAGACCCAAGAAATCTTAGGATGCTGATCTATTTGTTAAACCATTATTTTTCTAATAAAAGCTATAGATTTGGGTTACCAAAAGAATTTAAATCCTTTGAGTAAAAACTTGGAATAAAGTTACCAAAAATTGTTTTAAAAATACAAGCTAGAAATAAATGAAAGAACTAATTGATCTGAATTTTCTCTTTACCTCTTCACTGAACATATCCTTATTAGGGTCACCACAGATGCTTGCTTCATAGAAGCTATTAGAGTGGGAGCATTCCAAACCACTTCTAATTTGTCACTCCCAGAATCAAACCAATTTTTTCTCAACCCCACCACCACCACCAACAGCCCCCAGGAGCAACCAAACCTAGGTATCTGTGGAACCTGTGACCTCAGGTTTCTTGCTGCCTCTGGAGGTTATGGGCAAGTCCTTGGATCCTGGAACCTAGCTCCACAGCTCTCGTACTATGAGCTTTTTTACTTTATTTGAGCATTTCTTTTTCGAAACTGGTCCAGAATCAGCCTGAGAGTAACTAGGTCCAACTTTCTGGCGGCCATAATGAGAGCTGCTGAGACAAACCCATTCACTCCAGAGCCTACAGATGGGATCCTGGGAAAATTGGCAAAAGCCAGAAAAAGTAAGAATTCTCACCAAAGTCAGGTTTCTCGGTTCTCTATCTGTGGTGCCTGGTCAAAACAGGAAGGTAAAATTTCACATTGTCCCTTCCTTTCCAAATTCAGATGGTCAGGGAAATAAAGAGGGTATCAATCCTTTCTCTCCCAAAGACAGCTATTACCTCCTTGTTTATCTCATTTGTGTCCTGAGAATTTGGCTTGAAAATTGTCAGGTTGCAGGGGTTGGGGGGCAGTCCCAAAAATATGGCTGGACAAAAATGTGAGTTGTATCTCATTTGCAGCTATAAATGATATTGCCAAAATTAATTTGTAAAGAGCTCTATTCACCTGGCTTAAAGACAAACAAGCATTTATATAAATCAAGTATATACTCAGATAAGAGAACTAGCCCAAATGCTTTTCAAGTTCATGTGATTTAGGATAATATTCAGTAAATGAAAGTAGTTTAAGTTTGCTAGTTTAATTAAGACCAGCATGTTTTAGAGTTAACAGCATTAAATATAATACACTTTATTCTACCTAGGTTTACTAACAGTCAAATAAGTTCATGATCTCACTGTCACAGAATCTGTCAGCAAGAAAGATAACTTAAAATGATGGAGAGTTGTCTAATGTCTTGTGAAAGTTTTATGAGTAATCCAAACATAATTGTTAAGAACAGGTGAATTAAATAGATGCAAGGTAAAAGTTTATAAATAAAATTCTCAACAATAATTATACTTTATTTTATGTTTACTTTAAAATTTTCCAAAATCTTTTTGGTAATTTGAAAGCTTAAAGTTACACTGAGATAAATTAAATGAATATTCAATACTCATTGACTATCTAGACAATTTCCAAAATAGATAAAAGTACTAAAACATTGTAGCTGAGTTGGTAAAGAATCTGCCTGCAGTGAAGAAGACCGGGGTCCGATCCCTGGGTTGGAAAGATTCCATGGAGAAGGAAATGGCAACCCACTCCAATATCCTTGCCTGGAAAAATCATTGACAGAGGGGCCTGATGGGATGCAGTCCATGGGGTTGCAAAGACTCAGGCATGACTGAGCGACTAACACTGACTTACTTACTAAAATATTAACTATTGAAAATAGATTTATTCACTTTTACCTTTCTATTTGTTCTATTAGTAAACATGTTTTATGCTGCACTGAAAATGAATTCTTCTTTGGGGAAGAAAATACTTCTGGAAATTGTGAAATATGTTTATAAATTTGTCAATCCATAGGATGCTAGTGAAACAGACACAACTGTTTACTTCTTAGTTTCACTAGGAATAAAGGGTTCTGAAGGTTAAGAATTCTAATCAATATGTGTAATTAAAACTACTTAAAAATTATAAGGGTGAAAAGAAACAACTGTGTATGAAATGTAGGTAAGGAAAGAAGAATAATCAGTTATCCAAGATTGAGAAAGAGGAAAAAACATAGGACAAAACCTGAATGGATATATTTAAAATTTCAAAAGGATTATGGAAAAGGAAACTTAAAAAAAGAATTCATCTGTGGTCAAATTGACTAAAATTTGAATGAATTTATTTAAGTTCTTAAAAGATGAGTTTTAATATCAAAAGTACAAAATTAGAATCTGGTTTTCTCTCTCTGTTAAAAGGACAAAGTTATTTTGGACTATTGGTCTGTTCTTAGTAAGAGACTGTGAAAGGCATTTTTTAATCTTTTAGGTAATCTACTTGGAAAGCAAAAATTTTGTATGTTACCAAAATAATTTACTATGCCTTACATTGTCTTTTTTTAATTAATTTATTTTTTATTGAAGGATAATTGCTTTACAGAATTTTGCTGTTTTCTCAAACCCCAGCATGAATCAGCCATAGTCTTTGATTACTTAAGAAAACCTAGGCTCTTCAGTATTAAAAGAGAGGTTTGTTCATAACAGTGTAATCTTCTTTATTTAATTTTAAAATCTTCTATTGTCATTTTGGTTAAATAATCATGTATTATTTCATAATGATCTGGGATCGTGTATAGTCAAATGTTTGAAACTTCTGACATTTTCACAACTTCCTCAAATCGAATTCTAAGTGGAGTCATTCTGATCTCAAAGTAACAGATTTTCCAGAAGGCTCCTAGAAAATCTCAAAGGATTTCTCTCTTATCTTGCAAAAGAGAGATGGTAAACTAATCAATTTATTCCCTGTGTTAAATAACTTGGGAAGCATTGTCAAGTAAGAAGTGATAATAAACTTTATTAGGTATGTGTATGAGTATATACCTAAAATGTGTATTCCAGAAATTGTTTAGAGTTTCTAGATATTTGTCAATACTCTCCTTGTCCAATTATTATCACAAATTATTGTATATGATATAAATAGCATTTCCTTATCAAATGAATCTCATCAGATTTTTAAATATGGCCAATATTTTTAAGTATTTTTGTCATTTACTCACAGTTATTGTTTTACTCTGTTGCTTTTGCCCAGGTGATTCATCTTTAGAGAGATTCATGGACCTGACAAGTATTCTAGAATATAGGTTTCTGATAACTTTAATATCATAAAACTGAACTGGGTAAGAAGTCCCAGAACTAATGGAAAAACTGTATTCAAGCAGAATAAGAATTAATAATATGGAACTGAATAAATGAACTAGGATAGTTTTAATTTTTTATATTTTTTTCTTTGAGATGGGCTTCCCTCATAGCTCAGTTGGTAAAGAATCTGCCTGCAATGCAGGAGACACTGGTTCAATTCCTGGATTGGGAAGATCCACTCCAATATACTTGGGCTTCCCTTGTGGCTCAGCTAGTAATGAATCTGCCTGCAATGTGGGAGACCTGGGTTTGATTCCTGGGTTGAAGGAAAAGGCTACCCACTCCAGTATTCTGGCCTGGACTACACAGTCCATGGTGTCACAAAGAATCGGACACAACTTTCACTTTCTTTGAAACACTGTTGGATCCTTAATGCTTTATTTTTCCAGATTTAAGGAAAGTATCTTCTCTTTTCTCTTAAACTATCTATGACTTATACTAATTTTTTATAACATATCTCTAAACAGAAGTGAAACATATACTTTTTCTGCTTACTTGATCTCTCTAGAACTCAGAAATTTATTGAGTATTCTTATTTTCATGACAATACAGCAATTTTATAAGTTCAGTAAGAATCTCTTCTCCTTATAATAGACACAATTGGAAACATTGATTATATTACCAAGGCTTTGACTATCATATTTGAGAATATGCAGAAAATCAAATATGACTAGACAGTTTCATGGCAGTAAAGTTGACTTTATAGCACTAGTAAAAGCACCTTGCAAAAACCAGCCTGGTACCTCTGTGTCAGAGTTTCTGGTAGCTGTACTAGTTAAGTATGAAGGATCATTTCCTGGCAGCCCCAAGTACCTCAGAAAGATGAATTAACCCCAAAATACGGGAATTCCAGCTGAAGTCTGATAGTTCTTGGCTTGGTTTCTTAGCTTAGGGTGGCTTATAAAAGTCTAACTTAAAGATTCTTATGTAAAGTTCCAGCAAAGCAGGTTTTTAAAAACCCTGTATAGTCAATCATTATTCTTGAGACACATATAAATAATCAGGCCCACTTAAAGAGACTATACTTTGCAAAGACATTAGTCTCACTGTGATATCTTTGAAAGAAAATGAATCTTGACCACACTAAAGCCTTTGACTCTGTGGATCACAACAAACTGAAAAATTCTGAGAGATGGGAATACCAGATCACCTTACCTGCCTCCTGAGAAATCTGTACGCAGGTCAGGAAGCCACAGTTAGAACCAGACATGGAACAATCGACTGGTTCCAAATTGGAAATGGAGTACGTCAAGGCTGTATAGTGTCACCCTGCTTATTTAACTTATATGCAGAGTACATCGTGCAAAATGCCAGGCTGGATGAATCACAAACTGGAACCAAGATTGCCAGGAGAAATAGCAATAACCTGAGATATGAAGGTGACACAAACCTAAAGGTAAAAAGTGAAAAGGAACTAAAAAGCTTCTTGGTAAATGTGAAAGAGGGGAGTGAAAAAGCTGTCTTGAAGCTCAACGTTCAAAAAACAAAGATCATGGCATCTAGTCCCATCACTTCATGGCAAGTAGATGGGGAAAAAAATAGAAACAGTGACAGACTTTATTTCTTGGGGTCCAAAATCACTGTGGACAGTGACTGCAGCCATGGAATTAAAAGACACTTGCTCCTTGGAAGGAAAGTTATGACAAACTTAGACAGTATATTAAAAAGCAGAGATATCACTTTGCTGACAAAGGTCCATATAGTCAAAGCTATGGTTTTTCGAGTAGTCATTTACAGATGTGAGAGTTGGACCATAAAGAAGGCTGAACACCAAAGCATTGATGCTTTCAAAGTGTGGTATTGGAAAAAAAACTCTTGAGAGTCCCTTGGATAGCAAGATCTAACCAGTCAATCCTAAAGGAAATCAATCCTGAATATTCATTGGAAGGACTAATGCTGAAGCTGAAGCTCCAATATTTTGGCCACCTGATGGGAAGAGCTCACTCATTGGAAAAGACCTTGATGCTGGAAAAGACTGAGGGCAAGAGGACAATGGGGCAACAGAGGATGAGATGGTTGGATGGCATCATCAACTCAATGGAAATGAGTTTGAGCAAACTCTGAGAGATAGTGAAAGACAGGGAAGTCCGGTGTGTTGCACTCCATGGGGTCACAAAGAATCAGATACAACTGAGTGACTGAACAACAACAGAGGAAAAACTTATGCTTCAGTAGAAAATTATTGCACAACTTACAGATATAAGATTTTTGGCCTGTTTATTGTTTTTGAGATTTCAGGTGTTATTGTTGTGGTGGTAGTTGTACAGTCACCCAGTCGTCTCTGACTCTTTGTGACCCCATGGACTGCAGCACACCAAGTCTACATGTCCCTCACCATTTCCTGAAGTTTTCCCAAGTTCATGTCCATTGCATTGGTGATGCCATCCAGCCATCTCATCCACAGTTCAAAGCTATCAACTCTTTAGCATTCTGCCTGGCTTACAATCCAGCACTCACAACCATATGTGACCACTGGGAAGACCTTAGCTTTGACTACATGGACCTTTGTTTCAGTACATATCTGTAAACCAAACTGGATTCTGAATTCTAGATTCTTCAATATCTGGTGAAAACACTCCAAACTAATATTTCCAATTCTCTCCCACCCTTATGTTTTGGATTCACTAAGAATAAAGACTTCTCTTGAACTCCCTTGGAACGTAACATACCAGGTCATCCTCACTATCTCAGTTCAGTTCAGTTGCTCAGTCGAGTCCAACTCTTTGTGACACCATGGACTGCAGCAAGCCAGACTCCCTTGTCCATCGCCAACTCCCTGAGCTTGCCGAAACTCCTGTGCATCTAAACATCTCATCTTTTGCCACCTCCTCCTCTTCCTGTCCTCATTATCTCACAGCACCAGGGTCTTTTCTAATGAGTCAGCTCTTCCCATCAGATGGCCAAAGTATTGGAGTTTCAGCTACAGCATCAGTACTTCCAACAAATACTCAGCGCTGATTTCCTTTAGGATGGACTGTTGGATCTCCTTGCAGTCCAATAGATTCTCAAGAGTCTTTTCCAATACCACAGTTCAAAAGCATCAATTCTTCGGTGCTCAGCTTTCTTTATAGTCCAACTCTCATATCCATACATGACTATTGGAAAAACCCTAGCTTTGACTAGACAGACATTTGTCAGCAAAGTAATGTCTCTGCTTTTTAATATGCTGTCCAGGTTGGTCATAGCTTTTCTTCTAAGGAGCAAGTGTCTTTTAATTTCATGGCTGCAGTCACCATCTGCAGTGATTTTTAAGCCCCCCAAAAATAAAGTCTGTCACTGTATCCATTGTTTCCCCATCTATTTGCCATGAAGTGATGGGACTGGATGCTATGTTTTAAGTTTTCTGAATGTTGAGTCTTAAGCCAACTGTTTCACTCTCCTCTTTCACTTTCATCAAGAAGCTCTTTAGTTCTTCTTCACTTTCTGCCATAAAGGTGGTATCATCTGCATATCTGAGGTTATTGATATTTCTCCCAGCAATCTTGATTCAAGCTTGTGCTTCATCCAGACTGGCATTTCGCATGATGTACTCTGCATGTAAGTTAAATAAGCAGGGTGACAACATACAGCCTTGACGTACTTCTTTCCTGATCTGGAACCAGTGTGTTGTTCCATGTCCAGTTCTAACTGTTGCTCCTTTCTCAGGAGGCAGGTCAGGTGGTCTGGTATTCCCATCACTTTAAGAATTTTCCACAGTTTGTTGTGATCAACACAGTCAAAGGCTTTGGCATAGTCAATAAAACATAAGTATATGTTTTTCTGGAACTCTCTTGCCTTTTTCATGATCCAATATGTTGGCAGTTTGATCTCTGGTTCCTCTGCCTTTTTTAAATCCAACTTGAACATTTGGAAGTTCACTGTTCACATACTGTTGAAGCCTGGCTTTGAAAATTTTGAGCATTATTGTGCTAGTGTGTGAGATGAGTGCAATTGTGCAGTAGTTTGAAAATTCTTTGGCATTGACCTTCTTGGCGACTGGAATGAAACTGACCTTTTTCAGTCCCGTGGCCATTGCTGAGTTTTCCAAATTTGCTGGCATATTGAGTGCAGCACTTTCACAGCATCATCTCTTAGGATTTGAAATAGCTCAACTGGAATTCCATCACCTCCACTAGCTTTATAGTGATGCTTCCTAAGGCCCACTTGACTTCACATCCCAGGATGTCTGACTAGGAGGGTGATCACACCATCATGATTATCTGGGTCGTGAAGATCTTTTTTGTATAGTTCTGTGTATTCTTGCCACCTCTTCTTAATATCTTCTGCTTCTGTTAGATCCATACCATTTCTTTCCTTTATTGTGCCCACCTTTGCATGAAATGTTCCCTTGGAATCTCTAACTTTCTTAAAGAGCTCTCTAGCCTTTCCCATTCTATTGTTTTCCTCTATTTCTTTGCATTAATCACTGAGGAAGTCTTTCTTGTCTCTCCTTGCTATTCTTTGGAACTCTGCATTCAAATGGGTATATATTTCCTTTTCCTCTTTGCCTTTAGCTCCTCTTTTCACAGCTATTTGTAAGGCTTCCTCAGACAACGATTTTGCATTTTTGCATTTCTTTTTCTTGGAGATGTTGTTGACCACTGCCTCCTGTACAATGTCATGAACCTTGTCTATCATTCTTCAGGGACTTTGTCTATCAGATCTAATCCGTTAAATCTATTTGTCACTTCCACTGTATAATTGTAAGGGATTTGAATTAGGTCATACCTGAATGGTCTAGTGGTTTTCCCTACTTTTTTCAATTTAGGTCTGAATTTAACAATAAGGAGTTCATAATCTGAGCCACAGTCAGCTCCCAGTCTTGTTTTTGCTGACTGTATAGAGCTTCTCTGGCTGCAAAGAATATAATCAATCTGACTTCAGTATTGACCATCTGGTGATGTCCATGTGTAGAGTCTTCTCCTTTGTTGTTGGAAGGGAGTATTTGCTATGACCAGTGCATTCTCTTGGCAAAACTATGTTGGCCTTTGCCCTGCTTTGTTTTGTACTCCAAGGCCAAATTTGCCTGTTAATCCAGGTATCTCTTCATTTCCTACTTTTGCATTCCAGTCCTCTACAATGAAAGGGACATCTTTTGGGGGTGTTAGTTCTAGGAGGTCTTGTAGGTCTTCATAGAACTGTTCAATTTCAGCTTCTTCACACAGATCATTTTGTCATTTTTGAGATTGCACCCAAGTACTGCATTTCAGATTCTTTTGTTTACATGATGGCTATTCCATTTCTTCTAAGGGATTCTTAGAGTAGATATAGTAGTAGATATAATGGTTATTTTAGTTAAATTCACCCATTCCAGTCCATTTTAGTTCACTGCTTCCTAAAATATCAATGTTCACTCCTGCCATCTCTTGTTTGACCACTTCTAATTCACCTTGATTCATGGACCTAACATTCCAGGGCCTATGCAATATTGCTCTTTACAGCATCAGACTTTACTTCCATTGACAGTCACATCCACAACTGTGCATTTTTTTCACTTTGACTCTGTCTCTTCATTCTTTCTGGTGTTATTTCTCCACTCTTCTCCAGTAGCATATTGGGCACCTACCTACCTGGGAAGTTCATCTTTCAGTGTCATATCTGTTTGCCTTTTCATACTGTTCATGGGGTTCTCAAGGCAAGAATACTGAAGTTGTTTGCCATTGCCTTCTCCAGTGGACCACGTTTTGTCAGAACTCTCCACCATGACCTGTCCATCTTGGGTGGCCCTACACCACATGGCTCATAGTTTCATTGAGTTAGAGAAGGCTGTGATCCATGTGATCAGTTTGCTTAGTTTCCTGTGGTTGTGGTTTTCATTCTGTCTGCCTTCTGAGGGATAAGGATAAGAGGGTTATGAAAGTTTCCTGATGGGAGAGACTGCTTGAGGGGGAAACTGGGTCTTCTTCTGATGGGAGGGACCATGCTTGGTAAATCTTTAATGCAATTTTTTGTTGATGGGTGGGGCTGTGTTCCCTCCCTGTTGTTTGACCTGAGACCAAACTATGGTGGAGGTTATGAAGAAAATGGTGACCACCTTCAAAAGGTCCCGGGCACACACTGCCTCACTCAGTGCTCCTGACCCTGCAGCAGGCCACTGCCGACCCACACCTCCACCAGGGACTCCTGGACACTCACAGGCAAGTCTGGGTCAGTCTCTTGGGGGTGTCACTGCTCCTTTCTCTGGGGTCCTGGTGTACACAAGGTTTTCTTTGTACCCTCCAACAGTCTGTTTTCCAGTCCTGTGTAAGTTCTGGAGGCTCTATGGTGGGGTTAATGGTGACCTCCTCCAAGAGGCCTTATGCCATACCCAGGTCTGCTGCACCCAGAGCCCCTGCCCCTGCACAGACCACTGCTGACCCGTACCTCCACAGAAGATGCTCAAATACTCAAAGGCAAGTCTGGTTCCGTCTCTGTGGGATCCCCTGGTGTGCACAAGGGTTTGTTTGGGCCTTCCGAGCATCTCTGGCAGGTATGGGGTTTGATTCTAAATGCAATTTCACCCCTCCTACCATCTTTCTGGGGCTTCTCCTTTGCCCTTGGACATGGGGTATCTTTTTTTGATGGGATCCAACATTCGCCTATTGATGGTTGTTCAGCAGCTAGTTGTAATTTTGGAGTTCTTGCAGGAGAAGATGAGCGCACATCCTTCTACTCCACCATCTCGTACAACCTCACTACCTAGACTTGAACTTTGTGTCCACATCCCCCAACTACAAAGCACTGCTCCAGACTCTTGGAATCACACACCAGTTGAAGATCTAAAATTAAAACTGATTAGGGAAGTTCCTCCCCAGAATCAGATAGCATCTTGTGCAGACAGCTCTCTCAAGATCGCAGATCAAGCTCTTCATGTCTAATATGAAACCATTATTACTTCTGCCTTCTCACTACTTACTTTATCTCTCTTTTAACACATGGGAAGACAGTATTCCTTAACACTGGCAACTATAACTGAGCCTACTGCTTAGGCTACAGCTGCACAACAGAAGTCCCTAATTGTCTTGCAAAGGTGGTTTTATTGAATAGATAAGAGAATTGCTTTAGATTACTTATTGGCTGAATGAGTCTGTGCTATAGCAATATGTCTTGCTGTACCTGGATCAACATTTCTGGTATCATTGCAAATACAAGAAATCAACAAACAAGCTATCTGTAGAAAACAGGTCGATGCCCCTTCATGTACATTCTTTGCTTTATTTGATGCTGACTGGTTTGGTTTACAGAGGTCTCAACTAAAAACGTATACTTCAGTTTTTTGGTATCATCCTCCTAACAGTTATCATCGTGGCCTCCCAAGTGCATTGTGTTCTCTCAGTGGTCTTAAATGCCACAGCCATCAGCAGGACATCAGATGGTCCCACTGTCCTTGGAGAAACAGAAACAAAGTGAACAGCAAAAAACTTCTTCCAGGAAACTGACTTCATCTATGAGTTTCACTATGAGATAAGAGCAGTTTAACTCTGATGGTGACTGAAAATGAAGCTAATGTCAAGTTTTCAACCAATCTCTCACATATGAGAGGATGACCAGAAAGAGGGAATTGTTCAACTAATTCAACCAGGAGGTCATTAGACTGATGTGGCTCTAATGCCATGGCAGCCTATCTTAGCAAAGCAAATTCTAAGCCTGTAAATGCCTCAAGGTTATGAAATCAAAACACTATGGACAAACAATCACAGTCAACCTACTTTAAACTCTAACCAATCAATAACTGCCTTCCTCTGTCCTTTTCTCTATAAAATTCTAAGTTCCTGTTGGTGGAGTCCTCCTAACCCCTTCTGGCTTCATGCCACCCAATTCAAATCCATTTTTTCCTAAATAAACTACTTTTAATGTCTTTTAAGTTATGAGTCATGATTTTACATTTATTTTAGTAGTTCTTTGATTAATGTCTCTCTCCCCCCTGCATGATTATAAATTCCATGAGAGCAAGAACAGATCCATTTTTGTTCTCCATTACTGAATCTCTAGCATTCAGCACATTTCAAATGGGCACTCGGTAAATGTCTGTTGAATAAATGAACAGTTCTCACATCCAACAACCTTTGCAATAAAATCATTACCTGAAGAGTCTGACCATGTTGCCCTCTCCTTCTTGTAACTCTTTCTAGGATTGCCTTCATTATCACTCTCCTAATTTTTCTCTAACCTTTTCCAGTCTTTCTTCTTGGTCCTTGAAAATTCTTTCTCTTCAAACCATGCATCAATATTGTTCCCAGATACAATCCTGGCTTCTTTTTTTTTCAACTTTATTTACTCTCCCTGGGTAATCTCATATAAACTGAGACTTCACTTACTTTTAGCAGTATTAACTGACTTTTAAATCTATCAGTAAAGACCTTGTGCTTGAGATCTTGATACATATTTTCCAAATATCTACTGGCTTTTCCACAGTCATTTATCTCACAACAGGTTTAGAACTGAACCATCATCTTGCCACAAAATTGTTTTCATGTATACCCATGTTTGATGAATACCAGTTGCCTAATCCAGAAATTCTGAAACACTCAACCACTAGTTAGCTTACCTTCAATCCTATTTTCACTATTCTCCAACCTCTATATATTTGTCCCCTAAATATTTCAGGAATTAATCCCATTCTTCCCATTTCTCCTGGTACTACCTCACTAATTTCTTTTAGTCTATTTAATTACCTCCAATTTAAACCCCAGAAACCAGTATTTTAATTTTCCAGTGTATTTTTTACTCAAATGGTCCTCAAATTGTGACCCCCAGTCTAGTGACAGTCTGATAATTGTTTGTTTCCTTGTTTGTTTCCACAAGGAGATAAGGAGCTTGCACCAGAAGGTCACTAAGTATACTGCTTAGTTCAGCTAACTTTTTTTTGGTAGCCATTCTTGCTCAATGAGGGAAGCAAGGCATTGCTCTAAATGCTGGCGCAAGCTCATCTCTTTGGAAACTTGTAGCAAACAGTTCATAGACTGCATCAGCTGAGGCTACACCCTCCCTGAAAGAATGTTACATTCTAACCTGATCATGCACTGCCAGACCAAGTTATAAGTTCTTACTCTTCCGGGGAGCTTGCCTTGCCCCTCTTGCCCTAGGCTGAGTCAGGAGAGCCCTTTGCACTGTGTGCTTATAACAATAAGAGCACCCATCATAATACTTTATAAGTTTTATTCACCTACTTCCTGCCATGTTGCATAATTTTAGCTGAATAAATGATTGCATGAATGATGAATGACTTTTACAAGAAAAATCCTATAGAATCAGATATAATTCTAGCACACAGGCTTTTAATTAAGTTAAAATATGCTAAGTATGTACATATTTTAAAGCAAATAGTTTATTGGCTTATTTCAAGATGATTTTAGTCATATGACACACCATATAGCTGATACAGACATTTTTTTTTCTTTAAGTTTATATAGGAAGAAATTGTGAGCTACTACAAATATTTTGGGGAGCAATTTCTCTAGACAATTTGTTATCCAAATCAGATTTGGCACCCAAGGTCCATTTCTACATCTACTTGGCCCAAGCTTACTGTACATATCACTTGAAACCTAGTTTTTCAAGAAATTATCATGTTTTAAAATTTGTATAAGCATGCACTTTACTCCCATGATAGGTAAATATGTGTGATTATGTGTGTGCTATATTCTTAGAAGAGCAAGAAATTTGATTTATGTAAAACACACACACATAAAAGCAAACCAAAAAACAAATACATCTAACCATCCTGAGCATTCAGTGATGTGAGTATTTTCAAAGCAACAGTTTGGAAATGTACTTCCCTACCCCATTTACAGTTGCAGCTGCTTATGCAGCTTGACTTTCCAGGTGGTGCTAGCGGCAGAGAACCCACCTGTCAATACAGGAGACGTAAGAGACACGGGTTCAATCCCTAGGTCAGGAAGATCCCCTGGAGGAGGGCACGGCAACCCACTCCAGTATTCTTGCCTAGAAAATCCCATGGACAGAGGAGCCTGGCAGGCTACAGTCCATAGGATCGCACAGAGGAAGACACAATTAAAGTGGCTTAGCACACACACAAGCATGCAGCATGCCACCATCTTCAGTCCAATTATTTATACCTATGACTTGCAATTATCCTTGATGTATAAGTAATACATTAAAAAGAACAATATTTTGGACTTTCCTGGTGGCAAACTGGATAAGAATCCATCTGCCAATGCAGGGGACACAGCTTCAATCCCTGGTCCAGGAAGATTCCACATGCTGGGAGCAACTAAGCCTGTGTCCCACAATTAAAATTCAGCCCATGTGCTGAAACTACTGAAGCCTGCACGTCTAGAGCCTGCGCTCCACAACAAGAGAAGGTGCCACAATGAGAAGCCTGTGCATCACAATGAAGATTAAGGGTAAGCCCACGCACTCCTACCGCAGAAAGCCCGCTAAAAGCAACAAAGACCCAACACAGCCAAAAATATAATTTTTTTTAAAAGAATAAAAAACAATATTTGTTCTAAATTCTCCCACCATATTTCCCCTTTCTCCTTTATATGAGAACTCAGAAGTCTGAATTTAGGCAATTCAGCTTGGTCTATTCAATAACCTTTGGGCTTTTTCAGTGACGAATATGTATCTGGGATAAATAATACAGGTGGACATGGGGAGTGCTTTCTAACAAATGCTGCTGCTGCTGCTGCTGCTGCTAAGTCACTTCAGTCGTGTCCAACTCTGTGCGACCCCATAGATGGCAGCCTACCAGGCTCCCCCATCCCTGGGGTTCTCCAGGCAAGAATATTGGAGTGGATTGCCATTGCCTTCTCCGAACCCCTCACAAATGAGATCTTCACAAATGTTTCGTGATTTGTTGGAGAGGCTGCGTGTGTCCTGATTGCAAAATGGCTTTCTGTACTACGGTAAGAGGTGTGTGTGTGCTGTCACTCAGTCGTGTCTGACTCTGCAATCCCGTGGACTGTAACCCACCAGGCTCTTCTTTCCATGGAATTTTCCAGGCAAGAATACTTGGAGCAGGTTGCCATTTCCTACTCCAGTGGATCTTCCCAACCTAGGGATGAAACCCAAGTCTCTCTAATCTCCTGCACTGGCAGGTGAATTCTTTACCACTGTGCCACCTGGGAAGCCCATTGTAAGTGGAGGAATGCATTATTTATTATTTCTGGCTTAGGAGAATTGGCTACTTTCTCTTATCTGGGGCCCTACTCATCTCCAAAATAAACAAGAGTTAGCTATTTTATTACTTGTTGGCCTATTCCATTTCTTGAATTATAAATCACATTTCTTTCATATTTTAAGAGTTCAGAAACTGAGATATGTCTGAAAATCAATGTGTATATAAATAAGGCAGTCTCTTCTTTACCCCACAAAATAGTTGTTGTACTGGTGATGTGGCTAATAACTAATGATATCTTAAAAGTTGATGAAAAGCCATATTAAATTCATAAAGATGCAGCAAGTGGAGGTTATTTAAAAACAAGTACGCTGATGTCAAGTAACTAATTTTTTAATGTCCTTCATAAAAGAATCCAAGTTGCTGTTCAACAATATTTATTTCCACTAATGCAATACATAGGGGATTCCTCATTCCCCCAGACGGTAAAGAATCTGCCTGCAATGCAGGAGACCTGGGTTCGATCCCTGGGTTGGGAAGATCTCCTGGAAAAGGGAATGGCAACCCACTCCAGTATTCTTGCCTGGAGAATTTCATGGAGAGAAGAGCCTGGAAGGCTACAGTCCATGGGTTTGCAAAGAGTCGGACATGACTGAGCGACTAAGCACCCTCAAACAGCCTCGGTTGTACAAACTCTCTCAACTCAATGCAGTATATGATATTCAACTCATTAAAATGTGTTCTTCAGGAATAGGAGTGATGTTTTATTACTTGATATCCAAACACTCTAGCACACACCTAGAATATGGCAGGCTCTAAAAAGATCTCTGCTGAATGAATGAGTGAGTATAATTATTGTGTATAAATCCCAGTGGTACCTAAGCTTCCTAGACTCTAAGGCAGGATTCAACAGAATTGCAAGACTCTCCAAATCTCACAAAATATTCCTTAAATTGTTATGAAATTCCCCACCTAACATTTAGCCTCGGAGTCAATACTAGAATCAGAGGTCAAGGGGAAAAAAGAAAAATTAGGAAACTTCTCTTTTCTAAGCCCCTGATTTCTGTTCACAGATCCAGGAATGGGCGAATGGGCTATTTGGATTTTATTTTTATATGTTCCTTTTCCATAAACTTCAGCTTAAAAGTAACAGAGAAATGGTCTTATCTAATCAATAACTTTGAAGAAACTAAACCCCATAATAAACAAGATCTGTCTCAAATTCACATCATTTCTAAGTGGCAGACCTGGAGTACTGGACCATCTCTACTGACTCCAAAGCCAGCACATTCTCCATTATATCAGTTCTGCCAAAAGAAAGCACTACTTCCTTGTGCTAAGGGTTGAAAAGTCCTCCAGCTCAGTAACAGGATAATCTTAATGTGATGCTCTGCACAGAATCTCCCTAAAGCTCAAATAAACCCTGGTTTTTAGCCTACCCTTAGGTAGAATAGTTACTCGTATCCTTAAAGCTAAAAGGGCAGATTAAATTATATTTGCTGTCAACTCAACTTAAAATTCTTTTCCTATTTTAACAACATACCTACCACTTCTACCCATAGCTTTTCTTTGCCATTTTTCTAGGTCTAGTTGAAATTATCCCTGATATTTCATATGTTAGAATCTTGAAAAAAGTTTTACTTTATTTATATTAGCTTCTCATGCAATGGTATGTACTTTGCTGGTGTTACTTTTATTATCGTTTTATACTGTTTAGCTTCATTCCATAATCTTTCTTGACCCACATTTCTGCATTTTATATTTTATTACTCACACTTTTTTCTTTATCTGGATCATAGTATGTGATTCAGTCACTTTAAAATTTGAAAAACAATAGTAGTGAATATTTTATGTGGCCATTTCTTTTTGTACTTTAAATTTTGTCCTCTGGAGCCTTCTCCCTTGATTTTATATCTAAGTATTGCCTTTCTTTTTACTGTTTTCTCTGCTTTAATTTGGTAATTGTCCTCTGAAGTTTTACTTTTCTGGGTCTCACTTGATTCCCAATTACAATCTAACTGAATTATGATGGCTATCACTCTGTTAAGTAGTCCCTTATGTCTACATCACCAATCATTTCCTCTGTGTTACTCAAAAGACAGACGTAAATTGTTTCCTTTCTTGTTTGTTCCTTTAAAGTCCATATTGGATAACCAACCGGCTCCCTACCGTGTACACAAACTTGGAGTGAAACTGATTTCTTTTAACGTCCTGTAGGCCAGTTTATGTCCAAAGAGGTGAACACTTCCATAGCCCCTTATTTATCCTTTACATAAACCCTTTTCTTGTTTTTCCATTTCCTCATACAGCAACAGACACATTCCTCGTATCAGTTTACCCTATGACTAAATTTAATTTGAGTTGCTTAACAATGATACTACAGTTCTTTAAAGGTCTTCTCACTCTCTCAATGACTCCCAAATTTCATTTAGTTAGAAATTTATATGTCCAAATTGGGTGAGGTAGTCACATCTTGTTATATAGGAGAGGATGAGGAGAGCACGCACACACAGGAAAGGGGAGATGAATCTGAAAATCTATAAGCTTTCATTCAGTTCAGTATACAAGTGGAATTTCTAAACTCCCTAGAAAGAGATTCTTCTCACAAGTTGCCCTTGGATGGAAATCAGGAGTCCTGAGCTATAGTCCTGTCTCTACCATTAATTACTACAGGACTTTGAGACAGTGTCTTAACTTCCATATCCTACCCTGGAAATGTGACTCTCTTTGCAAGGTTATTAAAGCTAATAATTTATTCAACAGCCATTTTCTCAGAAACTGCAAAATAAACTCAGTCTATCTTAAACACAAATCATCACAAATTCTGAATAAATTAGACTTGAATGAATGAATTTGAACTGTATTTCTTAATTTTGAGACCTAGTAACACAGGCCTCGCTCATTAAAACCAATTAAAAAGACAAAGAAAATGGAAAAAGAGATTACATATGTTTCCAACAGCCAAATGAACAGGAATGAGCAGGAACATGGATGATTCCAAACAGTGAGCAATTCTAAAACCTACTTTGAAAGATTTTGTTTTGAGTAGACACCACTGTAGTATTTCAACCAAGCTTAAAATGAAACCACTTTGTAAAAATATATTCTTTTCTTCCGCTCGTCCTCACTTTTATTCAAAATGGGCTTAAGCATTCTTCATATTGATACAAAGAATTTAGCAAACAGTGTTCTTAGCAATATGCAAATTTGTTAGTACACATCTTTCCTAAGGTAGGGAAATAATTGCTTTGTTTTAATGCTATTATTGATATTTAATACACATATCAAACCAACACTTAAATATAGAAGGTGACAGTACTTGAAAAAGTTCAAAGTACTTGGGAATCACATATTAATAGGTATAGGTGTGAATGTTCCGTTGTGTCCCACTCTGCAATCCCATGGACCATAGCCCATCAGGCTCCTCTGTCCATGGAATTTTCCAGGCAAGAATACTGGAACAGGTTGCCATTTCCCTCTCTAGGGGATCTTCCTGACCCAGGGATCAAACCCATGTTTCCTGAATCTCCTGCATTGGCAGGTGGTTTCTTTACCACTGTGCCACCTGAGAAGCCCATACATACTGATAGACAAATGTTAAATATGTTTGTTTTTTCTACATATTGAAGTACAAAAACAATATGTGTAGTGAAATAAAAGTAATAGAGGCTATCTTTTTCTCAAATTTATTGAGACATAATTGACAAATAAAATTATGTGTATTTAAGGTGCATCGTGCTGATTTGATAAACATATACATTGTAAAGTGATTCCCACAATCAAGTTAATTAACACTCCATCACCTCACATAGTTGGGGTAATGTGTATGTATGTGAGAACACTTAAGATCCACTCTCTTAGCAAATTTCAAGTATAAAAAACAATGTTATTAACTAGCACATTCTTAACTATGCTGTGCATTAGATTCGCACAACTTATTCATCTTACAAGCTAAAAATTTGTACCCGTTGACCACATTTCCTCATTTCTTCCACACTTCAGCCCATGCTAACCAGAATTCTACTCTGTTTCTATAAGCTCAACTTTTTAAAATTTATACATAAAATGAGACCATGCATTATTAATTATTCTGCCCTCAACACATCTCTACACACAAATAACATCACAAAAATTCTGTTTTGTAGTTCTAAAATAGAATGAATTCTGATAGTGAAAACATACAATTAAAGTGGTAAGGATGACAGGGTAATTTTACATTTTTCTATACCTCCAGGGGAACCTAGACATTCTCAGTATACACAAGACAGGATCTCACCAAACAGGATTTCATTATGTCAGTCATTAGAATCTCACCAATATCAGACCCCGGAATTAGCACATCACTACAAACATGAAATAGAACCATGAGAAGAGCTTAGTGCTATCTTTGGATCTTGGCCACAAGAGTGCAAGATGACAAGTAGATTATTCTTACGGAAGCTTAAAGGTTGTTACTTTGAGATCTAAGTTATAGAATGGAATAGGATATATAAGCCTTGCAAAAAGCTGAAATGTGTAAGTTTGACTGTTTTAAGTTATCGCTATTCTTTTTTTTCCCTAAAATGTTATAAAAATTTTAGTTTACTTCATCTGGGCTACCAGGGGATGGTAGGAGACTGGTTTTAGTCTAGGCTTGAGTCAAAGCTTTAAGGGGGAAGCAGCAAGGAAAAAGGATCAAAAGAGGATGGTCAGGACTCCTTCGGTGGTCCAGTGGCTGAGACTCCGTGCTCCTAGTGCAAGGGGTCCAGGGTTCTATCCCTGATCGGGGAACTAGAATAGATCCCACATGCTGCAATTAAGAGTTCGCATGCTGCGGCTCAAAGATCCTGAGTGCTGCAACTAAGATCCGGCACACCCAAATACACATTTAAACAAGTATTTCTAAAAACGAGATTGGCACCACAGCTCAGAGTAAAAGAACCTGGAACAGATACATGTGTGTGTATGTGTGTGTGTATTTCCTTCCTTAGGGAAGAAATAAAATATATTATTAAAGATCCAGCTAATAGAGTTTAAAGATTATATTATGCTTTATTTAGTAAGACTTCTATGGAACTTCCAATCAGTACATGTGGGTTGAGAACATTTTGAAGAGTTTTTCTTTTCAATGGAATATGAATGCATTACAAATTCAAAGTCCATTGATTCCAAAAGGTTCATTTCAATATACCAATTACAAATCTTTTGTTTCTACATCTTTGCTCAGATAATGAATACAGTTTTCTTTGAAAACAAATGGTAAGTGATAAAAACTACAGACTATTTCATAATATAACTATTTTATAAATATTCTGACTTTTTCATTTTTAAAATGTGTGCTATTTTGAAACTTATGTCTTCACTGATACAGATTCACTTTTTAGCTATATTCAGCACTGTTCAGCCACATTCAGCTACATTTAGCACTGTTGACATAAAAGTTGGTTTTCACTCTCCTTAGTGTTTAAGGCATCAGGGAACTCATTTTTTACATTCCCTTTTAAGACAGATTATTAGAAGATTCAAAGCTAATTTATCATCACCATGACTCCAAATGTTATGGATTTGTGGTTTCATTTAGCCTCACATTATAACATAAACTCTTCTGGGAGTA
Organism: Antilocapra americana; assembly: GCA_007570785.1. Taxonomy (NCBI): domain Eukaryota; kingdom Metazoa; phylum Chordata; class Mammalia; order Artiodactyla; family Antilocapridae; genus Antilocapra; species Antilocapra americana. The sequence goes on from ML661338.1 coordinate 15,057,775, forward strand.
AGTTTCAATCTCAGGGAGAATCTACACTATTGATAAGCTGCTTTACCCATTCAGTCCCTAATGACCATTTAATGCACTCAGGAGTCACATATTAAGATATTCTTCATCAAATAATATTGTCCCAAAATCCCTAAATAAATTTCAGGCCTTGACCATTTCAGATCAATTAAATGGAAAGAAAGGAGCTAGCAATCAGGAAAATTGAGCTTGCTAGACAGTTTTAAATAAATACAGAATGATGGAATTATAAAATTCCAACCATTATCCTATAGACTCTAGAAATTTCAAAACAATTTGAAGCATCCTATTCTGACTCTGCTTTTGTAATAAGAAATTTTTTTTTCTTTTTATTCCATTTCTTTCTTATCCATTCGTCAGTTGATGGGCATCTAGGTTGCCTCCATGTCCTGGCTATTGTAAACAATGCAGCGATGAACATTGGGGTACACATGAATCTTTCAATTCTGGTTTCCTCGGTGTATATGCCCAGCAGTGGGATTGCTGGGTCAAATGGCAGATCTATTTGCAGTTTTTTAAGGAATCTCCACACTGTTTTCCATAGTGGCTGTACTAGTTTGCATTCCCACCAACAGTGTAAGAGGGTTCCCTTTTCTCCACATCCTCTCCAGCATTTATTGCTTGTAGATTTTTGGGTGGCAGCCATTCTGACTGGTGTAAAGTGGTACCTCATTGTGGTTTTGATTTGCATTTCTCTGATAATGAGTGATGTTGAGCATCTTTTCATGTGTTTGTTAGCCATTTTTATGTCTTCTTTGGAGATATGTCTGTTGAGTTCTTTGGCCCACTTTTTGATTGGGTCGTTTATTTTTCTACAATTGAGCTGCAGGAGTTGTTTGTATATTTTTGAGATTAATTGTTTGTCTGTTGCTTCATTGGCTATTATTTTCTCCCATTCTGAAGGCTGTCTTTTCACCTTGCTTATAGTTTCCTTTGTTGTGCAGAAGCTTTTAATTTTAATTAGGTCCCATTTGTTTATTCGTGCTTTTATTTCCAATATGCTGGGAGGTGGGTCATAGAGGATCCCACTTTGGTTTATGTCAGAGAGTGTTTTGCCTATGTTATCCTCTAGGAGTTTTATAGTTTCTGGTCTTATGCTTAGATAGCTTATTCTTATCTTTGCCTTTGAATAAAAATTTTTAAAGGCATAAAATGCTAAAGGAAAGGAAAATTAAGGCCAAGCCCCTAAAGGACAAATAGAGTACAAGAATGATTTTTCAGTATATTTAGATAAATTATTTATTTATTCATTCATTTATGCATTCTTCAAATGTTTACTGAACACATATATCAATCAAGATACTATTCTATGTACTGACAATAAAAAGCAAATAAGTCAATAATGTAATCCCTACTGTAACAGAGCTTATATTCTGGTAGAGGAGATAGACAACAAAAAGTAAACAAATAAACAAGATAATTCCAGATAAAGCAGTTAAATGGCAACTTACTCCAGTATTCTTGCCTGGCTGGCTACAGTCCATGGGGTCTCATGTTCAAAATTTTGATATCTATCATCTAAATGACTAAGATGGCATTTCCATAAATCAATTGTAATCAAAGAAATGGTGCTTATTCTCAGAATAAAGATGTTTGAGGGAGAAAACTAAGCAAAACACTTTTAAAAAGAAGAAAAAGTAAAAATGATCATTTTTCTCCAGTTTCCATTCAGACCTTAGGGTGACACTTTAAATACATGTGCCCATTTATAAGACTAATCAGTGACACGACAGCATAGCCAATGATAGAACTATCACATCTACCTGAAATCCAACTGAACAGACTCACTTCACTTTACTCCTTCAAAAGTCAGAACCCAACATGGGAGACAACAAAAGGAACGCAGATGTATAGAATAGACTTGTGGACTTTGTGGACGAGGGTAAGGGTGGGATGAGATGGGAGAAGGGCACTGAAGCATGTTAATTGTCATGTGTCTAATCAATCGCCAGCCCAGGATTGATGCTCGGGACTGGTGCAGCGAGATTTCCCGGGGGGGAGGGAGGAGGGAGGGGGGACCCGGAGGGGAAGCATATGTAAACCCATGGTGATATCATGACAATGTATGGCAAAAACAATAATAAAAAAAAAAAAAGAATATTCTAAAATGATGATTTGAGTAATTAACAATAAATTTAAATATTACTTCTTCTGCAAAAAAAAAAAAAAAAAAAAGTCAGAACGGCTGCTGTTCTAGGTCCAGCCCTTCACTTTTCTTTCAAGTCTTCACTGGTTAAGCACTAGACCAGCTGTCACCTTCTGGGCATTGAGTGGTGGGCCTGGGCCAAGTTCACCTCTCCTAGTTATGTCTATGGTTACCAAAACAGGAAATAAAATGCACAGAGAAGGTCAGAGTGAACAGATTCATTATTAGCCTTCTCCCTACTTGCTAACCATTAAGGGAGCAATTTTATGCAACTGAAGCTTTTGAGTAAATAACTGGCCAGATACCATTTTCAGTGACAGTCTTTTATTAGATGATACACTGGGCCTGGCTTATATAGCTCACCGAAACCAATAATTAAATTTTCAGGAATTTTGGTCATCGGCTGACAACATGTTGATAGCTTAAATCAGCAACAGCAGGAGTGCTTATACCACAGAAATCGGCAAACACTAAAAACCAGAACAGTTTTAGAGTTATATGATCTAGCAATTCCACTCCTGGACATAGAACCGGAGAAAATTCTAATTCAAAAAAGACCTATGCACCCCAGTATTTACACTATTTACAATAGCCAAGACATGGGAGCAACCTGAATGTCCACCAATAGATAAATGAAGAAGCATTTGTGGTATACATATACAATGGAATACTACTCCACCATAAAAAGGATGAAATAATGCCATTTGCTGCAACATGGATGGACCCTAGAGGTCGTCAAGTAAGTCAGACAGAGAAAGAGAGATATCAGATGATATCACTTGAAGGTAGAATCTTAAAATATTATACAAATGAACTTACTTACAAAACAGAAATACACTCACAGACATAGAAAACAAACTTATGGTTACCAAAGGGTAAAGGGGAGAGGAGGGATAAACTAGGAATTTGGAGGTAGCAAATACAAACTACTATAAACAACAAGGTAGATAGACAACAAGGTCCTACTGTATAGAACATGGAACTGTATTCAATATCTTGTAATAAACTATAACTGAAAAAAATCTGAAAAAGAATACATATGTATATAAAACTGAATCACTTTGTTGTACACCAGAAACTAACACAACACTGTAAATCAACTATGCATCAGTTAAAAAAAAATCAGGACTTTTTTTTAAGATCCAATTGTGAAATACTTACCATTGCCTCCAATTAACAATAATAATTAATGATAACTATATTAAAAGAAACTATTTTTCAACCCTAACTTGAAAATTCAGCATGCTAAGGATATGTCCAATAATGTGCTAAGTACACAAACTAATTTAATCCTCCCAATAACCATTTTAGTTGAAGTTACCATTAACTCCATTTTACAAATGAGAATACTGAAACATAGGAAGATTAAATAAAATTTTCCATGTCACGTAACTGTAGAGCCAAGACTCAGCCCTTCAGATTCTAGAGCCCTTAGCAAAAGTTATGCAGTCGTGTCCAACTCTATGTGACCCCATGGAATATACAGTCCATGAAATTCTCCAGGCCAGAATCCTGTAGTGGGTAGCCTTTCCCTACTCCAAGGGATCTTTCCAACCCAGGTCTCACACACTGCAAGAAGATTCTTCAGGCAGATTCTTTACCAGCTGAGCCACAAAGGAAGCCCAAGAATACTGGAGTGGGTAGCCTTTCCATTCTCCAGTAGATCTTCCCCACCCAGGAACTGAACTGGGGTCTCCTGCATTGCAGAAGGATTCTTTACCAACTGAGCTAGAAGGGAAGACTTCCCAACCCAGGGATTGAACCCAGATCTCCCACATTGCAGGAGGACTCTTTAGCAGCTGAGCCACAAGGGAAGCTAGAGACCTTAGTCTTAAACTAAACTAAATAAAATTATGGCATCATCTAGATCATGGTCTAAAAATAAATAGCCTCGGAGTTCTTTTTTTTTTTAATTTTGTTTGGAGGATAATTGTGCTGGTTTCTGCCATACAGCAACATAAATCATTCATAAGTATACATATGTCCCCTCCCTCTTGAACTGCCCTCCCACACTTCTAAGTTGTTGTAGAGCTCCGGGTTGAGCTTCCTGTGTTATACCAGCAACTTACCACTAGCTATCTATTTTAATATGTTTCACGGCTACTCTCTCAATTCATCCCACCCCTTTCTTAACTTTCCTCCAGGGCTGATTACTGGACTCTCAAAGACATCATAGACATTTGATTATGTATCCTAACGTGACAAAATGCACTTCTTCCTTAGCATATAGAACCCTACCCCGTTGATAATATTCTCAGGAAAGATGTTTATAAAATTTTTAAGTAATCTTACTCCATAATGAGACTTATTCCTCATCTTCCCATAAACCTCAAATAAACTCCTGTTAAACTTCAGTATTCCAGAGTCATATTTGATTGTGTAGGTTTCTTTTTTTTAATATGGCAACATTTGACCTTGGCCAAATGATCAGTGTAGGGAAAGATCAGAGAATGTTGAAAAGGTCTTAATGTACAAAATTTACATAGTTTAAAGTAATAATTCCATTATTTAAGAGACCAATGTTGGGAATTGTTAATTTTGCTTTCAGAAAATCTGTAAGAAAAAAAATAAACCCACATGGCTTAGAAGGGATTAAACAGCTCAAGAATAGGAATACATCACTGAAACCTGGTCCTATTGCCTTAGTACCCTATCCATTAGACAGATTTTTTTAATGAAAAAAAAATCTTTATTTATAATATTAATAATTGTCACATATCTCCCTGACCCATTGCTACCTTAGCCTGTTTCTTATCCAGTCCTCTTTGTATGCTTGTTTTCTTCAGGTATTAGCATTATTAATCATTAGCATATCATTGTAGCAATGTTTAACTGTGTTTGAAGAGGATATGTAAGTTTAGCTCAGCTCAGTCGCTCAGTCATGTCCAACTCTTTGCGAACCCATTAACCGCCGCACACCAGGTCTCCCTGTCCATCACCAACTCCCGGAGTCCACCCAAACCCATGTCCATAGAGTCAGTGATGCCATCCAGCCATCTCATCCTTTGTCGTCCCCTTCTCCTCCTGCCCTCAATCTATCCCAGCATCAGGGTCTTTTCCAATGAGTCAACTCTTCGCATGAGGTGGCCAAAGTATTGGAGTTTCAGCTTAAACATCAGTCCTTCCAATGAACACCCAGGACTGATCTCCTTTAGGATGGACTTGTTGGATCTCCTTGCAGTCTAAGGGACTCTCAAGAGCCTTCTCCAACACCACAGTTCAAAAGCATCAATTCTTCAGTGCTCAGCTTTCTTCACTGTCCAACTCTCACACCCATACATGACTAATGGAAAAACAATAGCCTTGACTAGACGGACCTTTGTTGACAAAGTAATGTCTCTGTTTTTCAATATGCTATCTAGGTTGGTCATAACCTTCCTTCCAAGGAGTAAGCGTCTTTTAATTTTATGGCTGCAATCACCATCTGCAGTGATTTTGGAGCCCCAAAAAATAAAGTCTGACACTGTTTCCCCATCTATTTGCCATGAAGTGATGGGACCAGATGCCATGATCTTAGTTTTCTGAATGTTGAGCTTTAAGCCAATTTTTTCACTCTCTTCTTTCACTTTCATCAAGAGGCTTTTTAGTTTCTCTTCACTTTCTGCCATAAGGGTGGTGTCATCTGCATATCTGAGGTTATTGATATTTCTCCCGGCAATCTTGATTCCTAATCTTAAAGTCTTTTAATGTTTTGGAAACAACATTACAAATTACCTCATCTTGATGTTTCCATTTTAAAATATTGGAAACTATGACCCAAAGAAGCAGGTTGCTAGTTCAGTCTCAAAATAAATATATTCTTGGGCTTCCTTGGCAGTTCAGTGGTAAAGAATCCTCCTGCCATTGCAGGAGACATAGGTTCGATCCCTGATCTGGGAAGATCCCACATGCCACAGAGTAACTAAGCTCATGTGCCACAACTATTAAGCCTGTGCTCTGGAGCCCAGGAGCCACGTCTATTGAGCCCATGTGTGGCACTGAAGCCCAAGTGCCCTAGAGCCTGTGCTCCTCAACAAGAAAAGCCACAGCAATAAACCCACACACAACAACTAGAAAGTAGCCCTTGCTCACCACAACTTGAGAAAAGCCTGCGCAGCAATGAAGACCCAGAACAGCCAAAAATAAATAAATAAAATTATAAATATTCATATATATATTTTTAAATCATGGTTATCAAGTCATTTGATACATGATCCTATTTATAAACTTGCATTTTAAAATCTTTCCCCACATATAGTGATATGAGTATTTTATTGAGGCTATATTAAACAGTTCTGGCCTCCTAATATAATAATATTCCTAATAATAATGACGAAGTATACACAGAGTTCAGAAGCACATATGTGACTCTGACTTAAGTTACAAAATCTAGCTTTCCTTGCACAAAGAAAAATAGAATTATTTTAAGCCAATAAAAATTATTAACAATGTATTTGAAATTAGTTTATCAGATTAAATAATCAACAGAACCTCAGCAACCAAAGAACAAGGCAAGTACATTTTTATGAAATAAGTATATTTTATCTACTCAATACCAACCTCAGAAGTTAGCCAACCAATGATATTCTAGAAGAATCATAAACAGTACAATATAAGCTTTGAAAAAGTATAAATGTCAAACTGATATTTTAATCACCTATATTTTTACATCAAGCTAAATTTTCATAGTTCCTTCCTGTCATAAAAATGTTTCCTTTGAATCTAATAACATTTTCCTCATAAATAGAATTCATAATTATTTGTAATATTTTACATTAATAATCTGGTATATCCAGTCTTCCAAAAATAGATGCCTAAAATGCCTCCTCAAAAACTTTTTAAAATATTGACACTTGTCTCTGGGTGACTTTTATTTTCTCCACCTATTATTCTATATTTTTCCAAACTCTCCATATCTTCCAAATTAAATGAAAAAGTAACCTTTAAAACTTATGGGGGATATAAGGTTGCACTGGTTCTATGCTTATTTGTGTGCATACAAAAGAGTGCTGAAAGATTTGAAAACTGTGGATTCACTGGTATAATCAAATTTGCAAAGCACTCCGGAGACAAACATTTAGTTTTCAAGCTGCAAATCTAATTTGGTTTCTTTAGACAGTAAATTAAATGTGCCTTAATTAAACCCTTAGAGTATGCTTTCCACCTTCAATTCAAAAATGTGTTTTTGAACAATATTTTATTAATTTCTTTCCAAAATTCCTTTATTAATGCTTTTAATCATGTGAAGCTTAATTTCAAAAAGAAATTCAAAATTCCACTTTCAGATTCTTTGCCAGGTTATATCTGTTCCCTTGATAGTTTTTGACTCCATATAGCCCAACATACTTAAATGGTAACATTTTATTCAAATTTTCATTCTCTTTAAACTTGAAGAAGATTAATTACTCTTTTAAACTAGTGACACTGGGACTTTTCTGCCAGGAAATAAGAATAATCCATATCCTTTATTTTCATAGAAAGAGCATTTTCAACTTGATTATTTAATTTGTGGTCGGTTCAAGTCCTGATTTTTTCTTCTTTCACAAAGAAAAATGTAGCAGCAGCCACTGGAAACTACAATAGCGTATCAATTCAGAATACTCACTCTTCATTCTCAGATGTACTAATTTTTCTTCTCAGAGGTCTTGAAACTAATAGAAAAACTTAACAATTGGCTAAAAAGTAACCAATTTTAATTCAAAGCTCTGAAAATGCACAGCATGTTGTTTATCAGATATTAAGAGCTAATTGAAAATGACCTTTTGCAATGAGTCTATTTATCATTTTCAGCTGCCACTAAAATTGTATGCTGATAGCCAGTGTACCCATTGATGGGCAATATGGCAGGACTCATTTGACAGTCATCTTTTATTACAAATTGTTTTCACTGCTAGGATATTTGTATGAACAATTTTTGTGAATCATCAATATACAACCCAGAAACCTATTACAACTAATACAACTAAACCTAATAAACCTAATACAACTTTAACACAACTAACTAAAGCTGTTCATAACTAAAGATAATATACTGATAGAGATAGAGATATAAATTTTTCTTTGTTTTAGGCTTAAATCTCTAAGTAATTCTTCATATAAAACAATGTTTTAAGTTTTTTCTGCCTACAAAGACTGAACAAATCCATATCTGCACTTTCGTATCACCTAGCTAAAACATTATTTAAAAATTTTACTAATCAAAGATTTGGCTCCTTAACTAAAATCCACACTTTCCTTCCTCCTTTCCAAGACAATCTTATTTGGGGGTGAGGGCAAATGGGGGGGAAGTTAGCAAGGTTCCCAAGTTTTTAAAAAACATTGTGCAGGGGCTTTCCTGGTGGTTCAGCGGTAAAGAATCTGCCTGCCAATGAAGGAGACACAAGTTCAATCCCTGATCCAGGAAGATGCCACGTGCTGCAGAGCAGCTAAGCCTACGCACCACAACTACTGAGCCTGTGCTCTAGAGCCTGGGAGCCACAACTACTGAGCCCACGTGCTGCAACTACTGAACCCCTGGTACCCTAGAGCCTGTGCCCTGCAACGAGGGAAGCCGCCAGAATGAGAGCTCCCACATCCAACTGGAGCCCCCATTCTCTGCAACTAGAGAAAAGCTCTTGCAGCAACAAACATTCAGTGCGGCCAAAAATAAATTTAATTAATTAAATTTAAAAATACATTGCACATCATCCCTTGCAGGTAGAAGTAACTTGTGACAGTTCTGACCAATGACATTTGGTCAAGGTTTCTGGGAAACTCAAGTTGAGGGTTTCTGGGAAAACTATACTCCCCTGATTTAGATTAACACCCCCTTTCTACATTTCCTTCTTATTCCTTCCTGGAAGATGGATTTCATGACTTAGGAGTCAGTTTGCAACTATGAAAGTAAAGCCAGAAAATCACAGAGGGGTTTTAGCACTGACATCCTTGCGTGCTCAGTTCGCTCAGTCACGTTCGACTCCTTGCAACCCAATGGACCATAGCTCTCTAGGCCCCTCTGTCCATGGGATTTTCCAGGTAAGAATACCACAGTGGGTTGCCACGCCCCTTCCAGGGGATCTTCCCCACCCAGGGACCGAACCTGCGTCTCCTGAACTGAACTGAAAGCAGATTCTTTACCTCTAAGCCACCAGGAAAGCCCCAGCTGACATCCTTGACCTGCTACAAAACCAGCCCCAGTAACTGCTTACCTCTTAACTATTTGGTTAAGCTACCACACGTGGTTCTCAGAAACCTAAAGCAAATATTCACCAATAAAAGAGTATAAAATTTAAGGGCTTCTCTTCTCTTTAGTTGATCAGATGATAAAAATAAACACTTTTTTAATCTTTACACAATTTCCCATCAGCTGAAAACTATTTCCCCAAGGCCATATCTACTTAGCCAATAATTAAGCCAGACAACCTATATGTGACCTTGTCCATTGGTTAATCAGATCAAAGAAGTTTTCAAACTATTAATTTCTCCCAAAATTTTGTGCCATGAAAACACAGTTCTTCCCAGCCAAATATCTAGGCTCTCATTTCATTTTATTACTAGACAATGAAAATCTTACATAACCTATCTTCTTTCCCTTTTAGTCAAATAACAGTTAAATTTTGTATTCAATTGCAATAAATAATACCTCAATATATCTCAAATCAGGTACCTGAAGAAATTTTTCACCTGAGGTCTCAAGCAAGGCTGTGCCTCATGTAGCCTTGAACAACCTGAAATTTTACACAAAATATTTCTAAAATAAACTAGCAAAAATTAAGAGAATATAGCTCAGCAGGCAAAGAATTCCCCTGCAGTGCAGGAGACAGAGAAGACATGAGTTCAATCTGGGTGAGGAAGATCCCCTAGTGAAGGAAATGGCAACCCACTCCAGTATTATTATCTGGGAAATCCCATGGACAAAGAAGCCTGGCAGGCTACATTCCATGGGGTCGCAAAGAGGTGGAAATGCTGAGCGGCTAAGCTAAGCTAAACCAGCTTTACAACAAATGCTAAAGGAACTTTTTTTAGGCAGGAAACACAAGAAAAGGAAAGACCTGCAAAAACAAGCACGAAACAGTTATACATATAAAATAAAAGCCCATCTCTTTAATCAGAATCTCAAGGGAGTTTATTACAGCGCTCCCCCAATGTTATAAATCACTGCCCTAAATGTTTTTCTCTAAATAGTTTTTAATCTCTTGATTTTCATATTTCTTTTCAAGCTCTCTTTATATGCTAGTGCTACTGATGCATAACAAGTTACAATACTCCAAAATTTGATGACTTAAAAACAATATTTTATTATGTCTCACCGTTCCTTCCAGGAGAGAATTCAGGAAAGGCTTGGCTGGGCATTTCTGGCTCAGGGTCTCTTGGTGGTTGCAACAAGATGGTAACCCAAGTCCAGATATCAGACCTGAAGGCTGGCCAGGCATCTTGGTCTCTTCACGGAGTCTTGGGGTCTGGACTGATGGTTTTTCACATGGATTAGTTTGAGCTTCTTTACAGCAAGGGAGCCTTAAGGCAGTCAGACTGCTTTCCTGGCTGCTGCAGGCTTTGAGAATAAATATAGTAGTCTCCTTCATCTGCAGTTTTGGTAATCCATAGTCAACCTCCGTCCAAAAATCTTAACATTATTACTGAGTGGGGCATTTTTGCAGAAACGGACGTCTGTGGTCAGCGATTTGTTACATGAGCGAATACTGAAACATTTCCGCTCAATAACTTTCAGGTAACAAAAGACCTGTTAGTATGTCTATGGTCAATAAGTTGCTAACTGGAAAATTCAAAAATAAATAATTCATATGTTCTAAATTGGGGCTCCTATGTGGCGCTAGTGGTAAAGAACCTGCTTGCCAATGCAGTGGACATAAGAGACTGTATGCTCGATCCCTGAACGGGGAACATCCCCTAGAGAGGGCATGGCTACCCACCCCAGTATTATTGCCCAGAAAATTCCAGACAGGAGTCTGGTGGGCTACCGTCCGCCAAGTCGCAGGGCAGTCACACAAGACTGAAGAGATTAGCAAGCAAGCACGCAGGTTTTTAATTGGGCTAAGAAATCTCGCGCTGCCTTGCTTTGTCCCAAGAGACTTGAATCACCCCCGTCAAAGGCATTTTGCGAGCCTCGATTATCCTGTCAACTACCACAGCGTCTCAGTGCCTGAGTTCAAGTAATCCCTGTTTTACTTAATACTGGCCCCAAAGCACAAAAGTAGTTGTGCTGGTAATTTGGATATCCCAAACAGAAGCCATACTGGGCTTCCTTTAAATGCAAAGGTGAAAGTTAACTTAAGGAAAGCAAAAGAAAAAAAAAAATTGTAAGCAGAAGTTGTTAAGATCTATGATAAGAATGAATCTTGTATCCACGAAGTTTTGAAGAAGGAAAAAGAAATTTCTGTTGGTTTTGATGTCACACCTAAAACTGCAGAAGTTACGGCAACAATGCATAAGTGCTTAGTTAACACATTATTGACCAGAGACATATTAATACATCTTTTGTTATCCCAACGTTATTAACTGGAAGCAGATGTGTCAATATAACTTAAAAAACAAATCTCTGGTCACAGGTGTTAATTTCTGCAAAAATCCCCCAGTCAATAATGAGTTAAGATGGAAAAGCTGTTAAATTTGTACAAGATGTTTACAAAGAGACCACGTTCACATAACTTTTATTACAGTATATTGTTACAATTGTTATATTTTATTATTTTCTTTTTGTTATTCTCTTACTGTGCCTAATTTGTAAATTAAATTTTATTGTAGGTATGTATGTAAAGGAAAGCCTTCCCAGGTGGCACTAGTGGTAAAGAACCTGTCTGAAAATGCAGGAAACGTAAGAGATGAAGGTTCGATTCCAGGGTCCAGAAGATCTCCTGGAGGAGGACATGGCAACCCACTCCAGTATTCATGCCTGGAGAATTCCATGGACAGAGGAGCCTGGCAGGCTGCGATCCAGAAGGTCATAAAGAATTAAACACAACTGAAGCGACTTAACATGCACACTCCTGAAAAGGAAAAAAAAATAGTATATATACAGTTCAGTACTATCCACAGTTTCAGCCATCCACCGTGGGGGTCTTAGAATGTATTACCCATGACTCTTATCAGTTGAAGCAGTCACAAAAGCCCACCCAGTTCTGAGAAGTTCTACCTCTCACTGGGAAGAGTGAAAAGGAATTTGTGTTCATATTTGAAGACCATCATATACTGGATATGTGCACATTATAAATTATTAATATCAGGTAATGGCAACTTTCTCTGTAACTCAGGACCAGATTAAAAATCTCCTTGGATCCCACATTATGTCAACAACATTATGCCCTATGGATTTTATTAATAAACATAATCTGCAACAGTTGGGACTAATTTTGACTTTTGGTTTATAAATACCTCTCTCAACTAAGCAGGCAACTCTCTCTATACATACTTATAATATACATATATATTGTTGCCATAGGTTGCCATTTCCTTCTCCAGATCTTTCCAACCCAGGGATCAAACCCAGGTCTCCCACATTGCAGGCAGAAGCTTTACCATCTGACCCACCAAAGTGAAAGTGAAGTCACTCAGTCGTGGCTGAGCCACCAAGGAAGCCTGATACATATATAATATGCATACATAATAATTCTATAATTTTCATAAAAATGGGAGATCTTACTCTAATCAAGAATAATTGCACCCTGATTTATCTTGTGTATCCAGATTTTAACTATAAAATTTGCTTAAAGCTGGATGCTCCTATATCACAACCTATGGCAGATCTCTTAGGTGACTGATTATGCAAATATAATTAAAAGCCTTTTGGTCATGAGTTATTAATTTGTTTATTGATAACATTCTAAATTTAGCATATACTTAACAGTTCTAACTGGAGAAGGCAATGGCAAGCCACTCTAGTTCTCTTGCCTGGAGAATCCCATGGAATGAGGAGCCTGGTAGGCTGCAGTCCACGGGGTCCTTAAGGGTCAGACACAGCTGAGCGACTTCACTTTCACTTTCATGCATGGGAGAAGGAAATGGCAACCCACTCCAGTATTCTTGCCTGGAGAATCCCAGGGACGGGGGAACCTGGTGGGCTGCTGTCCATGGGGTCGCACAGAGTTGGACATGACTGAAGCGACTTAGCAGCAGCAGCTAACAGTTCTGACATCATTAGCCATAGTTCTGAGCTACACTTGAAATCATGAGAAAATTCTGTAAGCAAGTACTTGGAAAATCCAGACATTTATTTTTCATATACTTAACCTCAGCTCACTAGGCCCAGAATTTAAATTCCTCCTTAGACAAATAACATATCATCACACAACGTAATATATGTGTGTGTGTGTTAATCTCTCAGTCATGTCCGACTCTTTGTGACTCCATGGGCTGTAGCCCACCAGATTCTTCTGTGCATGGAATTTTCCAGGCCAGAATATTGGAGTTGGGTGCCATCCCCTTATCCAGGAGATCTTCCCAACCCAAGGATCAAACCTGGGTCTCCTGCATTGCAGGCCAATTCTTTAAAACCATCTGAGCCACCAGGGAAGCCCAAGAATACTAGAGTGGGTAGCCTATCCCTTCTCCCACAGATCTTCCCAACCCAGGAATCAAACTGGGGTCTCCTGCATTGCAGGCAGATTCTTTACCTACTGAGCTATCAGGAAAACCCAACCTAATATATACTGTAGATTAAAATGTAAACTGTTGTAAACCCAATAGTGAAAACCAGTTCAAGAAAACATGAGAATTTGAATCAGGCCTGAGGCCCGTACAGCTTATCTGCAACAAAAGCAGAATCCTAAAACAAAATCATTTTCTCTGAAACACTTTTCATTGTTTGTAATTTTTCTCAATAACCCACTTTTTACTTACTATACACTAATTTATTTAAAACTGTTGTTTAGCATATTTTCATTCTGTAATTTATTCCATAAATCCTTGCAGCTGAATTCATCAAAATATTTCCTTTTTTTCCTAACGTTTAATCTCTTTTACTCTTCAAGGAGTTTCCCCACTTTTAATATTCTGAAAAGCAGAAATGCAGTAAACCTGTCACTTTCTGCTAACCCACATCCACCTCAACTTCACTTGCTTCAAGCATTGCCCCCACAGAAACTGGTGCTAATCTTCTGAGCTCATCTTCATCAATTTGTTTCCTCCCCAGGCTCATTCCTTTTAACTGATGTAACTGCTCCCTCCTCTTCCCAGCACCATCTCCAACAACACAGCAGACTCCTAAGGCTCAAAATTGAGCAAGAAACTATTTGGGACAGTGAGATAACACTATTTCCAAGATACTTTACTCTTAAATTTCACCAGAATGATATGGAACCTATAGCCAGGAAAGGACAAAAACAAGAAATTCATCTAAGATATTGGTAATGTTCTGATGCTTCTTTAGTATCCTGAAGGCCAAGAAAACCCATGTCCCTACAGTTGGCATTCCATCAGAGCATTCTATCACTAATCACTGTTCAACTAATGCCCTGTTGCATGAATCCAAAAACTCTCCCAATAATATATCCCATGTGACTCTTAGTATATGAGTGACAAAAAGATAATTCTAAACAAGCACTTTAAAACATGAATAGATACAGAGGAGACATGTCTGCAGGCCTGTTAGGAAGGATTCAGTTCAGTTCAGTCATGTCCAAATCTTTGAACCTGATGGACTGCAGCACACCAGGCTTCCTTGTCCATCACCAACTCCCAAAGCTTGCTCAAACTCATATCCATCAAGTCGGTGATGCCATCCAACCATCTCATCCTCTGTCATCCTCTTCTCCTTCTGCCTTCAATCTTTCATCAAGATCTTTTCCAATGAGTCAGTTCTTCGCATCAAGTGGCCAAAGTATTGGAGTTTCAGCTTCAACATCAGTCCTTCCAATGAACACCCAGGACTGATCTCCTTTAGGATAGACTGGTTGGATCTCCTTGCAGTCCAAGGGACTCTCAAGAGTCTTCTCCAACATCACAGTTCAAAAGCATCAATTCTTTGGTGCTCAACTTTTTTTTATAGTCCAACTCTATTGTGAATCCATACATGACTACTGCAAAAACCATAGCTTTGACTATATGGACTTTTGTTGATTTTTAGTAAGCTGTCTAGGATTGTCATAGCTTTCCTTCCAAGGAGCAAGTGTCTTTTAATTTCATGGCTGCAGTCACTGTTCACAGTGATTTTGAAGCCCAAAAAAATAAAATCTGTCACTGTTTCCATTATTTCCCCATATATTTGCATGAAGTGATGGGACTGAACACCATGATTTTGGGAAGGATTACTATCTTATTTATCTCTAGGTCCACAGCGCCCAGGGTAACTATGGGATAATTATAGCCTTAAATACATAATGAATGTTGAATTCATTAAGTAGTATATAAACATACAACTATATAATAAAATAGACCTTACCAAACATTTAAGCTAACCTCTTATTTTACAGACAAACTGAAATCTAGAGATTTCATATTGGCACAGCCTTGGGAATGTGCCCAAATTTAATATCTATGTCGCTGACATAATAATTAATCATCTTTCCAAAACAGTATGCTTTATTTTACAAACTTTCTAAAAACCCTTTTTGTTTTTACAACATTTTAAAGAGATAATTAAATATTTATACTTTATAATCTAAAAAGTAAGCTCAATTTATGTATCATAATAATTCAGTTGACTTTTTCCTGAGCCTTCACACAGTAAATCTGATTGGTGTTCTCCTCACCACATCCCCAACACCTGCCCTGTACACTGTCCTGATCCAACGGCCCTGCTTAATCTGACTTTGTTTATTGCATAACATAACTAATATTGTTATGCCCAGCTATTTTATGCATTGCTAATTTTGTGCATTGCTAATGTGTTAAGATTGACAAGGCCACTGATGTGTACTACAATAGAAATTCATGAAATATTTATTTCCAAACTCAACTGAACAAAAATCATGTATCTATGCTTTGTGAAAAGACTCACGCTCATTGCTATTGCATAGGGTTGCAGATAATTGTTGAAGATAATTCTCTGCCTTGAAAGGAAATAATTTGGGAAGCAATTAATTCAAATCACTTAAAAAATGATATCCTATGGAGATTCATTTCAACCCCTGCCATGAGTCTGTGTGTACCCTGCATCTACTCCCACTAGCTCACTGCTGTTTCCTCCCCACCCAGTTTGTCTCTATTCAATGTGTTTCAACAAGAGGGTGCATGAGGGTGAAGAAAATGTGGAATTTGAACCCCTTGTCCTTGGCACATTGCTCCTGATTACAGGATCAGCAAAACATAACACCAACATCTGGGAAATAGAGTTAACAGCATTGAAATAAGGCTCCAGATGTCATATGGCCGCATATTCTGTACCCAAGTCAGACGGTCCCTAATAACAGAAAGTAAAACATCTCCAAGAAAAGAGCTGTAATATTAACCTCCTTTGGTATCTATCTCCTTTTACTATGATAAAATGATGGAGTGAGTGTGTTACAGGCCATGTTCTCATGATCCAGATGGCTCTCTCTTATACCATGGAATTCTCCCCTGGATGTCAACAGAACAAGAGTATGGATATCTGTTCAGAGTCATGTGCAAGAAGATACACAATCTGACTTGTGCACAAGTTGCTAAGGGAGAAGAATGGGGAGGAATGGAGATATTGGGAAGAGAAGCTTTGCCTGCTTAAATACTCATGATGTTAACATTTAAAGACTACATGCCCTTTCCTTGCTCAGAAAACACCATTGAAAGGCATGTGTGCAAAATAAAGACAATAAGTTGAGCTTTTAACATAGATGTTGCATCTGAGAAATGATAAATCACAACCAAAGTCCTCATGTTCTGACTATTTATTGGTAAAACACCAGATGTAAAATGAATCAGAAGTTTCATTCCTCATCCCAATGGATTCTATCTACTTAAAGTTTTGAGGGTTTAGCCAATAAATTTTCTTAAAAATAAAGAACAATGACTGGGTGACACAAACTATTGGGTACAACATAGGCTCAAGGATGTACTGTACAACATGGGGAATACAGCCAATATTTTGTAAGAACTGTAAGTGGAAAGTAACCTTTAAATTGGCATGAAAAATAAAAGAAAAATTGTAAATATTAGAAATTATCAGCCTAAAATGGATTTTTAAAAAGAGCTGGTAATCCCAGAAATAGACTTCAGTTAAATAAAGTTTATTTTACACAACAGAAAGAAAGAAAGGGAGAAAAAAAGACAAAAGAAAGAAGGGATGAAGGGAAGGAGGAAAGAAAGAAGGAAAGACTAACTCTCTACATTTTAGTCAACACGGCAGTGAGGGGAACTTCCTCAATGGAAAATAGACAACCATCCTTATAAACCAGGTAAATAAATAAATATATTGTTGTTCATATCCTTGACTATGAAAGGAAAAAACAATCCTTTATGGAGTATCATTTACTTTTAAACTGTGCAATTATATGAGGCAAGTACTGTTATCTCTGATTTTCTATAAAATAAAATTACACAATTTTATTGTGTAATAAAGTGGAAAGCAATAAAGTGTCCAAATTCAAAATCTGTGTGTTTGTTGTTTTGAGGGGGATGTGTTTGGTGTGTTTATTTTTTGTTTTTGCCACATCCCATGCAGGCAGTGAGAGCGATAAGTCCTAACCACTAGATGGCCAGGGAATTCCCCAGATTCAAAAATCTGGAGTTTCTGGCTGTAAAACTACATGGTCTTTACATTGCCCCACACAGAAAAAGAAAAATATTATTATCTTCTTATTTCTCCTACAAACAATATCAGACTTATTTTCTAGTGAGAAATAATTCTTACAATTTGTGATTACTGGAAACTTATTAATACTTTTTTTTTCAGATTATTCATTAAAGAAACTAGGATTTAGATTTACCTTTTGTGACACTGAAGTATGTTTTGTTCCTAATTCACTATGTTATGCCTATGCTGCCTTGGTCAGAGCCTTATTCTTAAGAGGGTCTCTGCATTCTCTCTCTCTCTCTCTCTCTCTCTCTCTCTCTCTCTCTCTCTCTCTCT
>ML661338.1:15075903-15097682 GCA_007570785.1 Antilocapra americana
TCTCTCTCTCTCTCTCTCTCTCTCTCTCTCTCTCTCTCTCTCTCTCTGGGACTTTGGAAAAACCATCAGCCTAGAAAGAGAAGGGAGAAAAAAAGGCAGAAATCTCCCTAGGTAAATTCCTAGTGTATGAGAAGCAGGCAGTTAGTAGTACTTAACACCATCATATTATAGCTATTCAAATAATTGTTTTAAGTCCTCTATACTTCTATAAGCCTTTTATAAGCAGGAACCATACCTTACTCATTCATAGATTGCCATACACATCGGTAACCTTTTGAATAGAGCCAGAGAACTCTACAAAGACTGATTTGATATTAAAGTAAGATTTTTAAGTCAAATTTTTTTAATCTAATCAAATGTCTTATTTGACAACACATTATTACAGAGCTGGTACCCTGGCATATAGAACTAAAAGTAGATGTTCTGGAGTCAGCTACCTGAAAGTCTTTTCTGATGAAAGGAAGGCAATAATCAACAGTTGCAGAACTGCAGATCAGCACCAGCAGCAACATATTTACTAATGAGGAAATCTCAGTCTAATGAGGTTAAATAATTTGCCTAATATCACATCAGATCATGGCAAACCAGTACTAAAACCCTGCCCTTGCCTTTAGTAATGAAATGCCTTTCTTTTGTCTAGTGTGACTTGGATAATCCTTCTTCTCATATTTCTGAATGAATAAATAAACTGACAAGTCTCACCAAATATGGAAATAGACTGGACTAACACCATGCTAGGGGCTAACAGTATCAGAGCCAGCCTTTGCAGGATAAAATTCTTTTTTCCCCCAAAATACATAATTGGACATGTACTAAGTAAATGGATATTTGTAGTACATGATAACAAAATTGTGCTGGAATCCCTGGTTACCGTCATCTGCTTCTGCTACCTTCTAAGGTTCCCTGAGATGGTCTTCTTTTCCTTACTCTGATTTTTTGAGCTCTTGCTTATATTGCTGAAAATGATAGGATGATAAGCCAAATTTCAGTGATGTTCTTGAAATAACTCAGAACCTAAGTCTCAAACTGACAAACCCCAAAATGAGTTTTCCCTGCCTGCTTCTTCTTTCCTTCTCCCAGTCTGCAGGTTAGTATATAACAAAGGGATTCATGTGTCATGATTTTAGATGGAAAACACGCTATCTCAAGGCATCCTCAGCATTTTGTAGCTGCTTGAGAAAGCATACAACAAACCCTGGGAGAGGGAGAGACTAAGGAAAAAGGCGGCTCCACTCATATGCTTGTGTCTCCGTTTATTTCTTAGCAAGAAAAAAGAACCACAAAAGCCATAATCTACAGTTCTCTTTTGCCAGGGACACTCCTGAAGGCAGCACATTCCACTCTGGTCTTAATCTTGTGACTCTTGACTCAATTCTCTTGAAAGAATGGTACTTCAAAGCACCATTATGAGTGTCCCTGCTCCACCCAGATGTTCAATCCTCATCTTTTTAAACATTTGTTTGTTGCTTTTCTCCTTCCTCTTTACCGATTTCCTCAGGATTAAGTTCAGGAAAAAAAAAATTCTTTCTCTCATTCCTGTTTGAAGTCATAGTCTCTTGTTTAATTTCAGTCCAAGAAACTGATATAAGAAGCTTCAAGAGAAGCAGTGCCTATAAATATAAATTACAGAGCTGATGGAAAGGGGATTTAGAGAAAAGTGTTATTGAAATATGACAAAATAAGGCCACCTGACAATCTGAAAAAAATAAGGCAATTTCCCTAAAGATAAATTTGTTCTTGCATATGTCACACTCACTCAAAGGCAAAAATTGCTAATGGTTCACTAAAATCCACGTGCTTCTTTTTCCTGGGCTCATAACTATACTACATTTCATACTTTCCTTGCATGTATGAAGGGCAATATATTGAGTTCTAGCAAATGGAATGTGAATGGAAGTGATATTTGCCACTTCAGTACCTACCCTGGATAAGCCTTAAATATGTTCCTCTATGTTCTTTTTGCCACTGGCTACAGAGATGGAGATAATAGTGCTCTTGAGAGACATGTGTTGAAAATGCCAGAATCAATCTGAATCCTGAGGAAAGGACAGTCAGGATTCTACTGTCTACTATTTTGAATGTCTACTATTTTGAATGACTGTACATTTCACCCATTTGTTACAGGAAACAGTGTCACTCTAACTAGTACACATTTCTTTCTAATAACTATTGTCAGAGAACCAGGTATCAAGAAACTTATATATATATATCACTCCAACTCTGCACTAATATAATTTTTACCTTAGCTAACTTACCTAACTTTTTTGTGTCTTCTAATATTTGATAAGGACAGAAACATTAGTGGTTAATCAAAGAGTCATAAAACTTTATTGTTAAAAGACAACCTAGCCCAGCTTTGTTTCTACACAGATGAGGAAACTGCAGTCCAAACAATTAGTCTATTTGAACCAGAGCTCACAACCAGTTAGAGCAAAGTTGGCATCAGAATCCAGGACTATTATTCCTGGTCCAGGGTTCTTTTATCTAAAGGCTTATAGCAGACTGATTCCAAAAGGAATAGTTCAGTAAGAAGGGGAAAAGAAGGAAGGACAGATGCTGAAGCTGAAACTCCAATACTTTGGCTACCTGATCCAAAGAACTGACACATTGGAAAAGACCCTGATGCTGGGAAAGACTGAGGGCAGGAGAAGAAGGGTACAACTGAGGATAAGATAGTTAGATAGCATCATTGACTCATGGACATGAGTTTGAGCTAACTCTGGGAGATAGGGAAGGACAAGGAAGTCTGGCATGATGCAGTTCATGGGATCGCAGAGTCAGACACAACTGAGTGACTGAACAACAACAAGGGGAAAAGAATTAACATGTATATTAACTGGTATTCTTGTTGCAGTACTGGCATAAAAAAGTGTCACTTGATTTTATAAGACTCTACCTTGACTATATTGAACCTGTTTTGAATGCCACATGATAACAAAAAAGAGAATTTCTACTGCCTGAGGAAAGAAAACACATTACAAATCACTGATTAATATTATTGACTCAAAGGAAGATTTTTTAAAGTTACAATTATTGGACAATAATCACAGCTATATCTAGCACCAGGCTTTTTTGCTATATCACTCCTTGCTAATCAAATCCAAAATCCAGTTCAGTCACTCAGTCGTGTCTGACTCTTTGTGACCCCATAGACTGCAGCAGGCCAAGCATCCCTGTCCGGTGTCGAGTCTTCTCCAACATCACTCTTCAAAAGCGTCAACTCTTCAGCACTCAGCTTTCTTTATAGTCCAACTCTCATATCCATACAAGACTACTAGAAAAACCATAGTTTTGACTAGACAGAACTTTGTTGGCAAAGGAGTGTCTCTGCTTTTTAATATGCTGCCTAGGTTGGTCATAGCTTTTCTTCCAAGGAGCAAGTGTCTTTTAATTTCATGGCTGCAGTCACCATCTGCAGTGATTTTGGAGCCCAAAGAAATGAAGTCTGCCACTGTTTCCTTTATTTCCTCATCTATTGGCAGTGAAGTGATGGGACTGGATGCCATGATCTTAGTTTTCTGAATGTAGAGTTTTAAGCCAACTTTTTCACTCTCCTCCTTCACTTTCATCAAGAGCCTCTTTAGTTCTTCTTCACTTTCTGCCATAAGGGTGGTATCATCTGCATATCTGAGGTTATTGATATTTCTCCCGGCAACCTTGATTTCAGCTTGTGCTTCCTCCAGCCCAGCATTTCTCATGATGTACTCTGCATGTAAGTTAAATAAGCAGGGTGACAATATACAGCCTTGACATACTCCTTTCCCTATTTGGAACCAGTCTGTTGTTCCACTCTTGCTTCCTGATCTGCATACAGATTTCTCAAGAGGCAGGTCAGTTTGTCTGTTACTTGCATCTCTTTCAGAATTTTCCACAGTTTATTGTGATCCACACAGTCAAAGGCTTTGACACAGTCAGTACATCAGAAATAGATGTTTTTCTGGAACTCTCTTACTTTTTCGATGATTCAGTGGATGTCGGCAATTTGATCTCTGGTTCCTCTGCCTTTTCTAAAACCAGCTTGAACATCTGGAAGTTCATGGTTCACATACTATTGATACTATTGAAACCTGGCTTGGAGAATTTTGAGCATTACTTTACTAGCGTGTCAGATGAGTGCAATTGTGTGGTAGCTTGAGCATTCTTTGGCATTGCCTTTCTTTGGGATTGGAATAAAAACTGACCTTTTACAGTCCTGTGGCCACTGCTGAGTTTTCCAAATTTGCTGGCATATTGAGTGCAGCACTTTCACAGCATCATCTTTTAGGATTTGAAATAGCTCAACTGGAATTCCATCACCTCCACTAGCTTTGTTCATTGTGATGCTTCTTAAGGCCCATTTGATTTAGCATTCCAGGATGTCTGGCTCTAGGTTGGTGATCACACCATTGTGATTTTCTGGGTCGTGAAGATCTTTTTTGTACAGTTCTTCTGTGTATTCTTACCATCTCTTCTTAATATCTTCTGCTTCTGTTAGGTCCATACCATTTCTGTCCTTAATTTCTGTCTTAATCTAGTATTTTGTCCTTAAATCCAAAATACTAGAACAAATGGGTGCATCTTAGGACCATTCACAATCAAGAATCTGTTTTGCTGATGATTTGTCCCTAAATACAAACTTTGATACATGTTTGATAGATATGTAAATAAACTCATTACATTTACCCCAGGGCACTTTTTTGCTATAAAGCTTTACATCCCCTTCCTTAGTTACAGTAACCTATCCATTTGATATGTAATATCCTTTGATATTGCAAAAGTCCTTTGATATGCAATAACCTGCACTGCAAGCTCTTTTCTGTCCAACACGTGCTTAAACGCAAAGGCACAAGAGTATGGTGACTAAAAGCATGGACTTTAGCCAGACAGCATAGGTTTTAATCCCAGTTCTAACAATTATCTTGGGCCCTTAATTTTACTTCTCTGTGCCTTATAAGTCAACTGTGTTGATGATAAAAGTATACTTTGTTTCATATGGGTATTAGCAAGAAAAATGGCACACTCAAAAACATGTTTGAAGAGGATTTAATGAGGGGACTGTTTGCAGGGAGTCAGAGCAGCCCTGAGCTAGCAACTGCAAAGAAATTTACCACACCTATGCCTAGTAGGTAGGAGAAGGACAGTTTCTAAAACCCAGAAAGAGTGACTGTTGAAGAAGACCAAGTAAACAGGAGCTGCAGCCTTTCAGATAGGGATGCAGCCACCCCACAGTGACTTAAAAGGGAGGAAGCCAAAGTAGTAGGTCCTCTGACCTCACTTGGCTTCCACCTTCTGATCTCATGATGGGAATTCGATTTGGCAAACAGCCAGAAATCACAAAGCAAAATATTCAGTACCAAAGGTCAGCCTCTCAAGGTACAGAGGCAACTATGGGCAGATGGAGAGTGTTTGAAGGAGTACATAGAAAATGAGCACCTCCTCAGAGGGTTTTGTGAAGACCAAAAGGGCTAAAATCCATAAAGTACTGACAATAAGGTCTAGCACTAGGAAAGTGCTTGTTGTTTTTATTCTTTTTGAGTAGAGCAACTGATTAGCATAATAACCTGAAGTCACACTGCCTAGATTCACATTCCAACTTTCCTGCCTAGTAGGACTCTGACCCTGAGCAATTTCTTAATTTCTCTGTCCCTGTTTCTTCACCTGTAAAAAAGAGATAAAAACAAAACTATTATAGGCTATATGATAATTAAGTGAATAACACATGTAAAACACTTATATATGGAGAAGGCAATGGCACCCCACTCCAGTACTCTTGCCTGGAAAATCCCATGGATGGAGGAGCCTAGTAGGCTGCAGTCCATGAGGTTGCGAAGAGTCGGACACGACTGAGCGACTTCACTTTCACTTTTTACTTTCACGCATTGGAGAAGGAAATGGCAACCCACTCCAGTGTTCTTGCCTGGAGAATCCCAGGGATGGGGAAGCCTGGTGGGCTGCCCTCTATGGGGTCGCACAGAGTCGGACACGACGGAAGCGACAGCAGCAGCAGCAGCCCAGTATATATAAGCACTAAGATCATGGCATCTGGTCCCATCACTTCATGGCAAATAGAAGGGGGAAAAGTGGAAGCAGTGACAGACTATTTTCTTGGACTCCAAAATCACCACAAACAGTGACTGCAGCCATGAAATTCAAAGACACTTGCTCCTTGGAAGGAAAGCTATGACAATCCTAGACAGCTTACTAAAACCCAGAGATATGGCTTTGCCAACAAAAGTCCATGTAGTCAAAGCTATGTTCTTTACAGTAGTCATGTACAGAGGTGTGAGTTGGACCATAAAGAAGGCTGAGCACTGAAGAATTGATGCTTTTGAATTGTGGTGCTGGAGAAGACTCTTGGGAGCCCCTTGGACAGAAAGGAGAACAAACCAGTATATCCTAAAGGAAATTAACCCTGACCATTCATTGGAAGGACTGATGCTGAAGCTGAAGCTCCAATACTTTGGTTATCTGATGCAAAGTGCCAACTCATTGGAAAAGACCGTGATGCTAAGAAAGATTGAAGGCAAAAGGAGAAAGAGGCAGCAGAGGATGAGATGGTTAGACAGCATCACTGACTCAATGAACAAGAATCTGAGGAAACTTGGAGAGAGTGAAGGACAGGGAACCCTGGTGTGTTGTGGTCCATGGGTGGCAAAGAGTCAGACATGACTTAACAACTAACCAACAACAAATATATAAACACACAAATATTTATATTTTTTTCTCTTTACTTAAGAACTGTTGACTTAAACAAGATTTTGTTAATTCTGGTGCAATAAGACCTAGAAAACAATCGTTTTTAGGGTGAAGTAATTCCCTACTTATCCCAGGGAAATGTGTACAACATTTGTCCATATATCCAGTGCTACAACATTCACTAGGCCAACTAAACATAAGCTTAGGGCACCCTGTGGGCAAATAAGAGAGAGAAAAGAGTTAAGAAAAAGAAAAGATGATGTTTGATGGATTTATCAGAAAATACAGAAAAAAGTCATCTTACTTTAGCATCCCTCTAAGGTTTACTTTGAATACAATACCAAGGGTGGGAGATATGAAGGAAATAGCCTTCCCAATATTTAAGGTCTCTTCAGATCTTAATCTGGTGCAAGGACAACACTACTTGCTTTTACCTGTTTATGCGTGTGTGTATTTTATTTTTTTATGTGTTGGACACAGAGAATGTGTCTCCATTTTAAAGATGATGCAATCTCTTTTAAGAATGCAATGAGGAACAAGAAGAGCCTAGATGAGAAATGGAATATAATAATTAGGCACAATATATAAAAGACATCAGGATCTGGCCAATATGCTAACTTTTATCAGAATTATTTTCGTTTTTCACTTAGTAAAGCCTCTTAGTAACAGAGACCCTTATATTCAGAGGCAACTTCAAAAATAGCTTCCCAAGTAAAATATCTCAAACACGTTCATCTTTCAGAACAATTCTACACACAAAAGAAATCTGAAACATTTTGCATCTGCAATAGCTAAACAAACTCAGTACTTCAAAACCAAACATGAATGGGGTTCTCTGTTGAAAAGAAAATGCACACTTTTTATATGGGGCATTGGCATTCCCAGAGGTCACAGAGTTTTATGGTGAGTGTAAGAGAGTACACCTTTTAATAGTGTGAGTATGTCTCTGCTGCCACACTGATCGATTATGTTCCTGTTATGAGCTAAGACTGAGAGAGAGAGGACGGTGTGAGACTGGTAGGGAGGGGCTGAGTATTTAGAGGTGGCCTATAATTGAAGATTGGGCCAGCCAAACCAAGACCATGCTGCATGCAGGTTGAAGTGAAAATGTTAGTCTCTCAGTTGTGTCCGACTATTTGTGATCCCATGGACTGTAGCCTGCAAGCTCCTCTGTCCATGGGGATTCTCTAGGCAAGAATACTGGAGTGGGTTGCCATTTCCTCCTCCACGGGATCTTCCCAAAACAGGGATCGAACCTGAGTCCCCTGCATTGCAGGCAGATTCTTTACTGTCTGAGCCACCAGGGAAGCAGGCAGATTACTTACTCAGTTTGTCTGAGACATGTCTTCAGTCCAGTCAAACACAAAAATTAGAGGATTCCCATTTCCTGTCTCTTATTCTTTGATATCACCAAGGAAGACTCTGTGACCACTTAAAACTCAACAGCCACATTCCATTTCCAAAGGAGGAAAAGAAAACAGTTAGGTCCCCATACCTCCTAGAGTTGAAAATTTTTGAAATACATATTTTTAGTTCTTCAAAAAAGTTTAGTTCTCAAAAACACTGTTTATAATAAATCATATGTCTCTGTTTTTAAACTGTAATCAACTATATGGTGAAAGCAGCTCTTTTATAAAAACTCTGCAATTAAAACAACCACTTAACACTCCAACCTAATGCCTGCAGTAAATCAAATGTCTTTGTTGTTTAGATTTTCACTGAACAGGTCCATATAAAAAAGGAGTTTTAGCACTATTTATAAGAAGAATTGTCTCTCCAAGCCCATCCAACAATTTTTTTCATTCGTTGGGTTAAAACTTCAGCAGGAACTTAAGTGGGGTACAGGCAGGCTACCAATAACTTTTTGTGCCAGACATCATATAACAAGGTCAAATTTTAATATACACACAAATGTACAGCAGCTTAAAAGAAGCGGTTGTTCAAAAAAGTGTCTGATAAATCATCGCCAAGGAGCTGGGAGGGCTATAAGGGCATCTGTGTTAAACCACAGCTCTGTCACTTGTGTACCGTGTGACCTTGGACATACCACTTAACCCCTCAGTTTCTCAGCTTACTCTTAGACAATCTCTCTACTACTCACTCTACATCTTCCCAGGTCCTACTGTCTATATGGAGCCATCCATGTGGTGGAATATTTCTTCACATTCTCCCAAAAAGTATTTGCTTCATGACTCTTGCTACAAATCCATTCTGAGAAGAGCATGATTCCTTGACTATTTTTTTATGAGCAAAGCAGTCTCTTCCTTGCAAATAGATTTTTCACTCTCACCAAAGACAGTGGAAGAGAAGATGAGAGCAACACAATAAAAAAAGGACAAGAACTATGTTGTAAGTCAAGAAAAACAGGTTCCATCTCTGTGTCCTCATCTGTAAGAGATGAAATTCGAGTATGATACCTGTATGTAAAACTGTGTAATACTGGCACATAAATAAACACACTGATCAATGGAATATAGCAGAAAATCCAAAAACAGATGTAATTGTGTGTGGAAATCTGGTATTTGCAAAGGAGATATCTCAGATGACTAGAACAAAGTGGCGTTTTTAATAAGCAGTATTGGGACAATTGCCAAGCCATTTGGAATAAAGATATATTTAGATCAATTCCTAACAACATATATGTGAACAAACTACCAATCGAACTGGAATTGAAATGTAAAAAACTAAAGCCATGCAAGTACTTAAAGAAAATATGGATGAATTACTCTGTAACCTATGATTCCAAATCCATATTGTGACATTGTGATGAAAGAGGAAACAGACAGAACAGGCTCCATCTTGAAAGCAGGATTCCATCTTGGGCTGGACTGTGGACTTTGAGCTATATGCCCAGTATCTGTGGAAACAACATACCAACTGGAAAACCAGATACCCCAGATGGAACAGCCCCAGGGCTTGTACTTAGACTCTCCATTGCCTAAAAGAATACTCTAATTATCTGTGTAACTGAACAGAGTCATAAACTCTATTATGCTTATTGGGGTATGACCACCAGCCTATTGATAATTGTCCAGTGTTAACTACCTAGCCTTAAGGCATATGAATCATGGGTTGACTTTGACTGTATCTTTCTTATCTTTTGTTCAGACTCGTTTCAGGGAATTTGGGGAGATGGCTTTGGGCATGTATACTTAGGATATATAAGGTTTTCACAAAAACTGGTCAGGGTCCTTGGCTAAGAGGAGACTCTGCCTTGGGCCTGTCAGTGTAATAAACTGCACTCCACTATCTGTATCGTTTTTCTGAGTGAGTTTGTTTCCCAGAACGCCTGGCTACAACAGTGATTTACAATAAGAAATATAGATTTGGTCTTAATCCCAGTTTCTGGCACAGAGCTCCTAAAACTCCTGGAATTTCCTAAGTGAGGAGTGCCACAAAGGTGTCTTTTGTTATGTTAAAAAGGCCCCTTTGAGACCTAAAGATGAGCACTGGTTGCTGGGGGAACCAACTCTGTGATTAGAGATGTAGAACTTTCAGCTCCACTCCCTGACCTCTGGGGAGGGGAGAGGGACCAGAGACTGAGAAGAATCCCCAGTGATCAATGATTGAACAATAACACCTATGTAATAAAGCCTCCATTTAAAAAAAAAAAAGAAGGGGGAGGGGGACATTGGGGAGAATGTTGTGCTCTAAGAGAATGAAAGCTCTGCACCCCTTTCTCCATAACTTGCCCTGTGCTTCTTTTCTATCTGGCTATTTTGGAGAGCAGGGCAACCCACTCCAGCATTCTTGCCTGGAGAATCCCATGGACAGAGGAGCCTGGTGGGCTAGATATAGTCCAAGGGGTCACGAAGAACCGGACATGACTGAGAGACTAAATGCACACATTCCTTAGTTATATTCTTTTATAATAACACTGATAATTTAATAGTAAATATTTTTCTGAGCTCCTGAGCCTCTCTAGGAAATTAATCAAACTCAAGGAGCAGGTCTTTGGATCCTCCAATCGATAGCCCATTAGGAAGCCCAGGAGGCAACCTGGACTAACAGTTGGCATCAGAAGGGGAGGCAGGAACAGGATACGGGATTGTGTAGGACTGAATCCTTAAGCTATAAGGTATGATGCTATCTCTGGGCAGAAGTATCAGAATTATGCTGAAATGTAAAAAAGCAGCTGGTGTCAGAGAATTGCTTGGTATGTAGGGAAACATCCCCTCTTACACAGAGAGACCTATGAATTTGGTATCAGAATGACAATATGTAATAAAAGAATGATTAATAAATTTAAACCTTTTGCACAGCATAATCGAAGACAAAAAAGGAGTTAATTGTGCCTCTTTCCTGGCTGGAACCATGAAGGGTGCAGAAGAGAAGAAAAAGAAGGTTCCTGCTGTGCTGTGTCTTTTAATTTCATGGCTGCAATCACCATCTGCAGTGATTTTGGAGCCCAAAGAAATGAAATCTGCCTCTATCTCCACTGTTTCCCCATCTATTGGATATGAAGTGATGAGACTGGATGCCCTTAAGAAAAAGCGGAAGAATTTCTCAGAGCTTAAGATCAAGCTCCTGAGAAAGAAGTTTGCCTAAAAGATGCTTCAAAAGGCAAGGAGGAAGCTTATCTATGAAAAAGCTAAGCATTGCCACAAGGAATACAGGCAGATGTACTGAAACTGAAATTCGAATGGCTAGGATGGCATGAAAAGCCGGCAACTTCTATGTACCCGCGGAACCCAAATTGGCATTTGTCATCAGAATCAGAGGTATCAACGGTGTGAGCCCGAAGGTTCAAACGGTGCTGCAGCTCCTTCGCCTCCGGCAGATCTTCAATGGCACCTTTGTGAAGCTCAACAAGGCATCAATTAACATGCTGAGGATTGTGGAGCCATACATTGCATGGGGGTACCCAAATCTGAAGTCTGTGAATGAACTGATCTACAAGTGTGGTTATGGCAAAATCAACAAGAAGCGAATTGCCCTGACAGACAACACATTGATTGCTTGATCTCTTGGGAAATATGGAATCATCTGCATGGAGGATCTGATTCATGAAATCTATACCATTGGAAAACGTTTCAAAGAAGTGAACTTCCTATGGCCCTTTAAATTGTCTTCTCCATGAGGTGGAATGAAGAAAAAGGCCACCCATTTTGTAGAAGGTGGAGATGCTGGCAACAGGAAAGACCAGATTAACAGGCTTTTTAGAAGGATGAACTAAGGTATCTACCAGGATTATTTTTGTAATCTGGTCAGTTAATAAACAATTGAAACCAAAAAAAAAAAAAAGAGTTAATTGTTTCTAAAGTTATTAAGTTTAAAACAGAGAAGCAAATTTAATAGAAAATAGGCAAAAGAATAGAAAATTTCGCAAAAATAAAAATGGTTTGAAAGGTGCAATACTCCTTAAGCACATGAAAGATATAATAGTCCTTAAGTATATAGTCAAAGTTATAGTTTTTCCAGGACTCATGTATGAATGCGAGAGTTGGACCATGAAGAAGGCTGAACTCTGAAGAATTGATGCTTTTAAACCGTGGTGTTAGAAAAGACTCTTGAGACTCCCTTGGACTTCGAGGAGATCCAACGAGTAAATCCTTAAGGAAATCAATCCTGAATATTCATTAGAAGGACTGATGCTGAAGCTGAAACTCCAATACTTTGGCCACCTGATGTGAAGAGCTGACTCATTAAAAAAGACCCTGATACTGGGAAAGAATGAAGGCAGGAAGAGGAGGAGATGACAGAGGATGAGATGGTTGGAGGGCATCACTGACTCAGGGAGATGAGTTTGAGCAAGCTTTGGGATATGATAAAGGACAGGGAAGCCTGGGGTGCTACAGCCCATGGGGTCACAAGGAGTCAGACACGACTGAATGACCGAACAACGAAAGTATATGAAAACATGTTCAAGTTCATTATAATAAGAAAAATGCAAGTTAAAACTTATGCACTGTAATGACCAAGAGGGTAGGGTTAGGGGAGGTGAGGGAGTCTCAAGTAGGAGGTAATATATGTATCAGTTCAGTTCAGTCGATCAGCGGTGACTGACTCTTGTGAACCCATGGACTGAAGCACGCCAGGCCTCCCTCTCGATCAGCAACTCCCAGAATTTACCCAAACTCGTGTCCATTGACTCGGTGATGCCATCCAACCATCTCATTCTCTATCGTTCCCTTCTCCTCCTGCCTTCAATCTTTCCAGCATCAGGGTCTTTTCAAATGAGTCAGCTCTTCACATCAGGTGACCAAAGTATTGGAGTTTCAGCTTCAACATCAGTCCTTCCAATGAACACCGAAGACTGATCTCCTTTAGAATGGACTGGTTGGATCCCCTTACTGTCCAAGGGACTCTGAAGAGTCTTCTTCAACACCACAATTCCAAAGCATCAATTCTTAGGTGCTCAGCTTTCTTTATAGTCCAACTCTTACATCAATACATGACTACTGGAAAGATCATAGCTTTGACAAGATAGACCTTTGATGGCAAAGAAATGTCTCTGCTTTTTAATATGCTGCCTAGGTTGGTCATAATTTTCCTTCAAAGGATAAAGTGTCTTTTAATTTCATGGCTGCAATCACCATCTGCAGTGATTTTGGAGCCCAAAGAAATGAAATCTGCCTCTATCTCCACTGTTTCCCCATCTATTGGATATGAAGTGATGAGACTGGATGCCATGATCTTAGTTTTCTGAATGTAGAGTTTTAAGCCAACTTTTTCACTCTCCTCCTTCACTTTCACCAAGAGACTCTTCAGTTCTTCATTACTTTCTGACATAAGAGTGGTGTCATCTGCATATCTGAGGTTATTGATATTTCTCACAGCAATCTTGATTTCAGCTTGTACTTCATCCAGCCCAGCATTTCTCATGATGTACTCTGCATATAAGTTAAATAAGCAGGCTGACAATATACAGCCTTGATGTACTCCTTTTCCTATTTGGAACCAGTCTGTTATTTCATGTCCAGTTATAATTGTTGCTTCCTGACCTGCATACAAGTTTCTCAAGAGGCATGGTATTCCCTGCCTGGTATTCCCATCTCTATCAGAATTTTCCACAGTTTATTGTGATTCACACAGTCAAAGGCTTTGGCATAGTCAATAAAGCAGAAATAGATGTTTTGGGGGAACTCTCTTGCTCTTTCTATTATCAAAAGAATGTCAGCAATTTGATCTCTGGTTCCTCTGCCTTTTCTAAAACCATCTTGAACATTTGGAAGGTCACGGTTCATGTATTATTGAAACCTGGCTTGGAGAATTTTGAGCACTACTTTACTAGCGTGTGAGATGAGTGCAATTGTGTGGTAATTTGAGCATTCTTTGACATTGCCCTTCTTAGGGATTGGAATGAAAACTGACCTTTTCCAGTCCTGTGGCCATTGCTGAGCTTTCCAGATTTGCTGGCAAATTGAGTGCAGCACTTTCACAGCATCATATTTTAGGATTTGAAATAGCTCAACTGGAATTCCATCACCTCCACTAACTTTGTTCATAGTAATGCTTCCTAAGGCCCACTTGACTTCACATTCCATGATGTCTGGCTCTAGGTGAGTGATCACACTATCGTGATTATCTGGGTCATGAAGATCTTTTCTGTACTGTCCTCTGTATTCTTGCCACCTCTTCTTAATATCTTCTACTTATGTTAGGTCCATACCAATTCTGTCCTTTATTGAGCCCATCTTTGCATGAAATGTTCCCTTGGTATCTCTGATTTTCTTGAAAAGCTCTCTAGTCTTTCCCATTCTGTTGTTTTCCTCTTATTTCCTTGCACTGATCACTGAGGAAGACTTTCTTATCTCTCCTGGCTACTCGTTACTCTACATTCAAATGGATATATGTTTCCTTTTCTCCGTTGCCTCTCAATTCTCTTCTTTTCTTAGCTATTTGTAAGGCCTCCTCAGACAGCCATTTTGCTTTTTTTGCATTTCTTTTTCTTGGGAATGGTCTTGATTCCTGTACAATGTCACAAATCCCTGTCCATAGTTCATCAGGCACTTTATCAGATCTAGTCCCTTAAATCTATTTCTCACTTCTAGTGAATAATCGTAAGGAATTTGATTTAGGTGATACCTGAATGGTCTAGTGGTTTTCCCCACTTTCTTCAATTTAAGTCTGAATTTGGCAATAAGGAGTTCATGATCTGAGCCACAGTCAGCTCCCGGTCTTTTTATTTTTGCTGACTATATAGAGCTTCTCCATCTTTGCCTACAAAGAATATAATCAATCTGATTTCAGTGTTGACCATCTGGTGATATCCATGTGTAGAGTCTTCTCTTGTATTGTTGGAAGAGTGTATTTGTTATGACCGGGGCTTTCTCTTCACAAAACTCTATTATGGCCTTTGTTCTGCTTCATTCTGTACTCCAAGGTCAAATTTGCCTGTTACTCCAGGTGTTTCTTGACTTCCTACTTTTGCATTCCAGTCCCCTATAATGAAAAGGACATCTTTTTTGGGTGTTAGTTCTAGGAGGTCTTGTAGGTCTTCACAGAATCATTCAACTTCAGCTTCTTCAGCATTAGTAGTTGGGGCATAGACTTGGATTACCATGATATTGAATAGTTTGCCTTGGAAACAAACAGAGATCATTCTGTCATTTTTGAGATCGTATCCAAGTACTGCATTTCAGACTTCTGTTGACTATGATGGCTACCCCATTTCTTCTAAGGGATTCTTGCCCACAGTAGTAGATATAATGGTCATCTGAGTTAAATTCACCCATTCCAGTCCATTTTAGTTCACTGATTCCTAAAATGTCAGTGTTCAATCTTGCCATCTCCTGTTTGGCCACTTCCAATTTTCCTTGATTCGTGGACCTAACATTCCAGGTTCCTATATAGTATTGCTCTTTACAGCATCGAACTTGCTTCCATCAACAGTCACATCCACAGCTGGGTGGTGTTTTCTTTTCTTTTCTTTTCTTTTTTTTTTTTTTTTGACTTCATCTCTTCATTCTTTCTGGAGTTATTTCTCCACTGATCCCTAGTAGCATATTGGGCACCTACGAACCTGGGGAGTTCATCTTTCAGTGTCCTATCTTTTGCCTTTTCATGCTGTTCATGGGGTTCTTAAGGCAAGAATACTGAAATGGTTTTCCATTCCCTTCTCCATTTTGTCAGAACTTTACCATGACCCGTCCATCTTGGGTGGCCCTATACAGCATGGCTTAGTTTCACTGAGTTAGACAAGACTGTGGTCCGTGTGAACAGATTGGTTAGTTTTCTGTATTTATGGTTTCCAGTCTGTCTGCCCTCTGATGTCTTCTCTCAGCACCTACCATCTTACTGGGGTTTCTTTTAACTTGAACGTGGATTATCTCTTCCCAGCTGCTCCAGTAAAACGCAGCCGCTGCTCCTTACCTTGGACATAGGGTATCTCCTCTTGACCGCTCACCCCTCCAGCGCTGCACAGGAGCCAATATATGTGTAATTATTGCTGTATTGTGTTTTTGTATGGCAGAAACCAACATAATATTGTAAAGCAATTTTCTTCCAATTAAAGAAACTTTTTAAAACTACACTGTGATACTATTCTCCTTTCATCAGATTAATACATTTTCAAAATTCTTGGCAATTTATTTTACTTGCCAGACTGTGAGAGAAAAGAGCTTAGAAAAAGTAAACCCAAGTAGCAATGAACAGCACAGTTTAGTGACCCATCATGTTTTCTAGATGCCATTCCTCACTAAAGGAAACAGAAATCTTAACAGAAAAGAGTGACTGCAGGCCTATTGGGGAAATTTTAATATGAGCCTGAAATGTCTTGTTAGATAAAAAACTAAGTGCTCCAAAGATGATGAGAGCATATAACAAGGACCCAGGAACCATTTTTAAGGGGCTCCAACTAGCCAAATTTATGATCATTTGAACATGAAAAGAAATACAGCTAAATAACTTACAACCTACTGAATAAAATATGAATTCATGAATCAATACTGATAATAAACATACAAGTGATTAGGAACATGTAGAGAGTTCTTCCGTACAGTAAAATTCCAAATGATAAATGCAGAGGGGTTTGAAAATCAAATATTTGACAGTCATAACTTATTATATGACAATCATAAATTATTTTAATACTTGGTAGACATTACTATTATGAATACCAGTGAATGTCTACTGATTGTTTTATGAACCTTGACAAGAGTATTTTTTGTAAGTATTAATACATGTCTGAGATGAAAACAGGAGGTTATGATTAGGGTAGTTAGGGTTTTGGTGCTCAACTCTTAACCATTTCCTTTTTAATGTTGCCCATCAGAGGCAATATCTGCTCTTCAAGGAAATAACAACCAAATGCAAACTGGGTGCTGATTTTTAAATTGCTGGGGTTGACCAGTAATCTACAATTCCAGACACTATGCTAGAGATTAGGGATATAAAGCTAGTTAATCATCTATCCTTACAGCAGAAAGTGAAGAGGAACTAAAGAGCCTCTTGATGAAGGTGAAACAGAAGAGTGAAAAATCCAACTTTTTCACTCAACATTCAAAAAACTAAGATCATGGCATTCAGCCCCATCACTTCATGGCAAATAGATGGGGAAATAATGGAAGCAGTAACAGACTTTATTTTCTTGGGCTCCAAAATCACTGCAGATGATGACTGCAGCTATGAAATTAAAAAACACTTGCTCCTTGGAAGAAAAGCTATGTATAACCTAGACAGTGTATTAAAAACAGAGACATTACTTTGCCAACAAAAGTTTGAATAGTCAAAGCTATGGTTTTCCAAATAGTCATGTATGGATGTGAGAGTTGAACCAAAAAAAAGCTGAGTGCCAAAGAATTGATGCTTTTGAACTTCAGTGTTGGAGAAGACTCTTGAGAGTCCTTTGGGCTGCAAGGCGATCAAACCAGTCAATTCTAATGTAAATCAATCCTAAATTTTTATTGGAAGGACTGATGATGAAGCTGAAGCACCAATACTTTGGCCCCCTGATGTGAAGAGCCAACACTGGAAAAAACCTTGATGCTGGGAAAGATTGAAGGCAGGAGAAGCAGACAACAGAGGACAAGATGGCTGAATGGCATCACCAACTCAATGGACATGAGATTGAGAAAACTCCGGAGATCACCTTCAGGGAAGGGAAAGACACCATCAAAGACCAGGAAGCCTGGCAAGCTGCAGTCCATGGAGTCACAAACAGTTGAGAACGACTAAGCGACTGAACAATGATGTAACTAAGAACTAACAAGAGAGGTGGAAGTAGGAACAAAAAGGTTTTTAATTTCTTCCCTGATTTTGGAGGAAGTGGGTAATATTAATAAATGGACTAAGAATAGGAAAAACGGCCACTCAGATAAAAGTCATAGAAAATGAAAGGTCAAGTGACTTGGGAGAGAATTCACTTGAAATATTAAGTGTGGGACCTCTGAAGAAGAGTCACCAGGGGCTTCAGGATTTCAAGGACTGGAAAATTCCTTGGACCCCCTTAATGATGTGAGTCACCCCAGATACTTTTCCAAGAGAGAATTTTAGTTTCTGTATGCAATCCATAGATTCACTTTAAGAAATGGTAAACAAGAGGAAAGGACATTCTGCTAAAGCACTATTTATAGAGCTAAAGCACTGGGCTTTCCTCTTGGGTGGATTTTTCCCAGATGTGCTTTGTGGAGACTCAGCCAATAATGTGTGATTTCCCATCGACTAGTGTATTATCACTCCTTGGTCTGAGGATAAAAGTGCTTAAGAAAGTTTACAAAGTAGAAGTTCCAGATTGAATTACATGGAACATTGAAATCCCATGAGCAAATATGGCAAAACCACCAACCATGTAATTATAGGTTCAAAACAACTAAAGAAATCAAGTGATTGAAACTGGACCCCAGAATCTTTAAAAGATCACATCTGGAGATGTCACTCATATTGTACAGACAGTAGCATCGTAATGAAGCAAGTCAAATCTAATATGGAACCCAACAGTGAAATTTTGAAAGTTCATTCTCTTTCTAAGTCAGTATAAACATCCAGGACATTATTGAGTCCCTTTCAGTTCACATTTAGGATAGGCTCAACCCACTAGATTTTTTGGACTGCTCCAATCTCAGCCAGCCTCCAGGGAAGACTCCAGGAGAATGAACTTCTTCTACACTATGGTTTCTTTCAGTCAGTGATGTCAATTAGGAATAAATGAGGCAATATGCATATTCAGTTAATGACTTACTACCTACTAAAATTAGGTCAGTCAGCAGGGAAAGCAAGAAGCTAGTACTCAAGAATTTTCTGATCATGTGGGTTTTGTTTTATATATTTCTATGAAATCATCTCACTTCTTCCTCCTTTACAACTGTTTTGACTTGATGCAGATTTTCTTTCTTCATACCGCCTTTAGAAAGTTTATACAGGCTCAGTCATCTTGGACATAATTAGGTCACTTCTTCCAATTACTTCTCTATGTTAACATTTTAATATAGGAATAGTAAAGTTAGGCACATATATAGGTGTTCCTTTGTGGCAATTGAAACTAAAGCCAATTTCTTTGGTTCACATATTATACTTCTCTGGGTAAATCTTTGTTAGAAATAGTACTGAAATTATTTCTTAGCATACCAATTTGTCTTGAGCTTTCTTGCCATCTTATACTTTTGGTTTCTTGGCAAAGATCTCTTTTCTTAGATTATCCTTATTCTTGTTCACTAGTTTCTAACACACTGTGAAACCTGCTATTATATTTGATCTTATTCCTATCACAAGGAACTTTGCCATGTTTTTGATCATTGGGCCTGTGTATACCAGATACTTTGTCCATGTTAGACCCATTAGACAAGCCAAAGAAGACTGAAGTCAGAAATAAGTTTCCAGAAAAGAATCAAAAAGGTAGAAATGGGACACGATGTCAAAGCATTGCTGAACTGAATTTGATGCCCACTGCTTCATATACTTGAATTAGGCCTCAAGTAACCCATGATCATCTTTGCTTTCAACCAAGGCAACTGTGTTATGTTGTACTTGTTTTTGTCGCTTAGTGGCCAAGTTTGACTCTTTTGTGACCCCATGGACTATATAGCCTGTCAGGCTCCTGTTCCCATGGGATTTCCCAGGCTAAAATACTGGAGTAGTTTGCCATTTCCTTCTCCAGGGGATCTTGGAGACCCAGGGATTGAACCCGCATCTTCTGCATTAGAAGACAGATTCTTTGCCACTCAGCCACCAGGGAAGCCCAGTTGTATTATCAGTTCAGTTCAGTCACTCAGTCATGTCCACTCTTTGCAACCCCATGGACTTCAGGCTTCCCTGTCCATCACCAACCTCCAAAGCTTGCTCAAACTCATGTCCATAGAGTTAGTGATGCCATCCAACCATCTCATCCTCTGCTGTCCCCTTCTCCTCTTGCCTTCAATCTTTCCCAGCATCAGGGTTTTTTACAGTGAGTTGACTCTTCACATCAGGTGGCCAAAGTATTGGAGCTTCAGCATCAGTCCTTCCAATGAATACTCAGGATTGATTTCCTTTATTATAAGAAACCTTAAAAATACAAATGCCTTCTTGACTTTCTGGGCCAAGAGATCATCATGCAAACAATAATATAAAAAACAAAGAAATTTAATAGTCATAAAATTCAGAACCAAGAGGAAAAAAATCACATTAGTGAGAAACAATTGAACCACCTGAAGAAAGATATAAAGAAGATGCCTTTTAAGATGTTTAATATAGCTGCTCACCCATGAAAAATACCACATCCAGAAGAAGCACATAGAAGAAAATAAAAGGTACTTCAAAGGCCTCCAGTTTCCAGCCAAGATCAGAATGATAAATACATGAAATAAAATTACTGTGCAGTTTAACTCTTCAACTGAAACATCTTGTGCTAGAAAGTGAATGATTCTGGAACAGAAAACCTCAGACCTTCAGGTCACGTGTTTGCTCCCATTATTGAGCAAGGTGTCATCAGTTCTCTGTCAAACCATTTATTTCAAATTGTCAAATCTTTTTGCCCATCGTTGTTTAAGAAGATCACCACTATCCATGTTTTTAAGCATATTTTCCTAAAAATAAAAGGATTCCGAATTCGTTTTTGGTTAAACTTACTGCTTTCTAATAGATCTTATCCCCCTTCACCTTACCCTGATAATCTGCAAGGTTTCCTTATCCTTCTAGAAGTTACTATTTATTATTCCAAAACTTGTAATGAACAAAATGAACATGAGAAAAGTGAAAAGCAGAAACGTTAGTCCCTAAGATATTTCTTAATATGCCAACTATCAAAACAACCTTCCTTCTAGTCTTCTTCCTACAACAACTTCCTACAACTTAGATTTCATGCAAATCTATCCCTGGGATTCCTTATTCTCAAACCAGTTTTCTCCACCACACCTATGCTACCATCCCCAGGCCCTTATTTGACCCCTCCATCACTTATCATATAACAAGCAGTACAAAAATCTATTCTATATTGGCCCATAAACTGGAGAAAATAAAACAAATTTCTATTGACCAGATCAAATATTACTATTGACTAGAACATGATTTTTTGTGGAGTGAAAGATATAAGTGTCTCTACAAATCTATTTCTCATTTCTCAAACTCTATACCCATATCACAGATCTTTCATTATTATTCAACAAACACACATAGAAGCTGAGTTTACCAAGGTCCCTCAAGATTCAACCCATCTTCCATGCTTCCTTGTTTGAGTTCTAACTTTTCAAGCAAGGTCATATTCCACCAACAGTGGATCAAGGAAAAGAAAGTAGGAGTTTAACTCTGAGGTAATCCAGACAAGCATCTCTTCTTCCAAGCAAATATAGGGATCAACACCAGAAGATGAGTCTTGGGCCTGGTAAAACAAATTCAGTCATCTCCCTGAACCCCCCAACCTTGATTAGATACAAGTTTTTCACGGACAAGTTGCAGCAATCCCTACATACCCTCTTTTCCCTTGTGTAGAAAAGAATAGGCAATTACTAAAACAAGATGTCCCAACAGAGAATTTAGTTAGTCTCACTCCAAGAAAAAAACTCTTTTAAAATAGTAAAAGATAGATTATCCGTGTCCTGGCAGAGGGGACGGCAACCCACTCCAGTATTCTTGCCTGGAGAATCCCATGGACAGAGGAGCCTGGCGGGCTATAGTCCATGGGGTCGCAAAGAGTCGGACACGACTGAAGCAATTTAGCACAGCACAGCACATCCTTATCCTGAGATTAA
>ML661338.1:15097692-15119767 GCA_007570785.1 Antilocapra americana
CATCTCCTGAGTCCTTTCTTTTTCCTTACGCCTGGTGAATGTCCCACCTTAACATCATATTCTTGCCTATGCCCAGCTGCTGCACCTAAGCCTCGTTACTAAACCTTGTCTGGGATCCCTGAATACAAACCCACTGTCCATATCCCACCAGGCTGCTGCAGACACTAATTTCTGCATCCTCTAACTGCAGATGTCCCTAAACTGCTCAGTTTGAACCTCTAGATGTCCACCTGAAAAAAATCAAAAAAAGAGAAAGAAAAACCCAGCTTGGAATAAACTCTGAGGCTCGAAGCTCCAGTTTATCTTTAAAATTCTCATTATCAATCTTACCCTTAGCTCTGCTTTCTGTGTCCCCCCTCCCTCCTGGCCTAACATTTGTTCTTTCTTAGTCCAGATGCTAACTTAGAGAACATCACAGAACTCATCAGCCAGTTCTTCAATGAAATGAAAAACTGATGAAAGGCCTAGGAATATTCTCTGTCAGTCCCCACGTTAAGCAGGAAAAAACGGATCTCAGTTGATCATTTCAAAAAAGAGTTATAGCCAAAGTGACATGAAGAGAGAATTGACTGAAAGCTATTCTTTGGCAAACAATTCTAGTAGTTTCTAAAGTTTGATTTTTTTTTTTTTAATGACTCAAAGAAGCCACCCTATCCACATGTGTATACATGTGTGAGTCACATGTGTATAGACTTGCTAGAGTCAGGTTTTAATTGTTGCTGCCTCATAAAGTGTCTGTCTTACAAGAAAATAAAGGTTAATTCTTTTAGAGAATTGGCATTATATAACCACAAAATATTTCACCCTCATAGATTTTAGATAGTTCTGAAATGTTGCTACATTCTCCCACAGTTCATTCCAGTCTTAACATCAAAGGTGAAATTCCTAAATGTGTAAGACTTAGGTCTTTACATTAAGTTTTAGTATTACCTTCTACACAACATCACTAAATCATTTCTGCCTCAGGGTTCACCACTGGTCATATACTGTGTGAATAGTGAAATACGCAGTGTTTTTGCAAATGGTACAATATTCCAGTGAAAAACATAATGCCCGGGCCCCTCATTCCATCTGTCTCTGGTTTGTGTCAAGCTGACATTCTGTAGGTCAGTTCACTCATCCTTAATACATTGTTTAAATATACAGTAAAAGCAATATTCATAGAGTGGTATAAATATCATACCCCTAAATTACAACAGTTTTATTTAAATACTTTCATCTTCTACAGGACTCATGGAGATTTCAATGTTTCCACAACTTGAGATTTAAACAGACCAAGAAAAATACTCTGAGATGGATGATACAAAAGCAAAGTACAAGAGACATAAGTGCATTTTTTTAAGTCTTTTTTTTTTTCAAACATCATTGCTTTGCAACTTTTAGGGGGAACGTTAGCAAACATATGGATCATTCTGAGGGGTAAAGATCTATGAAATACTTCTATTTATAAAAACCCTTTCTCCATATCCATTGAGGAAGTCAGGGTGATGATAAGTATAGATGCTGGTGTCAGTACAGCAGACCACATTCATCATTAAGGCAACAAGACTAAGAACTAAGACTAAGACTAAGCTCTCCATGTAGAACGAAACTATTGAGATTGTTAATTTGCTATGCTCACACAGGTGAGTTAATCCAACATTCAATCA
Source organism: Antilocapra americana (assembly GCA_007570785.1). Taxonomy (NCBI): domain Eukaryota; kingdom Metazoa; phylum Chordata; class Mammalia; order Artiodactyla; family Antilocapridae; genus Antilocapra; species Antilocapra americana. Next base: position 15,099,342 of record ML661338.1, read on the forward strand.
GAAAGCAATAAATTTACGTATCATTAATCACCAGTCTCACTAATGAAAAGGACTCCTTGTTTTGATTTCCCAGAAATCTGACTTCGCTGGTATTTAAACAGTGTGCAGTTCACATTGGGCCTAGGGAGGGCTCTGAAGGGGGAAAGAAATCTTTATTTTTATTCCAAATAAGGGCTAAATAGTTGTGTGACTGAGCTTAGCTCAGAAATTGGAGAATAATTTGACTCTTCTTTTAAATATCTATCATAAACAACCCCCAAATCCAGAAGGAATGTTTCCTTAAACATGAGAATTTCTAAAGCCTTTACTTTTATTTCAAAAATTGTTATAAGCATTTATCATTATGCATAAAGAAAGAGTAAATTTAATTCCAAAAGAAATATAAGAAAAATTAAAATAAATGCATATCTCATGATTTCATTTAGTTTCTACTACATATATTACCCCATCATATTTATATGATGATTCAAATGAAAATGCTAAAAGGAATATAAACAAGCAAGCCTGGTTGAAACAAGGCATATTAAAATAACTTTTCTTTTGAGAGGAATGCATGGCATATCTAAACAAATAGTTTCAGTAGATGGAGAGCTTCCTGACACAGGGATGGCAACAGATAGTCAATAACATAAGGTAACACTGAGTCATAAACCAAAACTTTAGCTGAAAGCTTCAAAGACTCAAAGAATTACTAGTGAATAACCTTTAAATCCATTGACATGAGAAGAATTTTAAGTATTTTTCAAATGCAGATGTCTGAAGGATAATGAATTCAGTGAATGCTTGACTTTTATTGAGAATTTTTTAAAGAAAACCCATCTCCTAATGTTGGTTCAACAGCAAATTTTTTGAAATTCAATTGTTGTTAAGTGAGGCCCCCTTCCTCTGCTTTTTGTAATTGTGGGTGATCACTAGACACAACATTTTCCTGATGTGTGAGCCAGAACCCCAGATGCCTGCCCGGTTTCTATCCTTTCCAATTTACTTTGACATCCTCAGTTCCTTTCATAGGAAATGAATATTAGCCTCTTCTGCATCCTGCCTCCTCAGTGATGTCCCATCTCAAAAGCTATTGTCAGAAACAAGTCAATTCTTACCTGACCCAGACAAACCATTGAAATTTAACTCTACAGGTGTTTGGCAGATGAACTGAGAGAAGGCTCTGTAATTTCCATTTTCATTCTATAACCCCACTATTTGGTGCTTAAATCATGTTTCCCCTTCTTCTTCTTGAATGTAACTGAATGTTAAGAGAGCTAATAAAGTGAGACCACATTGTAATTTCTGCTGTTTGCTGGAATCCGCCAAGCTGGTGTATTGTTTTCATCATTTTGTGACCCGTTCCACATTCTGGCACTAGCCTCCTCCCTATTTGACATGATGAGCTGTGGCATCATGCATGGAAGGATGAAGAGCTTGCCCAAAAGCGAATTCCCCAACCATCATACTACCTTGGAAGATTTGGCGGAGACCTCCGACTGTGGGCTCCAGGAAAGTCAGAAAAAGGGGGGCAAATGTCACATTTTCATTCCTCTTATACAAGTTACCTCTGATACAATTTCCTTACAAGCTTGCTGGCAATTCTAGAAGCAAATGGACTATTTGTTCCTCCATGGGAATTTTCAAAGCCACAGGATAATGGTTTCAAAGAAAGGAAGAAGGAATGATGAAATAACAATAATGCTATTACCCTTTCAAGGATAAAAACTACCAGCATATTTCAACTGGGTGGTCCAATTATTACAAATGAATATTTATTTTTTTATTTGTTTGTTGGTAGTATGACTTATTCCGGAAAAGATTTAAAGCAGCTTCAAAAGAAACTTATAAAATAGAGCAAGTTAGAGTAACTCTAAAAAACATATGGAAAAAAAATCAAAGGAAAACTCAGTAGATGGAAAATGAGAGGGAGAAAGAAATTCATTAAATAAAATTTATGCTGTGTCCTTTGCTTTGCTAATGGTATGTCACAGATTATTATTAATTAAGTAAATGAATAAACCCACAAGTAACAAAAGCACTGCTTGTAGAAGAATATAGGATTGAAGAGCTGTAAAAGTTGTACTTGAAATGAAAATTGTAGCAGTCTTTGCAGGACAGATGTTTGTGTCACTAACAGATGGACTCATTTTACTTTGAAAGCAAACATGTATATGCCATGGCTGAGATGCTCTGTAGCACGTTTTAGTCCCCAAGTTCCTAAATATTAAAGCTAATCTGAAAAACATAGTTTTATTGTGAGTTTATCTGTCAGGGACCATGGCATTAGATTTTCCACATACCAAAGTATTCATAATTTGCATCTTGAGAGCTGATATCTTATTATTTCATGACAATGACAGATGAACCACCTAATCACACATGCAGTTTGGACCTAGTTCTCATCACCTCAAGAATATTTCCTTGCACACCTATGGAAGAAAACTCACCACCAGATTAAGCAGTAGGGGGAAATTCCTCCCTTTCCCAAAAGAGCAATCCTCCATGATTTTGGATGATTTATGGCTCTGCACTGTGAAGTTGGCATCTAGAAAATCAACTCACTACTCACAGAATTGCTCTATTCAAGAATCCTGTGCATGACGGGTGTTCTGATATGACAGAGTGATTTTTCAAAATTGCTCGTGATTGCCTTTCACTTTCACCCCAAGAGGCAAAGCCTCGAGAGGAGGTTCCTCCTCCATTTCTGCTTTGTCTATTTGCCAACTGGACATGTACAAAACTGGACATAAAAAGTTCAACTGGTTTTAAATACCTTTTTGAGTCTTTTATGCTACTCTATCCTTCACTGACATCATGTACCATTTTTGACTCGCCAAAACACTGGCAACATTTTAAGTTAATGCTAAACTTTTCATCTTAAGGTACAGGTGGCTTTTATAGGCTTTTTCCCTAGCACCAGTGTCGTGAGGTGTGTGGTGAAGCTCCAGTGAATATCAACATGCTCGGTAAAGTCTGCAGAAACATAATGCTTCATTTCACAATGCAAAGTTGAGATTTTCAAACTTCTTCAAGATTGGTTCCAGCCCAAAGTTAGACTATATCACAGAAGATGGCCAAATTCTCCTTGCTGGAAATGAAACAATGGGAGATTCAGAGGTGTTGAAGTATGCCTCCAGAACCTCTTACTTCCATTTCCAGAGGCCGCTTTCATGTATCAAGGGTCATAATAAAACCCTATCTATGTGTTCTTTCACTTTTATCCAGATTCACTCATCTATCCCTGTATCTATAGAAGTAGAAATAACCTACATGATTCTACCATCATCAAAATACCAATAATAGCATCAGTCCCCATTTACAGAAGGCCTACTGGTATACCTGGCACCATACGATATGTTTTATCATGTTATTTCTTTTGGGCTTCACAATGGGTTTATGAAACTGCTTTTATTACCCTCTGTTTACAGAGGAGGAAACCAAATGTTAGACAAATGCAGTGATTTGTCCAAGATCACCCAACTAGCAAGCACTAAGTCTTTAAAAGAGTGAGGCTAATGAATCTGAGAAATGCAAATCAAAACCACAATGAGGTACCATCTCATGTGGTCAGAATGGCTGCTATCAAAAAGTCTACAAACAGTAAATGCTGGAGAGGGTGTGGAGAAAAGGGAACCCTCTTACACTGTTGGTGGGAATGCAGACTAGTACAGCCACTATGGAGAATAGTGTGGAGATTCCTTAAAAAACTGGAAATAGAACTGCCATATGACCCAGCAATCCCACTGCTGGGCATACACACCAAGGAAACCAGAATTGAAAGAGATATTCGTACCCCAATGTTCACTGGAGCACTGTTTACAATAGCTAGGATATGGAAGCAACCTAGATGGCCATCGGCAGACGAATGGATAAGAATGTTGTGGTACATATACATAGTGGAATATTACTCAACTATAAGAAAGAAAAGAACACATTTGAGTCAGTTCTAATGAGATGAATGAAACCGGAACCTATTATACAGAGTGAAGTAAGTCAGAAAGAAAAACACCAATACAGTATATTAACACATATATATGGAATTTAGAAAGATGGTAACGACAACCCTTTATGCAAGACAGCAAAAGAGACGCAGATGTAAAGAACAGACTTTTGGACTCTGGGAGAAGGCGAGAGTGGGATGATTTGAGAGAATAGCATTGAAATATGTATATTACCATATGTGAAATAGATGACCAATCCAAGTTTCAATGCATGAAGCAGGGCACTCAAAGCTGGTGCACTAGGACAACCCAGAGGGATGGGGAGGGAAGGGGGTGGGGGGTTCAGGATGGAGGGACACATGTATACCTGTGACTGATTCATGTTGATATATGGCAAAAAAACACAATATTGTAAAGTAATTAGCCTCCAGTTAAAAGAAATAAATTTTAAAACATTTTTAATAAAATAAATGTGCGAGGCTAATGAAAATTTCTTTCAACTCTTTAGAGAAATATACCATAGAAATAACAAATTATTAGAAACCTATGAAAAATTTTCCATACTATTTATAGACCAACCATGAAGTTATTAGGAAATATAATTAATGAAGCATAGAAGGCCACATGGACAATACTAAATTTGCCACCAGTCCAGACAAGCTGAATAGCCCGGTGGTACTAGGTTTGGGAGTCTGTTGCAAGTTGCTGGTTGTTCACCTACACAAATTAAATAATGGCCAACTGGTGTCAGTAACCTTCAGCTCTTCCTGGGAAGGTAGGACCCATGGGGCATAGTCCACAGTCACTCCTTCATTCATAATCCACCCAGATATTAGAACTAGCTCAAGCTGCCTGAAAACACTCTGCTTCAAGAAACTCAGCAAAAACTCTATCCAACTGAGAGCTTAGTAAAATGCCTCCAACTAATCCATGGCCTGTGGGTTCTCTGGGAGCTAGTTTGGGAGGTCAAAGCTTACACACAAGGGAAAACAAAACATGTGCGAATGTAGATGAATCTTTCATCCCAAAGCCGTGCTGGAAAACTCATGTAAATATACAAATACACTGAGCTGTATTGTGAAAAGAACCATTTGTTTTACTAAAACAAGTTGGTATGGTGCAAGATTTTTCTTGGCAAATAAACAGAACACAATGGAAAAATTTGTAAACAGTGAGGCTTTCTGGCAACTTCTTAAAAACTGAATGAACAATCTTTCCAAAAGGTAAAAAACTTCCTTTTCCTCAATCCCCCATGAGCTCCTACTCACATATAATCACTTTGACAGTCAAAGCAGATGAAGAAATACAGCTCAATGATCAGCAGAACTTGTTAAAAGGACCATTTGGTTGCTAGTGAGCTAACCTGCCAAATTTACAACTTGGGGAACTATAGAGGCCAAGCCATTCTAGCCGGAATGAGAGGTCTCTCAATGATGGCCACATACTAGAGTTCAGGAGGTGAAGAAATCACTCCTCTTCCCAGAATTCTTCTTACGTGTAGTCTTCGTCACTGTGACGAAGGTTCAATACAGAAATTGCTTTACTTCCCAAATGTTACTACAGAAATCAAATGTTCTTGCTTAAACAACAGGTTTCATTGGAAAAGTGTTGGCTAAAATTCAAAAACAGAGAGGAAAAAAGTTCTCCAAAGATAAGATACGTGATGTTGGCTTAAGAAATATCAGCCTAGTATGGTCATATCTCTCTCCCAAGCAGTTCCAAAACCAAATGGATGAAGTCTATAAGTCTGTCTTTAGCAAACTATACATCTTTTTTTTTCTACTTGGTCATTCAAAAGCACTGAACACACACATACACAATTTTGGAATCATTGTCTCAATCATGTCATTCGATAACATGCTCAAAAGGACATTTACATCACACATCTTAAAACTGCAAAGGACTGTGAGGAAATCTTGTCTTAAATTAATTTATATCCAAAATATCTTTAAGTGAGAACTTTATACACTTTATCATACATAACTGTATAAAACTACACATAAAAGATATATATTAGGTTTTTCTATCCAACTCCAATTCCTCCTCCCTGAGGAACTGGTAATGACCTTTAATTACTTCAGGCATTCCCCTCATCAAAGTTCATAGATGCTACTTAAATACTTAAAGTCTATTTTCCCTCAGCCAAGTAAATGATTTTAACAATTTGTTAACAACTTGTGTGTATATTTCATACTCTTCTGCATGCTCATATGCTCACAAATATATACATATATTACATACATATGTGTATATACCTAATTTGATATTATATACTAAAATAGATGTTGGGAATTTTCTTTGTCAAGAATGAGGCCACATATGTACATACATATATATGTTTTCTCACTTAAAAATACATGGTGGAAATCTCTCCAAGGATTAATTTAGCTCATTCCTTTTAATGGCTATTTTAAAGGTCATAGTAAGTATTTGAAGGGTGGGATGATATGGGAGAACGGCATTGAAACATGTTAATTATCATATGTCTAATCAATCACCAGCCCAGGATTGATGCTCAGGGCTGGTGCATCGAGATTTCCCGGGGGGAGGGAGGAGGGAAGGAGGAGGGAGGGGGGTTCTGGAGGGGGAGCATATGTAAACCCATGGTGATATCATGGCATTGTATGGCAAAAACAATAAAAGGGAAAAAATAAAATAAAATAGAGAAGGAAAAAAAAAATTTAATCAGCCATTTCTCTGTTGATGGGATTCATTTTCTGTCTTTTCCCACTCAGAACAGTTCTACACAATTAGAAGTAAAGCACAGTGGAGATTTTTGTAAAAGCTTAATCTGTATAGCTGAGAGTATACAAGCCTTACTCCAATTAGAACACCAAAGAGGTATGATACATACACACTTTCTATTTTTTGTCCCTGTCAACCTCATATCACCACATAAACTGTGCAGTAGTTCCCAGCTGGTCTCTCTGTTTCCACTCTTGTGCTTATACATTCCAGTCTTCACACAGCAGTGGATGAATTGTGAAAATAATAAATCATCTCCTTGCTCAGGACCTTCCAACATCTTCCATTCACACAAAGACCAGAATCCACAGCCAACCAAGTCCTATGTGTTCTGGTCCTTGGCCATCCTCCCCACTTCGTCACTTGACACCCTCTCCACACTCATCCCACTAACCAAATTTCATTTCTTGTTGTTCCTTAACTGCTTTAAGAACCTTCCAACTACCCATCTTTGCACCTGCTGTTCAACGTGCCTGAAACCTCTTCCCCAGAAATCCTTCACTTAATTCATCCTCTGCTTAAATATCCTCATCTCATAGAAGCCTTCCATAGTTATCTTAAGTAACCACTTACTTTGCTATTTTTGTCTTTGAATCTCTGATCACTTCCTGACATTACATGGCATAATTCTATAATTGTTTCTTTTTCCTCCATTAGAATGTAAGTTCCGTTCCTTGTCCTCCACAGTATCCCCAAACCTTAAAACACTGCATAGCATGTAGTAGGTGTTAAGTTATTTCTGTTACATAAATGAATGAACATATCAGTGATTGAAAAGAGCTAAAAAGGCAACAGAAAGAGATAGATACGACACATGTAGACTTAAGTCTTTTACGAGAGTGTTACTTGGAGGAATTTTACCTGAATTGGCTCCAGCATATGCTTCATCTTGCATTAGTACTTTATGTTACTAAATCTTCTCTACAAGCCTAGACAGTTAAAGTTTTATATGAAAGTAGGCAATTATGTAATGGCCCTAAGGATTCATTATGTCATTTGTACTATTGCACACAGTTGCCTGAGTTTCCATTTAATTTCATTCTTTGTGGTCTCCCTAAGCATGAATGAATTGCAGAGTTCTTCGTGGAAACAAATAACAATGCTGGAGAGAAAATATCCCTACACATGAGGGGCGTTCTGTTTTACTTTGGGGAGTTATATGTTAAGGAATAATGGGAAATGCTGTGCTGTATTATTCCTTATTTTCCTTTGAGTCCAATATAATTCAAAAGGCAGGCATTCTCATTATCTCCTATTTCAAATATTCATAATTCAAGTCATTGTATATGGATTTGAATTTCAGTAAAAAGAGCACCATTAACTAGTATGGGACAAGCATCCTGTGAATGGGGACTAGGTTGAGGATTCTATTAAGCAGAATATGAGTAGGCAGGGTTTAGTTTTAACTATTTTTAATGGAACGGTCTATCTGCTGACTTGTCATGATTTTACTATTGTTTCTGCTCCCAGGGCTTTCCTTCAGAGGCAGCAAATTAAGCTGATTGCCTCCACCATAAGCTTTGTGAGATCCTATTTCTTAAACTAGACAGACTAAGAAAAACGTCCCAACGGATGGAAGGAGGTAGATTTACCAGATGGTGGAGAGACACAGAATCCATACAAAAACAATCAGTCTGTGAGTTCCTCCACCATTATTACCATGACAAATGGAGCAGAGTCATGTCTTTCCTGGCTTAGGTTTTCTCATTTTGTCCTTACCTCTACTTGAAGGCATCTTTCATGTTGATTTTGGCTTCATTTGAAACAAAAGTTCCCTAGTGTCTCAGTGGTTAAGAATCTGGCTGTGGTGCAGGAGTCCTTGGGTTGGGAAGATCCCCTGGAGAAGGAACGGCAACCCACTCCAGTATTCTTACCTAGAGAATTCTATGGACAGAGGAGCCTGGTGGCCTGCAGTCCTTGGGGTTGCAAAGAGTCAGACATGACCGAGCGACTAACACTCACTCAAGTACCATACAAATGTTAGTTTTGGGCCTTCCTGGTGGCTCAGCTGGTAAAGAATCCACCTGCAATGAAGGAGACCTGGGTTTAATCCCTGGGTTGGGAAAATCCCCTGGAGAAGGAAACGGCTACCCAGTCGAGTATACTGGCCTGGAGAACCCCATGGACTGTATAGCCCATGGGGTCGCAGAGTCGGACATGACTTTCCCTTTGTGGGGAGACGCAAATTCAGTTATTCAGCTGAAACAAGATGCTGAAAAGACAGTAGAGTGGAATACATTCTTTTCGGTTTTAATTTATCAAAGAGTTATACAGCTTACTATCTGTCCCGACATTGCTCTAAGAGTTTAAAATATTTTCTGATTTCACCTTCATGTCAACACTGTTAGGTCAGAGCTAAATGATTTGTTAATTGATTTGTCCATGTCACATAGCCAGAGACCAGCTGACCCAGTATTTGACCCTTTCAGAGTGACTCCAAGGTCCACACTTACAACCACAAAGTATGCTCTTATGCCACTTCCCTCTAACAATGTGTGGACAGCAAAATCTTATCACAATCTTTCTTTTTAATTAAAAAAGTTATTTGCAAACTGTCAATTTAAAATAGAACAGCAACAAAATGGAACTACTATTTCTGTTTTAAAGCATATCTACCACTTTAGCAAAACCCAGCTTGAAGAGGAACCATTTTACTTGAAGAAAAAACAACTAAAATATGCTCAGTGTCCTGGATTTAGGTTACACCACAACTACTTGCCAACAATAATTGCACTTGAATTGATAATTTAAAAGAACTGTTCCAGAAAGTGGTTCTCTTTCACAGGAACACCCATTTATAAGTCTTGTAATCTGTGGTTAATTCCTATAGGATTTCATTTATCCCAATTTGTACAAACAAAATTAGGCTAGGTTTCTGTTGTATATACATTTGATTGTATGTAATTAAGAATATATGAGCTCAGTACTCCTACTATATCTAATATTATTTTACAGCAAATTCTCAGAGTGTTCTATACTGTGGGGAATTTGTCTCACACAATATAAGATGAGGCAGTAATTGAAAATGAGATTATGTGCTTTGAGAGAGGAAAATGTTAAGGAGAAACTGATTGTAAAATAGATAAACTAACAATGATGAGTTAAAGAATACCTTACCACTAGCTTGCATTTCATAGTTCCTCTCATCCCACAATCTGAGATCTCAAGTAAGACCTGCTCCATTTAATCCAAAAAAGAAAATTTGGTTACAGATTAATTGGTGGATGGTTTAGAGTGTTGTAGCTAATTTAGTAAGGAGTAAGAACTCAGATTTTCCACTGATATAAAAAATCAATAGGAAGTTGTTCCTGTCTTATCAAAACAGCAATAATCCAAAGCATACTTATTAGAAGAAATATTAAAAAAAATTTAGAAAGAAAAAATTATAAAATTATTTCAAACAAAAGCAGAACAAATGGAAAGATATATTATGTTCTTGAAGAGAACTCTATATCATATAAATATCATCTCTCCTTACATATCATGTCTGACTGCTGTGAACCCATGGACTATAGCCTGCCAGGCTCCTCTGTCTATGGAATTCTCCAGGTAAGAATACTGGAGTGGGTAGCCACTCCCTTCTCCAGGGGATCTTCCTGACTAAGGCTAGAACCTTGGTCTCCTGCATTGCAGGTGGATTCTTCACCATCTGAGCCACCAGGGAAGCCTCATTTATAAATTAACAAAACCTAAATAAGAATAGCTCTTTGAATTTTTTTTCAAAACTAGACATGTTGGTTATAAAAGTCTGGAAAAAGATAAGCAATACAAGTAAGCAAAAGTCTTAAACAGAGAAATGTGAAGGAGTGGTCTTACAGACATTTAATATATTTTAAAGCCTCATAATTAAAATTGCATGATATTGACTCATTAATAGGCAAACCAATGAAACAGAAAATCTAGAAATAAACCAAAGTACATATAGAAACTTAATATGTGATAAACACAGCATCACAAACAATTGGGGGAAATGAGTTCTTAGTAAGTGGTTTTGAGACAACTAGAGAGTCATATGGTGGGAAGGAAGGAGAAAAAAAACATATCCAGCTTTTATACCAAGTGAATTGTAACCTAAATGTAAAAAAAAAAAAAAACACAAAATTACTAGACACAAGCATCACCAAATTTCTGAATGACCTATGAGTAAGAAAAACTTTCCTGACCAAGACTCAAAACTCAGAAGCAGTAAGGGCAAATGCTGATATATCTGACTACATTTTACAAATTTAATAATTATAATTTCATAAGGCAAAAACAGTTCATTAGCAAGGTAAAAACACAAATGACAAACTGGGAAGATTATTAGAAATTTGTATCTCAGACAAGAGATTAACACCTTTTATAGAAAAAGATTGCGGCCGTCAAATGAGGTTAGATTTTGCTGTAGTAATGAACAACCTGAAACATTTCAATGGCATAAAACAACATTATTTCCTGCTTACGCTATGTGTCCTTTATTAGTCAGCAGGGAGCTCTACAGTCATATTGCCTCAGGGACCCTAACTAACGGAGGCTTCATCTCCAACCTGCTTCCACAGCAGCGGAAACAGGAAAAGGGGCATGCCTGACCAAGGGCTGGTTCTTTAAGCATCTGCAAAGAAAGTACTTCAGTTCTTGTTTTATTGGCCAAAGCAAGTCTCATGGAGATGCTGGATTATATGGGTGGAAGTATCAACCTGTGTGAACAGCGATAACAAACCCTACAAGGAAGTTTTAGCAATGAAAAAAATAAGACATATAACTCTGTATGAGAGATGACCAATAGATATGCTTCCAGTAGGGTTTTCAAACATGGCACTATTAACATTTTCAGTCAGATAACATTTCGCTGTGGGAGTGCTGCCTCATAGATCATGAGATGTTTAGCAGCGCCTCTGGCATCTATCCATGAGATGCCAGCAGCACAGCCCTCCACTCGTGACAGCCAAAAATGTCTCTGGATAGTCCAAATGTCCCCTGGGGGGCAAAGTCACCTGCAGTTGAGAAACAATGCTTTATAGAAAATGAAATGAATGCAAATGATCCTTAAACATAAGAATATCTGCTTACCCTCACCCATAATAAGAGAAATGTAAATCAAGCAACAACACACCATTTACCGCTCATAAGATTGGATAAAATCTAAAAGTTCATCAACATCATCTCTTCGCAAAGATACAAGGGAAATCCCAATATGCTTTAAATGGAAGCAAGTTACAGAAAAGTGTTTAGAGGATGCCACTTTCTACCCATTATTAATCATTGTTAATTATTATAAAAGAAGGGAATACAAATGTGTATTTGTATTTATTTAATTTTTGAAAAGAAACTACAAAGAACAGACTAGACTAAAAATATGTTTACCTATAGGTGAAGGGAGGAAACCAGACAAGGGAACAGGCATGAAAGCCAGACAGCTAAATATCCCTTGTTTGTGGTTTTGATTTTGTACATATTTTGCATAGCCTATAAAAAAATTAAAGCAATTTCCCAAATTTAAAAATAAATAAGTGTAACAATACAAAGTTGATGGCATAATCACAGAGAAGAATTATTTCAAATATTTTAAAGCACAGCCTGTGTATGTCAATAATGAATTACATTCTAAGTCACAAAGAACCCCAAGAAAATCTTAAGTTACATTTAAATGTCTTATTGTTAGTAGTGATAATATCACTGTTATTTTGAAATTGTGTATAACTCCAATATTATATCTATTTGGATAAAGAAAATAAATAATGTCATTAGAAATCAAGATTCAAAATGTAAAAGGAAAGTGGTATAAAATCAAAATGATGAACTCGTGATTTACTTTTCTCTTTCTAAAAAAATACATATTAATAGGTAGCTCTGACTATGGAAAGAGTCTGGGAACGATGATAGCTCAGTAGGAACAAGCACACCTAACAACTACTTTTTTTAGTGATCTCTAAACACCACTTTCAAGGTGGGCAGGTAATATATTGGGTTGGCCCAAAAATTCATTCAGGTTTTTCATACCATCTTATGGAAAAATCCAAACAAACTTTTTGGCCAACTCAATGTAAAATGAGCCTGAGACCTTGTTATGCCATAAATCAACAAAGCTATCAGAGACCAGCAGAGCCATGCCATGAGGATACGGGAACTGACCTGAATGAGCCCACTGCCTAAAGAGGGCTGTGACAGAGCCGAGAAAACTTTAGCGTCGAAGAAAGTAAAACATCAGATTTATAAAAATCTATTAATTTATCAAGACTGGACAAAATAAACCTACAACCACCACCTCCTCGGCCACCATTGACCTAGGATATCAACTTTCTATTCTGAAATAATAAACTGATAGTAAAGGGAAATAATTATTTCCCTGTCTGTTCCGCACAAACTCTTCTTGAAGGCAACCAAATTATTGATGAGGGAAAGAATTTCAACCCTAATGTGGAAGGAATAACAGAGCTGTGCAATCACTGTCAATGACTGCTAGAACTGGGGGGTTGCTGGGACCCTTTCAAATAGGAATGGGGCTGAAAACACCTGGACCTACTAACCAGGTTTAGCACCATTAAGTGTGAGACAACTCACTTTATAGGCCTCCTGATATTATATCAGGCACAGCACTTCCTTTGAAGTACTCTCAAAAAAATTTAATGGAATATAATTGCCTCTAAATGTAACAACCAATTTACAGGCAGTATGTGAGATAAAGGAACAAACGGATACCACAAAGATGCAGTCAGTCAAGTCCAGAGTGAGACATTCCACAGCACCATTGATGGTTTCTTTAACAAATTAATGACATTAAGGAAAAAGGGGATGGAGGGACAGAGAACCTATTACAGACAGAAGAAGTTGTAAGAAATATTTCAACTAAATATAAATGTAGGCTTTATTTAAATCTTGCTTCATAAGCCAACCAGAAAAGGCACTTCTGAAAAAAATTGGGAAATGTTTAAATGGCCGTAACCTTTAGATTACACAAAGGAATTGGTGTTATTTTTTATTAGGTATAACAACAGTATTGTAATAATATCTTTAAGCCCTTGTCTTTTAGCAACACCTACAGAAGTATTTATAGATAAAATAATATGAAGTCTGGGATTTAAAAAAAAAAGGAAAGCAAGTCATGGCATGGGGACAAAGATAAAACTGGTAAATTGCTGCCAACTGATGAACATAGGTGATAGATCTATTGGAGTTCAATATACTAATTACCTTTGCTTTTAAGGATGTTTGAAAAGTTCCATAATAGAGAGATTTTTAAAGCTCTTGGAAAGTGCAGGTGTGACCCTGTCAACCATTGACAGCTCTACCCAGAACAAAACTGATATTCCCTGATACAGCTATGGAGCACAGACCTCATGTACTTGATAATACACCACCATATTTTGTTTATCTTCCACCCTCCTTACTCATTTCATATCCCAATTCTACATGACCCCAGGACAAGGAAATAAGGGATTGAACATAGCCCAAAACAATAATAGACAATGTGTGTCAGCTGGTTCCACATCATAAAAACATTTGATTGAGGGTCAGCTTGATTTAGGGTACTACTAGACTTATGCTGGATGAGAAGTATCTTTATCAGGACCCCGATATGGACTCTGCACAATAGTGGCAATATTTAGATATCAAAGCTCAATAAAAAAAATGACACATTCCCCAAATTCATAAATGTGCCCCTTTCTGGCACCGCTTGTTTCTCTACGGACCACAACACAGAAGGAGCTCATTAGAAATGAAATACACAGGGTATGTGACAACTTTGCAACCCTCTGAAGCTTCAGGGCTAGTGGGCTAGACAGGCAAACAACAATACTAAAAAATCATTCCAAACAGCATCTTATTCCTTTATGAAATATTTGTTGCTATTGTAAAAAAGGAAATTGTGACACAGAGATCAGCTGAAGGAACACTTATGCCACTGTATTACTTAAAGCCAGTAGACTTTTGTTCATTTATTTATATGTTTGTTTATTTGTTTGTTTATTGCCACACCTCAATTGTAGGATCTCAGTTCCCTGACCAGGATGGAACCTGTGCCCCCTGCGGTGGAAGCACGGGGTCTTAACTACTGGACCCCTAGAAAGGACCCCAGTTATGCCATTTTAAATGATAAAAATTAAACTTCTGAAAAAATTCCTTCTGAGTCACAGGAAGCACAAAGGTTTTAGCGTCAGTCAAGGCTATCTTCAAATCTTACTTTCCTATTATTTACCCAACTGGTATTTCATGTGCAGGATGCTGGTTTGTCAAGTGGATATGAAAATGCTTGTTTAATAAGGCATAAGGTTTAAAGATCTTACACACACACACACACACAAGTGCTTAGTAGAACACATGTGTGTGTTTGTGTGTATACATATGCATGCACTCAGTTGTGTCTGGCTCTTTGCCACCCCATAGACTGTAGCCCACCAGGCTCCTTTGTCCGTGGAATTTTCCAGGCAAGAACACTAGAGTGAGTTGCCATTTCCCTCTCCAGGGGATCTTCCCAACCTAGGGACTGAACTTGTGTCTCTTGTAGCTCTTACATTGGTAGGTGGGTTCTTTACCAGCTAAACCACCAGGGAGGCCCATAATGAGAACTAAATAAATAGTAGTTATTACAGTTACATAAGCTAAATTGATGAAATTTTCTAGCCATTTAAGATGGAAGATTCTAAAACGATTTTGCTGCAAAACCAGAAAAAAAGGAATTTGAACAAACCATTTTCAAGACTATTTCCAATGCATAACAAGACATGAACACTTTATGGATCACTTATCAGTGTTGAATACAAGTCTCCTCTGATGTGGTAGGAACAGATATCTAACTCTACTCACAGAAGCCAAAATTACATTACAAAAATGCCTTGGGTGAAGAAAATTGCTGGTCAGTGGAAATTTCAGTACACTGTTTCCTACTACCAAGCATGAAATTTCCATCAGTCCATTTACCACATCACTTGAATTGCTTCTGATTGATTCCTGCCCAGTCTGATGTGCAGTTCCCATGGCTATGCCCACTTTGTGTGCTTATCCATTACCTTGCCTCTAATGCTTTTACCTTTTTCATTATCCTGTCAATATAGTCTTTCTTCAGGGTCAAAGGGGTATTGGGTCAGGACCCTCGTGGATGCCAAAAATCCGAGGATGTTGAAGTGCCTTATATAAATTGGTACAGTACTGCCATATAACCTTCGCACATCCTCCCATATACTTTAAAGCATACATAGATTACCTATAGTACCTAATATAATGTTAGTACTATGTAAATAGTTTCCAGCATGAGGCGAATTCAAGTTTTGCTTTTTGGAAATTTCCAGAGTTTTTTTCCAAATATTTTTGGAGACATGGAGAATTGGCTGTACTTGATTATCCATTTCTTATAGCCTAACTTCATAAATTTATTAGGAAGGTCATTTTTAGTATATGATAATTTAGGTAGACTAACTCTTACCTATTGCTTTGCAAACACCATTTATAGAACAAAGTATTAGTGCAAACAAACATGCCTCAGTCAGCTGCTCATTCTTTGGCATTTGCAAAACACTTTGTATATGTTTGTGTTAATAATAATAATAGCTAATATCTATTGACCATTCCTCATGTGTCTGAAACGTATTGAATAGCATAAGCCTAAATATCAATCCAGCGAAGAAGGTACTATTATTATCTCCATTGTAAAACATAGAAACTTGAGCTTAGAAAAGTTAGTTTCTGAAATTCACACAGCAAGTCCATGGAAGAATCAGAATAAGAGTTCAGTATATCAGATTCTAGAGTCCTTCCTTTTGTTTCTATCATCTATTATTATTTAAGATTCTGTCTTGTAATTACAGTATAATCTCTTAATATTATATATAAAATAATAAAAATATAAGCTTCAAGCCAATAAAGATTATGTGTCATTCATCTGTGTGTCCCCAGTGCTTTAAACTAGACCCTGGCAGGTACACAATCAATCTTTGGTGAATGAAAAACCCAATTGATATCAAACAAAACTGTAAAATCTTCAGTAAAGTTGTGAGATTTTGCTTGTTTTGTTTAACCAGCTGAAGAATTTAGTATGGCCCATTAACCAACAGACTAACATAGTAATTTTTAAAAACATTTTCATTTATTAATTTAACCCAAAACCCCTGAGAACTTTACATGAGAGAAAAAAAAATACTAAAGTAGTCTAGTATTTTTGAGGTACTTTAAAGTAAACTCCCTTTCCCTGTTCATAAACTCCTAGTTGTACTAAAATCCAGTTCTCTGCCAACTCTGCACATAGCCTGAGAAACTCAATGTGGCTGTTAGTAACTAAGTCATGTCTGGCCCTTTGTGACCCCATGGACTGTAGTCCACAAGGCTCCTCTGTCCATGGAATTCTCCAGCAAGAATATTGGAGTGGGTTGCCATTCTCTTCTCCAAGGGATCTTCCTGACCCAGGGATTGAACCCAGATTTCCCACAATGTGACTAGAGAAAAGCAAACCACCACACAATGAATGTCACTCTACACTTATTTCCAGCTATTAGGAGATGCAGAAGGCATGAGTTCGATCCCTTGGTCAGGAAAATCCCCTGGAGGAGTAAACGGCAACCCACTCCAGTATGCTTGCCTGGAAAATTCTGGACAGAGGAGCCTGGCGGGCTACAGTTCATGGTGTTGCAAAGAGTCAGACCTGACTGAGCACACATGCACACCAGTTATGTCAAAAGGGCTCTAGATACATTCTGGCAATTCTCACTTCCCTGGTCCCTTCACTGTCCTACTTGCCCAGAAATCTATTTCACACTCCTCTTTTCAAACTGCAAATGCCTCCTCTGCCTCCTACCCCAGGGGAAGCCATCAGAAGAATAACTTCCATGGGTTCCCCCACCGCACCTAATACACTGCATACCCTGCCTCACTGGCAGTTAGACATGGTGAACTGTCCAAGCTCCTAGCGAGCACTAGCTCGCCCATGTTTCCATGGTTCTCATCTGTGGAAGAAGTGGAAGTGAAAGTTGCTCCATCATGTCTGACTCTTTGCAACCCCATAGACTATAGAGTCCATGGAATTCTCCAGGCCAGAATGCTGGATACCAGCTGGGTAGCTGTTCCCTTCTCCAGGGGATCTTCCCAACCAAGGATCAAACCCAGGTCTCCAGCATTACAGGTAGATTCTTTACCAGCTGAGCCACCAGGGAAGCTCAAGTTCCTAGCAAGGAACAGCTCGCCCATGTTTCCATGGTTCTCGTCTGCTCTCACTTAATCAAGGTCATGGCTTCTGCAGTTGCTCCTCCTCTCCTCTGCATCACCAGTTTTCCTCTCTGCTGGATCAGCAGTATTATTTTATTCTTTTGAAACACTTCTTTCTCTTGGCTTGAGACATCACTCCCTCTTGGGATCTTTTTCTACTTGGACAACTTCTCTCAGTCCCTTTTGCTGATTTTTTCTCATCTTCAAAAACTTTAAATGCTAGAGTACCAAGACCTCTTCTGTTCTCTATACACACTTGCAGATGATCTCAGGTCTATAAATTCCATCTACACACTATGACCCACAATCTCAATTTCTTCCAAAACTCCTGTCTCTCATATACAGCATTTCCACTTGGATGATTAAAGGCATCCAAAACTGAACTTTTGATTTCCAACCCCAAAACTTACTCCTCTCCAAATTTTTCCCATTCCAATAAATGGCAACACCATTCTTCTTGTTGTTCAGGCCAAAAGCTTTACAGTAACTCTTTCCACTCTATCAGCAACTCTTGTTGGCACTATCTTAAGAATAAGTATAGAATCTGACCACTGCTCACTGCCCCTGTTAACATACTAACTGAAATCACTAGAGAGACAATTAGCCTCCCAGCTGGGACCCCTGCTTCTGTCCCTGCCCCTCTTCAGTCTGCTGAAGAAGATCAGAGTGATAATCTTAAAAATACAAGTCAGCTCTTGCTACTTCCCTTTTCTTTCCTTCTTTATCTTTCCATTCCTAGAAATTAAGTCTTAAGGCCATGAAGAAAAGCAAAGCAAGGCAAGCTTCCTCCAGTTGGGAGTACTGCAGTGGCTCAGAATAGTGTTATAATCTGAGTGGAATAAGTAGTGTCCACATAGGAGGGCTTCCTGCAGCAGGAAGTCAGAGCTTTGCTGAGGGGAAGACTAAAGTCAGGAGGGCCTCCATAGACAGGGGTGGCCCGGGACAGGGAATCACAGGCCAAGCAGAGTAAAGAGAGGATCAGTGTGGGGAGCAGAGTGACCTCAAACAGGGTAAGAAGGGCATCCATGCAACAGGGTGGTCTGATGTGGAGTGTCCAACAGAGAGGTGGTCCTATGCAAGAGGAGGAAGGAGTTCACTTGGGTGTGTAGGGAATGGCCAGGGATAAGACATTAGGTTCAAGAACTCAAGCAGGGAGAGGAAGACCTTCACAAGAGAATGTGGCCAGGGAGTATCGGAGCCCCTGAGGCAAGAAGGATATCCGTACTACTTCTACTGCCACCTAGACACCACAGTGTGTCCGTACAGGTGAGTGACCAAGGGCAGAGGTCAAGACCTAAGCAAGGTGGGGAGGAGGTCCACACACAGGGGCAGGCCAGCAGGGGGGAGCAAGAATCTGAACATAAGATGGTTTATGCAGGCAGGCAGCTAGTTGTGCCTGTTAAAGTCCAAGCAGGGCAAGGAGAGCATCCACGTAAGAGGAACAGGCACACATGACCTCTTAGAGCACCGGTGTGCTAAAACAGCATCCCCTCCCCTGGAAGGTGCACCAGCAACATTAAGAATCTGGATACCTACAAGGAGTTGGTCAGATCAGTAAATACATTTAGGGTAAAGCGAGCAAGTTTCTCACTGTTGAGTTACAAATATGGAAACAGAGAAAAAAAATATAATTTCACTAGAATGTGGATGGAATATTTGTGTGACCTCATAGTTTTAAATTTATAGAGAAAGGGAAATAAATATCAGTATGTATGTGATTGTGTGTATGTAAATGGTTGAATTTTTAACAATTAACTCAAACTACAAACTAAGAAAACTAAGATCATGGCACCTGGTCCCATCAGTTCAGTTCAGTTCAGTTCAGTCGCTCAGTCATGTCCCCCTCTTTGCAACCCCATGGCCTGCAGCATTGCATGCCTCCCTGTCCATCACCAACTCCCAGAGTATACCCAAACTCATGTCAGTTGAGTCAGTGATGCCATCCAACCATCTCATCCTCTGTCGTCCCCTTCGCCTTCTGCCTTCAATCTTTCCCAGCATCAGGGTCTTTTCCGATGAGTCAGCTCTTCACATCAGGTGGCCAAAGTATTGGAGTTTCATCTTCAGCAGCAGTCTTTTCAATGAACACTCAGGATTAATATCCTTTAGCATGGACTGGTGGGATCTCCTTACAATCCAAGGGACTCTCAAGAGTCTTCTCCAACACCACATTCAAAACCATCAATTCCTTGGTGCTCAACTTTCTTTATACTCCAACTCTCACATCCATACATGACTACTGGAAAACCACAGCCTTGACTAGATGGATCTTTGTGGCAAAGTAATGTCTCTGTTTTTTAACATGCTGCCTAGGCTGATCATAACTTTCCTTTCGAGAAGTAAACGTCTTTTAATTTCATGGCTGCAGTCACCATCAGCAGTGATTTTGGAGCCCCCCAAAAAATAAAGTCAGCCACTGTTTCCACTGTTTACCCATCTATTTCCCATAAAGTGATGCAACCGGATGCCATGCCCTTAGTTTTCTGAATGTTGAGCTTTAAGTTAACTTTTTCACTCTCCTCTTTCACTTTCATCAAGAGGCTCTTTAGTTCTTCTTCACTTTCTGCCATAAGGGTGGTGTCATCT
>ML661338.1:15119867-15259683 GCA_007570785.1 Antilocapra americana
GGTGGTGTCATCTGCATATCTGAGGTTATTGATATTTCTCCGAGCAATCATGATTCCAGCTTGTGCTTCTTCCAGCCCAGCATTTTCATGAAGTCCTCTGTATTTAGGTAAATAAACAGGCTGACAATATACAGCCTTGATGTACTCTTTTTTCTCTTTGGAACCAGTCTGTTGTTCCATGTCCAGTTCTAACTGTTGCTTCTTGACCTGCATACAGATTTCTCAAGAGACAGGTCAGGTGGTCTGGTATTCCCATCTCTTTAAGAGTTTTCCACAGTTTATTGTGATCCACAAGTCAAAGGATTTAGCATAGTCAATAAAGGAGAAATAGTTGTTTTTCAGGAACTGTCTTGCTTTTTCAGTGATCCAGCAGATGGTGGCAATCTGATCTCTGGTTCCTCTGCCTTTACTAAATCCAGCTTGAACATTTGGAAGGTCACAGTTTACGTATTACTAAAACTACTACTACTTGGCTTGGAGAATTTTGAGCATTACTTTACTAGCATGTGAGATGAGCGCAATTCTGCGGTAGTTTGAGCATTCTTTGGCATTGCTTTTCTTTGGGATTGGAATGAAAACTGATATTTTCCACTGCTATGGCCAATGCTGAGTTTCCCAAATTTGCTGGCATATTGAGTGCAGCACTTTCACAGCATCATCTTTTAGGATTTGAAATAGCTCTACTGGAATTCCATCACCTCCATTAGCTTTGTTCATAGTGATGCTTCCTAAGGCCCACTTGACTTCACATTCCACGATGTCTGGCTCCAGGTGAATGACCACATCATCATGATTATCTGCGACATGAAGATCTTTTTTGTACAATTCTTCTGTGTATTCTTGCCAACTCTTCTGAATATCTTCTACTTCTGTTAGATTCATACCATTTATGTCCTTTATTGAGCCCATCTTTGCATGAAATATTCCCTTGGTATCTCTAATTTTCTTGAAGAGATCTCTAGTCTTTGTCAGTCTATTGTTTTCCTCTATTTCTTTGCACTGATCACTGAGGAAGGCTTTCTTATCTCTCCTTGCTATTCTTTGGAACTCTGAATTCAAATGGTTATATCTTTCCTTTCCTCCTTTGCTTTTCACTTCTCTGCCTTTCACAGCTATTTGTAAGGCCTTCTCAGACAGCCATTTTGCTTTTTTGCATTCCTTTTTCTTGGGGATGATCTTGATCTCTGTCTCCTGTACAGTGTCACAAATGTCCGTCCTTAGTTCATCTCGCACACTGTCTATCAGATATAGTCCCTTAATCTATTTCTCACTTCCACTGTATAATCGTAAGGGATTTGATTTAGGTCATACCTGAATGGTCTAGTGGTTTTCCTGACTTTCTTCTATTTAAGTCTGAGTTTGGCAATAAGGAGTTCATGACCTGAGCCACAATCAGCTCCCGGTCTTGTTTTTGCTGACTATATAGAGCTTCTATATATTATATTATATTATATTATATATATACATTATATATTCTGCAAAGAATATAATCAATCTGATTTCAGTGTTGACCATCTGGTGATGTCCATGTGTAGAGTCTTCTCTTGGGTTGTTGGAAGAGGGTGTTTGCTATGACCAGTGCGTTCTCTTGGAAAAACTCTATTAGCCTTTGCCCTGCTTCATTCTGTACTCCAAGGCCAATTTGCCTGTTACTCCAGGTGTTTCTTGACTTCCTACTTTTGCATTCCAGTCCCCGATAATGAAAAGGACATCTTTTGGGGGTATTAGTTCTAAAAGGTCTTGTAGGTCTTCATAGAATCATTCAGCTTCTTCAGCATTACTGGTTGGGGCATAAACTTGGATTACTGTGATATTGAATGGTCTCCCTCGGAAGTGAACAGAGATCATTCTGTCATTTTTGAGACTGCATTCAAGTACTGCATTTCAGACTGTTTTGTTGACTGTGATGGCTACTCCATTTCTTCTAAGGGATTCTTGCCCACAGTGTTAGATATAATGGTCATCTGAATTAAATTCACCCATTCCAGTTCATTTTAGTTCACTGATTCCTAAAATGTCGATGTTCATTCTTGCCATCTTGTGTTTGACCACTTCCAATTTGCCTTGATTAGTGGACCTAACATTCCAGGTTCCTATGCAGTATTGCTCTTTACAGCATAAGATCCTGCTTCCATCACCAGTCACATCCACAACTGGGTGTTGTTTTTGCTTTGCCTCCATCTTTTCATTCTTTCTGGAGTTATTTCTCCACTGATCCCCAGTAGCATATTGGGGATATGAACCGACCTGGGGAGTTCATCTTACAGTGTCCCATCTTTTTGCTTTTTCATACTGTTCATTGGGTTCTCAAGGCAAGAATACTGAAGTGGTTTACCATTTCCTTCTCAAGTGGACCACATTTTGTCAGAACTCTCCACCATGACCCATCTGTCTTGGGTGGCCCCACACGGCATGGCTCACAGTTTCATTGAGTTAAACAAGGCTCTGGTCCATGTGATTAGATTGCTTAGTTTTCTGTGACTGTGGTTTTCAGTCTGTCTGCTGTCTGATGGAGAAGGATAAGGGGCTTATGGAAGCTTCCTGATGGGAGAGAATGACTAAGGGAAAAACTGGGTCTTGCTCTGATGAGAGGGGCCATGCTCGGTAAATCTTTAATCCAAATTTCTGTTGATGGGTGAAGCTGTGTTCCCTCCCTACTATTTACCTGGGGCCAAACTATGGTGGAGGTAATAAAGATAACGGTGACCTCCTTCCAAAGATCCCATGCATGTACTGCTACACTCAGTGCCCCAAGCCTGCAGCAGGCCCCCACCAACCCACGCCTCCGCTAGAGACCCCTGGACACTCACAGGCAAATTTGGGTCAGTCTCTTGGGGGGGGTCACTGTTCCCTTCTCCTGGGTCCTGGTGCACAAGGTTCTGTTGTGCCCTCCAAGAGTCTATTTCCCAGTCTTATGTAAGTTCTGGCAGCTCTACATGGGGTTAATGGTGACCTCCTCCAAGAGGACTTATGTCATACCAAGTCTGCTGCACCTAGAGACCCTGTCCCTGTGGCAGTTCACTGCTGACCCATACCTCCACAGCAGATGCTCAAAAACACAGTTCTGTCTCAGTCTCTGTGGGGACCCTGGGTCCTGTGCACACAAGGTTTATTTGAGCCCTCTTAGCGTCTTTAGTGGGAATGGGGTTTGATTCTAATCGCAAATTCGTCCCTCCTACCGTCTTGCTGGGGCTTCTCCTTTGCTCTTGGATGTGGGGTATCTCCTCACAGCTGCTCAAGCGCCCATCATGTTACTGGGGTTTCTCTGACTTTGGACGTGGGATATCTCCTCTCAGCCGCTGGCTGTTCCTGTGCAGCACAGCTACCTCATGCCACTCCCATCTCTGGTTCCATCACTTTATAGTAAACAGACAGGGAGACAGTAGAAACAGTAACAGGCTGTAACAGTTAACAGCTGGACTATACAACAGTTACAGTTGGACCATACAACAGTAACAGTTAGACTATAATGAAAGCTGAGCACTGAAGAACTGACGCTTTTGAACTGTGGTGTTGGAGAAGACTCTTGAGGGTCCCTTGGACTACAAGGAGATCCAACCAGTCCATCCTAAAGGAAGTCAGTCCTGAATATTCATTGGAAGGACTGATGCTGAAGCTGAAATTCCAATACTTTGGCCACCTGATGTGAAGAACCTACTCTTGAATAAGACCCTGATGCTGAGAAAGATTGAAGGCAGGAGGAAAAGGGGACGACAGAGGAAGAGATGGTTGGATAGCATAACCGACTCAATGAACCTGAGTTTGAGTAAGCTCTGGGAGTTGGTGATGGACAGGGAAGGCTGTTGTGCTGCAGTCAATGGGGTCGCAAAACGTCAGACATCACTGAATGACTGAAACAAACTGAACAAACAGTTTACAAGTAACATATCGAAAACTGAAAGACATAGAAAAATTGAAAGTAAAATGGTGAAAAAAGATACACCATGCAAAAACTAAAGAGGAAATCAAGAGCCAAATTTCAAAGAACTTTACATGACACACTAAGGACTCCGGATTTAACCACTGTGATAGGTTGGTAGTAAGAGATACAGTCTATTTCTTGAGCAAGCAGTTGATTGGTGAGAAGTACAGTCAGGGTGACTGCTAGGTAATAAAAATTTAATGAAAAGAATGCAGCCCATTCAA
The DNA here is from genome assembly GCA_007570785.1 of Antilocapra americana. Lineage (NCBI taxonomy): Eukaryota > Metazoa > Chordata > Mammalia > Artiodactyla > Antilocapridae > Antilocapra > Antilocapra americana. The sequence goes on from ML661338.1 coordinate 15,124,014, forward strand.
CTGTGAGGTGGCTGGAATTTATTTTTTTCTGTTCAAGTGAAGCCCATTGATCGCTCACACAATCTAGCTAACACAAGGTGGCATTGTGTTAATTCACTTGGTGGCAATTCACCAAGTCCAGGATCTTTTTATTTGTCCAGAACACTCTTCCAACAGTATTCCAGAGTTTATCAGACTCAGTGAAATTTACTCTGACAAAGCATACCAAAATTTGCTTTATAAAACCAACATGCTGATTCATTAATATTTAATGAAGGGAAAAAAAACTTATGGGTCAGACTGACCAGCTTATTCTCTTCCTGTACTTACACCAGAAGCTGTACCAGAAGATGACCTCATGAACATGAAATTTATATGGTTTTTCTCTGCTCCCTTTCCTCACTTCAGATCCATTTTCTGCCCTTCTGTCCTTGGCACTATATCCAGAGAGGCTAGCCTCTATCGCCTGGCACACACACCCCTACTTTCCTAGCCAGAGGCTTGTATTTGGATTCTGCTATTAAAGCACCTTAAAACTCAACGTTCAAAAAACTAAGATCATGACATCTGGTCCTATCACTTCATGGCAAATAGATGGGGAAACAATGGAAACAGTGACAGACTTTATTTTCTTGGGCTCCAAAACACTGCAGATGGTGACATGAAATTAAAAGACAGTTGCTCCTTGGAAGAAAGGCTATGACCAACCTAGGCAGCATATTAAAAAGCAGAGACATTACTTTGTTGACAAAGGTCCATCTAGTCAAAGCTTTGGTGAGAGTTGGACTATAAAGAAAGCTGAGTGCCAAAGAATTGATGGTTTTGAAGTGTGGTGTTGTAGAAGACCCTTGAGAGTCCCTTGGACAGCAAGGAGATCAAACCAGCCAATCCTAAAGGAAATCAGTCCTGAATATCCATTTGAAGGTCTGATGCTAAAGCTTAAGCTCCAATACGTTGGCCACCTGTTGCAAAGAACTGACTCACTGGAAAAGACCCTGATGCTGGGAGATTTAAGGCAGGAGGAGAAAGGGATAACAGAGGATGAGACGGTTGGATGGCATCACTGACTCAATGGACATGAGTTTGAGCAAGCTCTGGGAGTTGGTGATGGACAGGGAAGCCTGACGTGCTGTAGTCCAGGGGTTGCAAAGAGTCAGACACAACTGAGTGACTAAACTGAACTGATTAAAGCACCAGCAGGAAACTCAAGCGAGGGAAAAGAAACAGTTGGGATGTTTTCTCCTTGCTCCCTCCTTGCCTGGTTCCATTTTTCTGGCAGGAGCCTCATCCCTCGAGACCACAGCTGCCACTGGGAATCTCATCATCTGTGGTCCAGCTCTACTCTCACCAGGCTCTGACCTGAAAACATCACCTCCTCCACCAGGAAGATAATAATTTCCAGTTGTTCTAGTCTCTGTGGGCCACCTCAGTATCCAAGGTCTGGTCTCTCAAACTGCCCACACCTCTCTAAGTGTCTTTGTCAGAATTATCTGGGCTGAATTGCACTTCCTGTCATTGGAATGATTATTTCAGATGGAATAATGTTTCAGAAACACCAAGAATTTTCATATTCTACTTGGGGTGGCCTATGATCTCAATTTAAGCAGAACTGAGGTGGGATTCAGAACTTTCTGTTTTCTGGTCAGGTGAGAGACCCTAATCCTACCTGACTTCACCATTTCTGCTTACCTATATGATGATTTATTTAATGTTTTCTTGAAATCGGTTCATTTTGTTTCCTTGTTACTTTTAAAAGAAACTTTCAATCACTGCCCAAAATAGAAAACTAACATCATTTGCCTTTGATTAATTCAAGAAAATATATTGTAGAAATAAAAGTAAATGGAAACTAAGCGGTAATATTAAATTTAACTAGAAACTATTACTACTTGTGAAGGGATCTGAGCCTGAGGCCTGCTCTGTCTAGACTTAAAGGTAGGATTAATGAGTATCAGGCATTAAAGACATACTAGCCCCAAAATTAAACTTTCTGCTTGCTGTATCAGAACATCTGGGAGGAATTTTAAGTGGATAACATTCTCACTACAGAAGTCTATGTTGTTTATGAATGTGAATGTATTACCTACACCATCTTGATTGTGCCTGGTAGTATGCACCCCATCCTCGGAAGACAATAGCTTAAAGGATGGTCAGAAGCTTAACAAAATCAGGACTTCCGGGTGGTCTAGTGGTTAAGACTCTGTGCCTCAAATGTAGAGGGTAAGGGTTTGATATCTAGTCAGGAACCAAGTTTCCACATGCCACACAACAAGTCAAAAAAAAAAAAAGTAGCTAACAGAATCAGGCTCTACTATTCTGACATCCCAGTCTTCACCGTAGATATATAATCAGCAGACTAACTGGATGCTACATTGGCCTGACAGGACCCATTTTACCCATCAGCAGTTGGTTCTCACTTTATTTCTATGATTCCAAGTCCTATTCTAATGGACAAAGTTTTATCTTTCCGTATAGTAATCCTTTTACAGGAAATAATTAAATCTTTTAAACCACAGAACAATAACTTTGCAAGTCTCTATTAGAGTATGTGTTTGTTACACATTTTAACTCTTTCAATATAATCTTTCTTTCCTTTTCATATTTTTAAAAGGTCACATGCTGTTATATTCATGTTATCTATATATAGGTGTTATATTCACCTATAATTACACAATACTCTGGCACCTTGATGGAAGGGGTGTTCATACATGTGTGTGCACAATCATGTCTGACTCTTTGTGACCCCATAAACTATATCCCACCAGGCTCCTCTGTCCATGGAATTTTCCAGACAAGAAATACTGGAGTAGGTTGCCATTTCCTTCTCCAGGGGGAGTGGTAGATATACGAGCAGTGGCCAGATCTAATGTCATAGAAGAAAGGACATTAGAGTTTACACTATCAAGATGAACATACTTTCTCTAGATGGAGAATGGAAGCAAAGTTAATCTAAGCAGGAGGAAGGGCATGGGTAACAAGCAATTCTACCTGTTTCATAGAGTTGTTATGATGATTAAATTAGATCATATCCTTAGACCAGAGGTTCCCAACTCATAATTTTTCCCCTCTAAGATTTCCCTGGAGGCTCAGATAACAAAGAATCTGCCCACAGTACTGGAGATTTGGGTTCAATTCCTGGGTGGGGAAGATCCACTGGAGAAAAGAACGACTACCCATTCCACTATTCTTGCCTGGAAAATCCCACAGACACAGGAGCCTGGCGGGCTATAATTCACAGCATCACAAAGAATCAGACATGACCGAGCAACTTTCACTTCAGGGACATTTAATAATGTCTGGAAATGTTTTTTATTGTCATGACTAGGGGTGGCTGCTACTAGCATCTAGTAAGTAAAGATCAGAGATGCTGCTTAATATTAATATCATACAATGCACAGAACCCACCACCACCACAAAGGCTTATTTAGATCAAAATGTGAAAGATGTGAAAGCTGACAAACCTTGACTTATCCTAATGTCTGGCTTACAGTATGCATTCAATTAATGTTTTCCAAAAGAGGAGAAGGAAGAGCAAGAACGGGAATGATGCTGTACAAAGGAGATGAGTTTTCTGCAGCTGCTTCCCCTGACAGTGACCAAGTCATCATAACCCGCTGTCATCAAGTGTGCTCCCTAATCCCAGTCACCAGCTGTCTATCTACATGGACAACTGGACATAGGTGACAAGATAGGAAGTACAGACCTGGTGGGCCCTGGAAGAGCAGTTAAGCACCAGACTACAATGAAGTTTTATAAAAACAGAGAGAGTAATCAGACCTCCCTTTAAACTCTAACACATGGCTACATCTCCTGTCTTGTGAACAAGTGTCTCCGGCCTGAGAACAATAAATGGCAAGACCCAGTAACCAAGGTTGGCAGTTTATTTGGCCCACTAGCCTTGAAATAGTGAATCAGTACAACTCAGATCTAGTGGACCAGACATGTTTTGAAAAGGGACCATAGGGCACTATTTAAACAAATCTTGCATATAAAATCTGGTGGGCCTAAAGACTTCTGTATATGCATGCTCATTTTCTCAATCGTGTCCAACTCTCTGCAACCCCATGGACTATAGCCTGACATTTTCCTCTGTCCAAAGGATTTTCCCAGCAAGAATACTGGAGTGGGTTGCCATTTCCTCCTCCAGGGAATCTTCCCAACCCAGGGAAAGAACCCACCTCTCCTGCACTTCCTGCACTTCCTGCACTGCAAGCAGATTCTCTATCACTGAGCCACCTGCGATCCAAAGTATGCTGTGGCAAAGGTAAAAATGGATGAGGACCAAAAAAAGAGGATTATCTGATGAATATACAGCACCAGTGATAGTGTAGTGTTTTTCAAACTAAGCTTCAGCTAACCACACTTTGGCAGAACAAAATACAGAAGTGAGACTCTGCCAACAGAGCCTGAGCCACAAACCAAAAAGCAATCGACATGTATACATAATGTGGAAAGAGCTGCTTGTCAGATGTTGGTTTTTCTCAGCCACAGCCTCACATGCGGTGGTATCATCTTCAAATGATGAAGGACAGTTTGATTCTTTAAATGCCCAGGCATGTGGGGAACTAATGAAGGATAATGCCCAGTGTTGACAAGTTAATGTCTCATCAGGGACGACCAATTAGGAAATGTGTCATTTAGGGTGCTTCCTATACTTTCAGAATCAACTCAAACAATGTCTTTGTCTGAACTGACATCTCAGCTAAATCCTGAGGCTCTGGAGTCAGAAGGAATTGGGTTTGAATACTAGCACCATTGTTCACTGACTGTGTAATCTAGGAAAAGCTATTCAACATCTCCAAACACCAGTTTCATCAGCTCCAGAATAGAGATGATAATAACAACTACTCTGTGGAATTGCAGTGAGAATTCAATGTAATATTGATACTTCAAGTAGAATTCTTGCCACCACACCCAGTACAGATAACTCTTTTGTAAATACTGGATGCCTGTGGCTATTATCTTAAGTTTATATATTATCTCCTACATTTGAGAGCAAAGGACACAAATCCTATCAAATCATATCATGTTAATAACTGTGAATTGAGGCATAGACTAAAAATAGAACTGTAAACAAAAACTCTGACCCGTGAATTTGTTCATGATTCTTCCCAAAAGTAGACACAGCCTTTCTTCGTTTATCTATTTGCTTTTTTTTTAAAATTTTATTTACTTTATTGTGTTGGTTTTGCCATACATTGACATGAATCCGCCATGGACATACATATGCTCCCCCTCCAGAACCCCCCTCCCTCCTCCCTCCCGATTCCCTCTCCCTGGGACATCCCAGTGCACCAATCCTGAGCATCAAACCTGGGCTGACAATTGATTTCACATATGATAATTAACATGTTTCAATGCCATTCTCCCATATCATCCCACCCTTGCCCTCTTCCACAGAGTCCATGAGACTGTTCTATACATCTGCGTTGCTTTTGCTGTCTCGCATGCAGGGTTCTCATTACCATCTTTCTAAATTCCATATATATGCGTTAGTATACTGTATTTTTGTTTTTCCTTCTGGCTTACTTCACTCTGGATAATAGGCTCCAGTTCCATCCACCTGAGTAGAACTGATTCAAATGAATTCTTTTTAATGGCTGAGAAATATTCCATTGTGTATATGTACCATAGCTTTCTTATCCCATTCATCAGTTGATGGGCATTCTGGTTATCTATTTGAATGCTCCTCCTTCCATGGTTTTCTCACATCTGTATTGCCATTACTTTAGAGATAGATAGATATAGATATATAGCTATTTCTTTTAAATAATTTCTTCCTTGTGTATTTTTCTATCTTTTCTGTGATACTGGCTAACCATTGTGGCAAACTTCAGATACGTGTCAGCATCAGAGCCTCCACTGGGGAAAGTTTGCTATTAGTCACAGCAATCATCCAGTCTCGGAAAGTATAATAAGGAAGTAAAACCATCTTTTCCTAAAATTCAGAAGTTAAGCTCTCCTGCACACCACATATAAGAATATAAATGCCTCTATTGAACTTTAAGCAATAGTTTGCTCCCTAAATAAGTAATTTGATAAAATATAAGTCAGTTTCAGAAACACAGGCTTAGAGAATGAACTTATGGTTGCCTGGGGGGCAGGAATTGGGAAAGAAATAGGGAGTTTGGGATAGTCATGCACACACTGCTATGTTTAAAATAGATAACCAACAATGACCTACTGTATAGCACAGGGAACTCTGCTCAATGTTACATGGCATCCTGGATGCGAGGGGAGTTTGGGGAGAATGGATACATGTACAGGTATGGCTGAGTCCCTTTGCTCTTCACCTGAAACTATCACAACATTGCTAGTTGGCTATACTCCAATACAAAATAAAAAGTGTAAAAAAAAAAAATATATATATATATATATATATATATACACATATGCCAGTTTCAAGGATACAGGTAGAGTAGGAATAGGTTACAACACTAGAATGAAAGGAAGGAAAGAGTGTTAATTAAATTGGTATTTCCTTGGATTTTTTGTGACTGGGAACTTATCAGTCAACATTAGTAGGTGAAAAAAATGATAAAAAAAAATGTCATGAAAGTTAACATTTTTTTGAGGGCTTACTATGTCCCAGGTGCTGTTCTAAGATTTTTATGTATATCAAGGCTTAGCAATCTTATGAAATAGAAACCACGGCAACCTAGTTTTGCAGGATGAAGGAAAGGAAAGTTAGAGAAGTAAAATACTAAGATTACACAGCTAGTAAATGGCAGAATGAATCCAGGTCCTTCCCTTTTAACGTCTACACTGTTAATTTCTAATGCCTCTAAATGAAAGTAAAGCAATATTACCTATCAGACACCATTTAAAATCTAGTCAACAAGCCATTTCACAAAATAACATTATGAAATCAAATGATGCTCTCATAATATAACAATTTATGTGGCTTTGCTTCCTGCCAAAGGTTAAAGTTGTATTTTAAAGACAGTAGGAGAATTTTTTTAGTTTCCTAGACTTGGACAGTGAGCCCACAAAATGTTCAGAATTTGGTGATTGTAATGATCTTAATGGTATTTTTCTCTCCCAAGAACTTAACATTTTTACCAGAAATGCAGATGAAATTTTCTCCAAGCAGTCTAACAAATATAAAGGGAAGTCTTAAATGTTTTCTATTTTTTTTTATTTTCTTATTCTATTTAATTCACAAATGTCCTTGTTTTCCCTTAAATGAATAAAGGAGCTCAATTTTTTTTTCTCTTTAGCTCATAAGCACCATCTAGTGAAGAAACAGAATAATTACAGAACGACTCTTGGTGATCAAGATTTAATCTGTACTATAGATAACAAACAAGGACCTGCTATATAACACATGAAACTCTGTGCAATGTTATACGGCAGCCTGGATGGGAGGGGAGTTTGAGGGAGAATGGATATGTGTATATGTATGGTTGAGGCCCTTCGCTGTTCACCTGAGACTACCACAACATTGTTAATCTGCCATACCCCAGTACAAAATAAAAAGGTTGGGGGAAAAAAAGATTTAATCTGTACTAATAAAGCTTAAACCAGCACAATTTCATATCATTGTTCTCAAATAGGAGATTGATTAAATGCAAACATTATGGCTAAGATTTAGATTATGTATTTCAAGCTTTGTTACTGCTTTAAATTTTTAGAAATAAGAATTAGCTTGCTTTGTATTTCCAGCTCCATTGGCCTTTCTACTACTATTGACTATATGTCCTCAGACGGCATTTTAAGTGGCACGTTTTACTGTATCAATAACCCAGGTTGGTTTTTGGAATATATTTTTCCATATCAGCCCATGTTCTGCTTTTTTCTCCTTTCATATCTCACACTGAAGTTTTTTAATACATTCACCCAAAACTTTATCAAAGACATCTCTGTCCTCAGGAGTTCAGAGACCAATAGGTACAGACTTCAGGGAAACAAAGTATTAGAGGTGTTACGATGGAATATAATGTAATGTAGAATCACAACACTATAACTAGTCAATTCTAATCAGAAGGGTCAGAAAAAACTGACTACCACTTTGCAATTTCCTCAGAGGGCAAGAAGCACATGTTATTCTACAGAAGTTCTTTTTATCAACCTCCATTTAACCAACTCATCACATTAACCAAAGCTCTCCATTACATCTATAAAATATATTGACTCACACCCACTGCACAGTGAATGCTTAGGGCTAGAAGGCAATCTAAACACTTAAGAACATCTGTTCCTACCAGCTGATTTGGATGCCTAACAAGAGGCAGTTGGATTTTGTTCCCAAATACGTTTATGTCAGTTTTAGTCGTAATTACACAATATTAATTACACAACTTAAATAATTACTACATAAATCAAGTGTAAGTTCAAAAATTGGTGTCAAATTAGGTAGGAGTGAAACAAGTATAGAAGATTGAAGAGAAACAGCAATCTAGAAGAATTCTGCATTCAAATTGATTTGAAGATGTTTGTAGATTCTTGCCCTAATTTTGAAAAAAATACTGGTAACCTTAATTGATGGCTATTTTAAACAAGAAAGATTGCTAACTCTGTTTTCAGCCATCTTTGAGGAATCAAGACAAGCAGGAACAATGCTACAGGACAGATAATGGGCAAATATATTTCTGACCTTCCAAAAATGGCAAGAAGTCAATATTGAAAATGGACTGGAAATACACTAATCATCCTCAACAACCTTCTAGAACAAATTATTAAAATCTCAGACTATGAGCATCTAAAACAGGAACAGTGTTGCATGTGAATCATGATTAGTTCATAAGAAACAAACCCTACCAGAACTAACCCATTACTGTTTTTATATGTTTATTAGGTTAGTCAGTTTCCTATTTCTGTGTATTTTGGGAAAACATTTGACAAAGCTATTAAAGATACGCTTCTGGACAAAAAGTGAAGAAATGTGAGTTCAGTAGATTTATTGCTGTTTGTATCTAAAATGTCCTGACTAACAGATCAAAGTCAGCATTGGAGAAGAGTGTGTAGCATGTGTTGTCCAGTTTCATCTTAAGCCCTATGAAATGAGGAAAATGTTTTTTTCTCAATAACTTCAGTACGAAAATTGATGCCATACTTTCAGGTGACACAAAATTAGAACAGTCAATGCTTTGAATGGCAGATTCAAATTCCTGATTCCCAAGGATAGAAAGTAGGCCCAAGAAACTACAGAGTATAAGTGGAAGAGAAATTAATCATCAACTGCCCTTGTGAGAAAAGAGCTAAGAATTTTAGTTAAGTTCAATATAATAAAAATAAGTGTCAAAGAGGTAATATGCTCATGGTGGTTGTCGTTTAGTCACTGAGTCACGTCTGACTCTTGCGCCCCTATGAGCTCACCAGGCTCCATGGGATTTTCCAGGCAGAATCCTGGGGTGGGTTACCATTTTCTTCTCCAGGGGATCTTCCTCACCCAGGGATTGAACTCACATCTCTTGCATCTCCTACATTGCAGGCAGATTCTTTACCACTGAGCCACCACGTGACTGAGGTGACTTTGCATGCAGGCACTCTAAAAACGAGTGGCTGATCAATGGTGTCAAATGTTAGAGATGTCCAAGAAAATGAATTCTCAGATTTATATTTGATGACAAGGACACCTTGTTGACTTTCAAGATAAGACTGTCATTGTTGTCTAGTTGCTAAGTCGTGTCTGACTCTTTTGTGACCCCATAGACAGGAGCTCACCAGACTCTTCTGTCAGGATAGGAACCAACAGCAAAACTTTTTGAGGCCTGAAGAGAGTATGAGCTACAGTAAACTATCCTCTGGAGAGTCTGATCAGTAAAGGAAAGAAAATAGCATTTAAATCAGGAGATAAACTAGTACTGGATTAATTTAAGTTTTTCTCTTGCTTTAGAGAACTTTGTTAATTTTATGCAATTTCAAGCGAAAGCCAAAACTATAATTAAAACTAAGAAGCAATATGATTACTGTCCTTAGATTATTATACAACTTCAGTTATGCTCTGACAGCTTTATATTTTAAATCTATTATATAAACAAGCATATCAGAAAGACTAGCTCTGAAGTAATATAAAAGAACTAGAATATAGTTTAGCAGATTTATGGGCTAGTATAAAGAAAAAAGTTTAAACTATGGATGGAAAGAGAGTTTTTCAAAAAATTTGGTCAGCTCTACTGTAAAGAATCACCTCTGCGGGGAATCTGGACTCCTCCAGGCAAGAATACTGGAGTGGGTTGCTGTTCTCTTCTCCGGGAGATCTTTCTGACACAAGGATTGAACCCAGGTCTCCTGCACTGCAGGCAGATTCTTTTCCAACTGAGCCACCAGGAAAGCCCCAGCATGGGATAAAGAAGGTCAAAAGCTGACGGAGAACCCAGATAATAACAAAAAGGAGGACCAGAAAGAAAGGAAAGAGAATCTGCCCCCAACCAAACTGGATTACAGGCTTCATAACTTTCCGGTAAAGAAGGTATGGTAGTTAACACCGGAATCACAATGTGCTTTGGTAATCAAATTATCTGTGACCTGTTGTATGGATATGTATGCTTAAGTACACAAAAAGATCTACAGCTACACTGTATAAAAAGAAAGAAAGAGAAAACCCAAGAGCAGCCTGCACTTAAAAACAAGTAAGTTCATACTGTAGGAGTGAAGCACATGATCCTTCTCATGGCACCACATCAAAATGACAGATTCTGTATTTCTAAAAGGTGAAGAAATCTTTTGGAAAAATTGACTCTGCCAAACACATGCATGAAGTTAAGCAAATGTCAAACTGGTACATTAAACTGTACTTCTTGCTTCTTTGTTTAGCATCCCAAGAAGTTCACAAATTACAAGTAGTTCCCAACTTACCAAGAAGTTGTTTTCTAAAAGTTAGTTGGCAAGTCAGTTCTATGACAGCATAGTACTGTGGTTCAGAGTGAAGCCAGATGGCTCAGGTTCAAATTCTGACTCCATTTAATTAATTGGACTCTGAGCTCCCATATCTGTACAGTGGGATGCCTACTGAAAGGATTGCTCTGTTGTGATTAATGAATTATTACACCGCAAAGCTTTAGAATGAATTCTGGCACACAGTCAGTATTCAATGAATGTAAGTATTCTTGCCTGGAGAACCCCAGGGACAGAGGAGACTGGTGGGCTGCTGTCTATGGTGTCGCACAGGGTTGGACACGACTGAAGAGACTTAGCAGCAGCAGCAGGCTATTATTATAATTAACACAGTTTTAGGAACAGGAACAGAGTTATGTAGTTCCTAGAACAGGAAGCTCAAAGGGCTGTGGTTAAGGGAAAGGACAGGAGAGAAATAAATCACGAGGGATTTGCTAAATGCCTATACCTCTCCTATACCTATGCGTAAGAGGACACTTCTCTCTGGGCTGTATCTCCCAGTGTTGGTGTGCTTGGTCGCCAGTCATGTCTGACCCTTTGCGACCCCATGGACTGTAGCCCATCAGGCTTCTCTGTCCACAGGATTCTCCAGGCAAGACTACGAGAGTAGGTTGCCATGCCCTCCTCTAGGGAATCTTCCCAACCCAGGGATCGAACCTAGGTCTCCCGCATTGCAGGCTGATTCTTTACCATCTGAGCAACCAGAGAAGCCCAAAGTGTTAAGTAGAACACATTTAAATTTCAAAGAACATGCAACGCAAAAAATAAAGTGCTTAATTAAATTTAACAATTCAGTGATCAGATGATAATGGGAAATGCTGTATATTATATACCTTCATCTTGGAGATTTACAGTGCATGTTACTAATAGCAGCCCTGTGATTAAAAAGAGAAAAATATTATCGAATTTTGTTTAATCCAGCATTTCCTAAACTTTTGTAACCACAGAACCTATCTTTTTTTTACCTGCCATTACCATCACATTTTGAGAAATGTTTCTCCAGGTCAATTACTTCCCAAATGCCCTAAACTGAAGAACAAAGAGCAGTTACTCTTAAGGAAATAAAACTGGAGGCTTTTGATTCACAACTCTCAGAGAATTATAAAAATGCTATTCATAAGTGGAATATTGGCTAAATCATGGTTGTGATTCTTGCTCAACCCATTCAAAGTCATAATAGCCATGTTAAAACAAAATGTAACGCTCCAACACTTCCTTTTTTCTGTTCATATTAGTAAACCCATACTAAGCATTCTTTCTGTTTAATTCTTACAGATTTTAATGAAGATAACTCTGAGAACTGCAAAGTGTATTAAAGCATTATAGTTCTGACACTGTCACAATCATTTCACGGTACATACAAATATAGAACCATTATGTGGTACACTTGAAAATAATACAATGCTATATGGAAATTATACCACAATTTTAAAAAAGCATTAGAGTTCTTCCTTCATAAATCCAAAATCATTTAATTATAAAAGCAAAGGAAGCTTTTAACTATTATTGCATGGAAAAATAGGAGTAATTTTTACGGCAGCCTAGTGATGTTTTTACAATGCATGCTAGAATTCATGCTAGCTCTTAGTTTTCTTGCTTCTGAGAATGTTTTTATCCATGAGTTACAATTTGAGTAAGGAAGCCCATATTGCTCTAAGTCCTAGTTTCAGCATTACACTCTTAGCTTTTATTTCCTCACTTGAAACATCTCATAGAGCTTTTAGAATGCCATGAGTCTGTCCCCTTACCCACAACAGTAACAAAACACCCAATCCAGGCATAAAAATTTCTAAAGTACAAAAGTAAGAGAAAATTTCATTGTTCAGAATCTCTCAGTTTGTTCATTCATTTCTGTAACAAATATGTATTGAGTATGTTCCAAAAGTCAGAATATATACTAAATATTGTGGGCAAAAAAAGACAAAATGTATTCTTTTGGAGCTTACAGTTCCAGGCAATATAAACATAATTACATATAAGAAAGTAGAATTTAAATTATTCTGGAGATGAGATGTTTGGTTCTATTCAGTTTAGTTCAGTTCAGTTGCTCAGTCGTGTTCAACTCTTTGTGACCCCCAGAACCGCAGCATGCCAGGCCTCCCTGTCCATCACCAACTCCCAGAGTATACCCAAACTCATGTCCATTGAGTCGATGATGCCATCCAACCATCTCATCCTCTGTCATCCCCTTCTCCTCCTGCCTTCAATCTTTCCCAGCACCAGGGTCTTTCAAATGAGTCAACTCTTCGCATGAGGTAGCCAAAGTATTGGAATTTCAGCTTCAACATCAGTCCTTCCAATGAACACCCAGGACTGATCTCCTTTATGATGGACTTGTTGGATCTCCTTGCAGTCCAAGGGACTCTCATGAGTCTTCTCCAACACCATAGTTCAAAAGCATCAATTCTTCTGCGCTAAGCTTTCTTCACCGTCCAACTCACATCCATACATGACTACAGGAAAAACCATAGCCTTAACCAGACGGACCTTTGTTGGCAAAGTAACGTCTCTGCTTTTCAATATGCTATCTAAGTTAGTTATAACTTTCCTTCCAAGGAGTAAGAGTCTTTTAATTTCATGGCTGCAGTCACCATCAGCAGTGATTTTGGAGACCCCCAAAATAAAGCCTGCCACTGTTTGCACTGTTTCCCCATCTATTTGCCATGAAGTGATGGGGCTGGATGCTATGATCTTAGTTTTCTGAATGTTGAGCTTTAAGCCAACTTTTTCACTCTCCTCTTTTACTTTCATTAAGAGGCTCTTTAGTTTTTCTTCACTTTCTGCCATAAAGGTGGTGTCATCTGCATATCTAAGGTTATTGATATTTCTCCTGGCAATCTTGATTCCAGCTTGTGCTTCTTCCAGCCCAGCGTTTCTCATGATGGACTCTGCATAGAAGTTAAATAAGCAGGCTGACAATATACAGCCTTGATGTACTCTTTTTCCTGTTTGGAACCAGTCTGTTATTCCATGACCAGTTCTAACTGTTGCTTCCTGACCTGCATACAGATTTTTCAAGAGACAGGTAAGGTGGTATGGTATTCCCAACTCTTTCAGAATTTTCCACAGTTTATTGTGATCCACACAGTCAAAGGCTTTGGCATAGTCAATAAAGCAGAAATAGATGTTTTTCTGGAACTCTCTTGCTTTTTCAATGATCCAGCAGATGTTGGCAATTTGATCTCTGGTTCCTCTGCCTTTTCTAAAATCAGCTTGAACATCTGGAAGTTCACGGTGCATGTATTGCTGAAGCCTGGAGAACTGGAGAATTTTGAGCACTACTTTACTAGCGTGTGAGATGAGTACAATTGTGTGGTAGTTTGAGCATTCTTTGACATTGCCTTTCTTTGAGATTGGAATGAAAACTGACCTTTTCCAGTCCTATGGCCACTGCTGAGTTTTCAAAATTTGCTGGCATATTCAGTGCAGCACTTTGACAGCACATCTTTTAGGATGTGAAATAGCTCAACTGGAATTCCATCACCTGCACTAGCTTTGTTCGTAGTAATGCTTCCCACTTGACTTCACATTCCAGGATGCCTGGCTCTAGGTGAGTGATCACACCATCATGATTATCTGGGTCGTGAAGATCTTTTTTGTACAGTCCTTCTGTGTATTCTTGCCACCTCTTCTGAATATCTTCTGCTTCTGTTCGGTCCATACCATTTCTTTCCTTTATTGAGCCCATCTTTGCATGAAATGTTCCCTTGGTATCTCTAATTTTCTTAAAGAAATCTCTAGTCTTTCCCAGTCTATTGTTTTCCTCTGTTTCTTTGTATTGATTGCTGAGGAAGGCTTCCTTATCTCTCCTTGCTTTTTTTTGGAACTCTGCACTCAAATGGGTATATCTTTCCTTTCCTCCTTTTCCTTTCAATTCTCTTCTTTCCACAGCTATTGTAAGGCCTCCTCAGACAGGCATTTTTCTTTTTTGCATTCCTTTTTCTTGGGAATGGTCTTGATTTCTGTCTCCTGTACAATGTCACACACCTCCGTCCACAGTCACCAGGCACTCTATCAGATCTAGTCCTTTAAATCTATTTCTCACTTCCACTGTATAATCAGAAGGGATTTGATTTAGGTCATACCTGAATGGTATAGTGGTTTTCCCCACTTTCTTAAATTTAAGTCTGAATTTGGCAATAAGGATTTCATGATCTGAGCCACAGTCAGCTCCTGGTCTTCTTTTTGCTGACTATATAGAGCTTCTCCATCTTTGACTGCAAAGAATATAATCAATCTGATTTCGGTTTTGACCATCTGGCAATGTCCATGTGTAGAGTCTTCTCTTGTGTTGTTGGAAGAGGGTGTTTGCTATGTCAGTGGGTTCTCTTGGAAAAACTCTATTAGCCTTTGCCCTGCTTCATTCTTTACTCCAAGGTTAAATTTGCCTGTTACTCCAGGTGTTTCTTGACTTCCTACTTTTGCATTCCAGTCCCCTATAATGAAAAGGACATCTTTTTGGGGTGTTAGTTCTAGAAGGTCTTGTAGGTCTTCATAAAATCGTTCTACTTCAGCTTCTTCAGCATTACTGGTTGGGGCATATACTTGGATTACTGTGATATTGAATGGTCTGGCTTGGAAACAAACAGAGATCAATTCGGTCACTTTTGAGATTGCATCCAAGTACTGCATTTCAGACTCTTTTGTTGACTATGATGGCTACTCCATTTCTTCTAAGGGATGCCTGCCCACAGTGTTAGATATAAAGGTCATCTGAGTTAAATTCCTCCATTCCAGTCCATCTGAGTTCACTGATTCCTAGAATGTCAACGTTCACTTTTGCCATCTCCTGTTTGACCAGTTTCAGTTTGCCTTGATTCATGGATCCAGGTTCCTATGCAGTATTCCTCTTTACAGCATTGGATCTTGCTTCTGTCACCAGTAATGTCCACAGCTGGGTGTTGTTTTGCTTTGGCTCTGTCTCTTCATTCTTTCTGGAGTTATTTCTCCACTGATCTGCAGTAACATATTGGGCACCTACCGATCTGGGGAGTTCATCTTTCAAGGTCCTATCTTTTTGCTTTTTCATACTGTTCATGGGGTTCTCAAGGCAAGAATACTGAAGTGGTTTGCCATTCCCTTCTCCAGTGGATCACATTCTGTTAGACCTCTCCACCATGACTCATACATCTTGGATAGCCCTACACAGTGTGGTTTAGTTTCATTGAGCTAGATAAGGTTGTGGTCCGTATGATCAGATTGGCTCATTGTCTCTGATTGTGGTTCCAGTCTGTCTGCCCTCTGATGCCCTCTCTCACTGCCTACCATCTTACTTGAATTTCTCTTACCTTGGACATGGGGTATCTCTTCACGTCTGCTCCAGCAAAGCACAGCCACTACTCCTTACCTTGGACATGGGGTAGCTCCTCTTGGCCACTGCTCTTGACCTTGGATGTGGGATAGATCCTCTTGGCCACTGCTCTTGACGTTGGACGTGGGGTAGCTCCTCTTGACCACTCCTGCAATTGGGGGTTCTGGGACACTTCCCTATGGAAGTATTAATGGAGTCAAGAGCTGGAGGAAGAGTCATAGCTAACTGGATGGCAAAACAGGGGAGGAACAAAACATAAGTAAGCATGTGGGCAAGATCCTCTGGCAAGCCAGAGCCAGTAAGCAGTCCCTCTCAGCCATTTCCTTGGAGAGCAAACTAATAAACTAATCCTGACTCAATGGTGAATGACAAAGAATAAATGTAATGTGTCCAGGGATAGCTGCATGTTCATCATTGGAGATGGAAATTCTTAGCTTAAGGAAAAAATCATTATTTAAATAATGTTAAAGATTCAAGTACCAGGATAGACTGATAAGGAAGATATTATGGGGCAAACAGGGGTTCCAAGTGTCTCCCAGCTCTTGCTGCCTAGAAAAATGACTATCCATGCTTCCACAGGAAAAGGGGAAGTGGAGATAGCAGAAAGAAATAAGAAGGAATCTAAGAATGGACAGAGGGAAAACGATGAGAAGAAACAGGAAAAGACAATCATATACATGCCAAGGAGAGAACCTGCGAAGGAAACATTTCTGACACCTTGCTTGATCTTGGATTTCTATCTTCAGAACTTTGAGCTCTGAAGTAAATAGATTGAGTAAATAGATTTCTATGATTTAAGTCATCTACTCTGTGGTACTTTATTATGGCAGCACAAGCAAACTTATATAGAAGTGCATGGCTGCCTTAGAAGGAATTGGTGTCACCTAACTTTAATATGTTAGGAGAAATGGTTGAAGTCATTAAATGAGATGTTTTGATCATCATACCTTCAATGATTTATGTAAGGAACATATTGTGAAAACTTCTAGGAATATTATTTTTATTTTGCTTGACAGCAGCATAAGGAAAAGGAGACAAGTCAATATCAAAATTGACAAATGCCTACTGAAAAGGAGTAAAAGAAAAAAAGGTGACTGTTTCAAATCATGACCTGAAGTCTCTTCTTCCCAGTAACCTGGAAATAGCAGTCCTCTAGCACAAGTTTTATATAAAACACTGATAGCTATTAATTAAAAAGCTATAGTGTTCCACATTTGAAGAGAATTACTTCCTTTGAATTTTCTTGGTTCAGTTAATTTTCATATGCTTTCTCCTCCATTTAAATACCTGCTCCTTCCTGTGTGCCTAGTCATCTCTGATTTATCTTCCAGAACACTTCTCTGCAAATGCTTCCCAGAATTTCCCACTCTTCCTCAGGCAACAATAGTCATTCTCTTCTCTAAGCTCCCTCCATAACTTGCAAATCCTTTCAATTTTACATTGAACCAAACTACGTTCCTCTGTGCATCTCATACTTCACTGCAAGGGACTCTGTCATGTGTATCTACTACCTGGCACAGTACAAAGTGCACAATAAATAATAAATGGTTAGGCTTTTCATTGCCACATGATCACCTATTTTACAGACAAAAGAGACCAAACTAAGTCAATGGTAGAGGGAACAGAATTCAGGACATTTCAAATATAAGCAATTTCTCACATCATCTTATAATCTAGAAAATGTCATTACTCCTATCATTAGTCCATTTTATGGTTTCTTTTACTTTGAATTGCAACTTCTTACTCCACCATCCCTTCCAAAAACCTCATGCTGATGAGCTCTCTGATTCTTCTCTTCGTTGCCATCCCCTGCCTCCATATTTGGAATCTACAAGAACCACTGTTAGTAGACTTTCTCTCATCTCCTAAGAGGCTCCCTGGGTCTCTCTCTTCGCAGGGGGTTCCCCCCCATCGTGTGAGTGAGTGATCCCCCCCTGCTCAGGAGTGGCCACTGCCCTCTTCTCAGCCTCTGTTCCACTTTGGTAAGCTCCTCTCATCCCACAGGCTCAGGTACTTCAGGAACACCTTTTATGCTAAGCATTTCCCTATTGCCCCATGTTCTATCTTGTAGTCTATTGCAAGTGGTAGCATGAAAATACTAAACCAAGGCAGTTTTAAATAGCCATGATTTAATGTCTTCTTTGTTTTGTTCAATTTCCTACAATTCCATGGGGGGAAAATAGTATTCCAGAGGATCAAAAAGTTTATGCATAAAATAGGAACCATGACATTTGTTCAAACAACCAGGCACTCATGATTTAAGAAAAAATACACTAAATGGCAGAAGATAAGGTTCTTGCTGTTGGGTTCTTACCCATCTGCCACAGGGTAATTATGGGAAGATTGTGATTCCCTATTCTTCAATTTCTCCAGCTGAAATTACAATTAATAACATACACAGAAATTACTATTAAAAATATTTCATTGGTACAAAAAATTAGTTAGGCTAGAAACACTAATCTGTGTCCTTAAAAAAGATAATTATCAAAGGAGGTATGATTTGACCTTGCTTTGTTTCAGATGTGCTCCAACTATGAGTGAATGTTTCTATTAAACTTTTGACTACAGATTTAACACCAAAGCACTGTTAATAAACAGAAATTAGAGATAGTGAACTTTTATATTCCACATAGGGAAGGGAGGAGAAAAAACCTTTCCCAAAACAACTCCATGTCTTTAAATTTTTAATAATACAGATTTCTGAAGCAATTCAGGTATTCACAGGAGAAGAATTAAATGACTCCTTAAAAGTTTTTTGCTGAAAGCATTTGGATCAGTTCCATTTCAAATTATGTAAACAATAGAACACCTACTACATTCTTTGTATGAATAACACTAATATTCCATTTTCGCACAAAGAAGAAAAAAGTTTATCCCCAAATATAAATTGTATTTTGTTTTCGGAACTTCACCCCAAATATAAATTGTAGGAATAGGAGAAATTTGCCAAGATATATTGAGATTATCTTATCTTTCATGTGTATATTTCCTTCTCCCCATTCCACATTGCTTTAAACAATCTTGTAACTTCTTTTATTTCATTTAGTAGACGATGTTAATAGGCAAAGATGTTAGAAACCAGGACCAAGTAGAACAATATGTATTTCAGAGCATTCTGGACTGGACAGATGAAGACCAAGGATCTGACTCATTGCTCTCAAACTTTGAGGTTATGTAATTCACATTGCCTCCAACCCACCTTGCCTCAGAAGGAAGGAGTGCCCCAAAGGGTAGGAGGAGGAAATGCCCTGAACTGAAGGTCAAGTTTCCAATTCCCAGCGAAAATGGGAGGTCTGAGGAATTCAGTTCATTCATGGAAAAATAGTCATATTTTGGCATATCTTGAGATTTTTACCTGAGACAAAAATTCACAGCAAAAAGCTTTGGCCTGACTGGTTGTCAGATGGGAAGGTGTCAGAGGCCAAAGCAGGCAAGGCCTTTCAGCAGGTCTGACCCTGGAGAGCAAAGCCCAGAAAGCTAAAGCACCTGCTCCAACAGTTCCTTTATCCTGCTCCTGAGGATGAAGCATCCTCAGGATTTAGGTGCTTGCGTATGAGGCAAAAAGAGAGAATGAGTGGAAGGACAAAGCCTGACTGGATAACCAGCAACTGTTGTAATGCCATATAAAGACAGCAGGCACTCGTTTCACATTTCTTCCTGTAAGAAGTTGGCTTCTTCTGGCTGAGATTTTAACTGTATTTTTAATAATTAAATAGTGTATGAGATAAACTTCCCTCCTTCTGTCCCGCCCGGTAGAAAATTTATTAAAATGGCTTTGTGCTTAATTTACTGAAAAGTGATACATTCCAAAAACGAAGCACGACCAAAAGTGATTCATTATGTAGAAAACAGTAACATCTTTTATAGTGACACCACTAAAAACTCTTTAACCTGGGTTCATCACTAAAACCCACCTTTGGTGCAACTTACACAAACAGTATTTGGGGTGAGATGCACTCTGTGTGTTTGTGTGCATGTGCTTGGTGGTGTCCACCTCCTTGTGACCGCATGGACTATAGCACTCCAGGTTCCTCTGTCAATAGAATTTTCCAGGCAAGAATACTGGAGAAGGTTTCCATTTCCAACTCCAGGGAATTTCCCAACCCAGGGAGCGAACCCATATCTCCTGCATCTCCTGCATTGGCGGGAGGTTTCTTTACCACTAGCACCACCTGGGAAGCCCGAGAGGCATGATAGAAAAGACCAAAGCCAGTATAGGTACCCAAATTCTTATGCATACCGTTAGCTCATAAGATTTTTTGCTATGGTCTCATTTACAATAATGATTCCAATCTTTATGATACCGTGTTTCCAAGTTACTAGAATTACACCCAACACTAATGAAGCAGTTATCCTCAATCAGACACAAGGGTGTGGACCTGAAGTATGCCTAAGTCGTCATGCCCATATATATCCCAGTGGGACAAAACCACAGAGCTAACTATAATTTTCAAGAACAACATTTTCCATGAATCAGTAAAGCCCTGAACGTTTTAAAAGGCCTTTTAGAAGGCGTGACTTCTGAAGCATAATGTTCCAGTAAACTTGGGGGAGTGGTGACAAAACATTCTAAAGTCATGACACTGTCTCATTCCTCTGGGGAAAAAAAAACATCTTCCCTGCAGACATAATACAAAGGAGTTATCTAATTAGTCACACTTTCTCCCATTTCTCTGGAGACATTTAGATGCGACCTTTCAGTTCTAACCGTGTGTGTGCAGGCAAAGACTGGAATCGCATAGTCTGAGAATTAACCAGCATAAGACACTGGTTTAGCCACTGTATTGTACTTCTTCAGAAACTGCACTCCCTAAGTGGGGGGGAAGAAGGAAGAAAAATACCAAGGCTGGCTGATAGCAACCCACTGGCATCTGGAAAATCAGTTCCAGGAAAGGACTGGTTTAAATCAAAGTCCACAGGCTAAATCTAGTCCTACACCTTGTTGTAGAAGTTTCCTGCTGATGCTTTTTTCTATTGTAAACCAAAAACAAAGTAGTAGGGTGGGGGGAAATGGCCTTATTTCAATTCATAAATGATTTATCGCATGGGTTTTCACTATCCCCTACATCAGATCACATTGCTGCTGTTTTTCATCTTCCCAAATGCCAAAGGAAGGAGAATGAGAAAAAGTTATTAGATCCTCCTATTCCATCTTTACAACAAATAGGAGCACCCTTGTCAACAATGGTCAACACCGAAATCAGACTGCTTATATTCTTTGCAGTCAAAGATGGAGAAGCTCTATACAGTCAGCAAAAACAAGACGGGGAGCTGATTGTGGCTCAGATCATGAACTCCTTATTGCCAAATTCAGACTTAAATTGAAGAAAGTAGGGAAAACCACTAGACCATTCAGGTATGACCTAAATCAAATCCCTTCTGATTATACAGTGGAAGTGAGAAACAGATTTAAGGGACTAGATTTGATACAGTGTGCCTGATGACCTAAGGAGAGACTCGTGACACTGTACAGGAGACAGGGATCAAGACCATTCCCATAAAAAAGGAATGCAAAAAGGTAAAGTGGCTGTCTGAGGAGGCCTTACAAATTGCTGTGGAAAGAAGAGAATCCAAAAGCAAAGGAGAAAAGGAAAGATATACCCATTTGAATGCAAAGTTTCAAAGAATAGCAAGGAGAGATAAGGAAGCCTTCCTCAGCAATCAGTGCAAAGAAATAGAGGCAAACAATAGATTGGGAAAGACTAGAGATCTCTTCAAGAAAATTAGAGATACCAAGGGAACATTTCATGCAAAGATGGGCTCAATAAAGGAAAGAAATGGTATGGACCGAACAGAAGCAGAAGATATTCAGAAGAGGTGGCAAGAATACACAGAAGGACTGTACAAAAAAGATCTTCACGACCCAGATAATCACGATGGTGTGATCACTCACCTAGAGCCAGACATCCTGGAATGTGAAGTCAAGTGAGCCTTAGGAAGCATTACTACGAACAAAGCTAGTGCAGGTGATGGAATTCCAGTTGAACTATTTCACATCCTAAAGGATGATGCTGTGATAGTGCTGCACTCAATATGCCAGCAAATTTTGAAAACTCAGCAATGGCCACATTAGTGAAAAAGGTCAGTTTTTATCCCAATCCCTAAGAAGGGCAATGTCAAAGAATGCTCAAATTACCACACAATTGCACTCATCTCACACGCTAGTAAAGTAGTGCTCAAAATTCTTCAAGCCAGGCTTCAGCAATATGTGAACCATGAACTTCCAGATGTTCAAGCTGGTTTTTAGAAAAGGCAGAGGAACCAGAGATCAAATTGTCAGTATCTGCTGCATCTTCAAAAAAGTAAGAGAGTTCCAGAAAAACATCTATTTCTGCTTTATTGACTATGCCAAAGCCTTTGACTGTGTGGATCACAATAAACTGTGGAAAATTCTGAAAGAGATGGGAATACCAGACCACCTTACCTGTCTCTTGAAAAATCTGTATGCAGGTCAGGA
Source organism: Antilocapra americana (assembly GCA_007570785.1). Classification (NCBI taxonomy): domain Eukaryota; kingdom Metazoa; phylum Chordata; class Mammalia; order Artiodactyla; family Antilocapridae; genus Antilocapra; species Antilocapra americana. The sequence goes on from ML661338.1 coordinate 15,146,600, forward strand.
AGCAACAGTTAGAACTGGACATGGAATAACAGACTGGTTCCAAATAGGAAAAAGAGTACATCAAGGCTGTATATTGTCAGCCTGCTTATTTAACTTCTATGCAGAGTCCATCATGAGAAATGCTGGGCTGGAAGAAGCACAAGCTGGAATCAAGATTGCCAGGAGAAATATCAATAACCTCAGATATGCAGATGACACCACCCTTATGGCAGAAAGCGCAGAAAAACTAAAGAGCCTCTTAATGAAAGTAAAAGAGGAGAGTGAAAAAGTTGGCTTAAAGCTCAACATTCAGAAAACTAAGATCATAGCATCCAGCCCCATCACTTCATGGCAAATAGATGGGGAAACAGTGCAAACAGTGGCAGGCTTTATTTTGGGGGGCTCCAAAATCACTGCTGATGGTGACTGCAGCCATGAAATTAAAAGATGCTTACTCCTTGGAAGGAAAGTTATGATCAACCTAGACAGCATGTTAAAAAGCAAAGACTACTCTGCTGACACAGGTCCATCTAGTCAAGGCCATGGTTTTTCCAACAGTCATGTATGGATGTGAGAGTTGGACTACAAAGAAAGCTGAGCACCGAAGAATTGATGCTTTTGAACTGCGGTGTTGGAGAAGTCTCTTGAGAGGGACTGTAAGGAGATCCAACCAGTCCATCTTAAAGGAGATCAGTCCTAAATGTTCATTGGAAGGACTGATGGTGAAGCTGAAACTCCAATACTCTGGCCACCTGATGCGAAGAGCTGACTCACTGGAAAAGACCCTGGTGCTGGGAAAGATTGAAGTCAGGAGGAGAAGGGGATGAGAGAGGATGAGATGGTTGGGTGGCATCACCGACTCAAGGGCCCTGAGTTTGAGTAAATCCGGGAGTTGGTGATAGACAGGGAGGCCTGGCGTGCTGCAGTCCATGTGGTTGCCAAGAGGTGGACACGAATGAGCAACTGAACTGAACTTGATCCCGTGGCTGAGCTCTCACTTCCCTTTTCCCTCTCTCCATTGTGGTGGGAAAGAACTAGCCACAATCACTCCAGGTGTTACCTGCATACCCCAAATCCACATCCCCTTCTCAAATTCTTCTCAAAATCCATGACAACCACTTCTAGCCCCTGCCATTCCATTGCTGCCACATGGACTCCCACACACACATCACCCCATCTCACGGGCACACTCTCCACTGCAGCATCTCCCAGATTCTGTTACTGACAATAACGCAGACAGTGCAGCCCAAACACCCAGTTTTCAGAAGGTCTGGTCTGGTTTTTGAAATTTGAAGTATCATGGGGCAAACTGGACTCCATATCCTTTAAGCAATCTTTCCATTAGTATTATTTTTCACAAATAGGCTTTTGGAAAGAACTGAAAAGCAGAGTTCAAGGTTATAATCTTTGGCAAGAATATGAAGTACAATATCTCATATTGAATAAGGCAGTCTTATGCTTTGACAATCAACATGACTGAGATGTAATACACTTCACTTTTAAAGTTCTCCATAATCATAAACTGACCTTTCTCTATCTATCCAATATGGCTTTCCATTGTTTCCCCAAATGAATTATTTACTATGATCTAACTATTTTTTTCTACCACTATCTTAATCATTATATGTAACAGCTTCAAATATCGGTCATTCTAATTACTATATCATCTGTATCACTATTTACCAGCATCCAAAAGATTTCCATCCAGAATTACAGTATATACCATGTTAAATATCTATAATTACTTCAGTATTATAGCAAAGAAAATAGTTCAATTCCTCAGCCCAGTACATAAAATGTCCAACAGAAAAGAGTTTAAGAACAGCAATCTTGAGTGTTTTGAAATTCAAATGTTACTGTTTCTATTGCCTTAGTAAATCAACACTTTAAACGTTTCACTTAGAAAAGTTTTTTCTTTTTTTCTCATTGTTAATTAACCTAATTCTTCTTTCCCTTGAGAAGCTAACGAGCAACCAGGTTATGGAAGTTACCGCCCCGGGAGTGGGTTTGGAGTTTGGGTTTTTTTCTTTTTAGCCATTCTGCCCCAGTACTATTTGTTGGCAAAGACTCTCAAAAACTGGCAAGAGCTATAAATTAGCTATCTGAACTATTCTCCCCTATCTACACAAAAGAGCTGTCCAACTTTCCAGTGCTAATATGCTTTAATTCACAAGACTTATACCTTCGGGGACTAGAAAATTTGCCTCTAAATCAGATAAACATATGGGTTATAAGTTATTATACAAACTCAGGCTTTGGGACCAGATAAATTGTACTAAACCCTAAAGCTGACTGATACATAAAATATCCCATATTTGTGTTGGATAAGAAAAGAGTAAAATCTAAAACTGAGGGTCATGACTTAAATGGACTCAGAGAGACCAAGGCCCACCTTCCAGATTCATTACCAAACACTTAACTAATATCCACTGGCTCAGAAAAACTGAAAATCTAGTCAAGAGATCAGTCCCCTCTCTTTAATCTCTCTATTCCAACCATAGAAAGAAGAGTATATAAAATGATAAAAAGATTTATGTACTGGAAAACTGTTCAAAGTTAGATATACAGATAGAATATATAAAAAATTTATACATTACTTATATACTATGCTTTAGCTAGATTAGTAACTTAAACCCAAACTCCCAAATTGAGACAAACCTAAGAAAATAAAGGATGGTTGAATAAGACTGAAAACGCAAATCAACATTACCACTTCACTGCTTCTTTTTCTTTTTGGTAACAGATTGTAGGATATAATGGATTTTTAAAAATTATTTGTAGTTGAATATCAAAAAGACATACTGAACAATAGATCAATACAGAAAAAAATAAGTCATATTCTCCAGTTGTATGACTTATCAGAAAGGGAAAAATAGTATAATAAGAGGAATGAAAATTATTTTGTTGATCTTAGACCTCACCATAATAATAATCCAAGATCAATAATCTTTTAGAGTATTACTTTAAGAAATTATATATATATATTCAAAAATCCCTTAAACAATAAAGTAAAATAAAACCAACCAGAACATGAGTTTTCAATTAATACAACTGATTAGCAATTAACTGAATGATTAGCAAGTATCAAAGAAATGAGATCATCCTAAATCTTAAAAATATAGAAAAATATTTGCTATAAATGATGGAAATAATAAATCCAATTATTTTAGTTTAAATAGAATGAAGGAATTATCTCCCTCCCCTCAAAAAAAACCCAAATATACCTACAACTACTTTGAGGAAAGAAAAGGGAATGAATCAAAATACCATTTACTTTCTTCAAACAGAACTTTCATGATATAAATCACTCGTGAAGTTAGAAATGATCTGAAAAAATAAAAAACAAAAAAAGAAATGATCTGAGATCCATTAACAAATTGCATTTACCCCACTTAAACATTAAAAAGGACTCTTTCCTGATTTAAACACATGCACACACATACAGATCTCAATCTCAGGCACAGCAAAACAGAACCTGATGACCAAAGCAAGAAACACTATGAGGTGTAAACGCAATGAACATGAGCATTATGGTGAAACATTTCATACCAGTCATTTCTTTTTATGATTTATAGATAGTGTTTACATGTTAGTAACTGTCTCAAGAAACAACGCTGGAACTTCCCTAGTGGCTCAGTGGTAAAAAAGCAGGAGACGCGGGTTTGATCCCCGGTCCGGGAAGATCCCACGTGCTGTGGGGTAACTACGTCCGTGAGGCACAACTGCTGAGCCTGTGCTCTAGAGCCCGGGAGCCGCGACTCCTGAGCCCACACGACGCAGCGCCTGCTGAAGCCCGGGTGTCCTAGGGCCCACGCTCGACGCAACAAGAGAAGCCACCACAGCGGAAAGGCTGCACGCCACCACCAGGGAGCAGTCACCACTCTCCCCAACCAGAGTAAAGCCCGTGCAGCAATGAAGACCCAGGACAGCCAAAAGCAAATAAATAAAGAGAAAGAAACCTAAGGCCAAATTAATTATATAGAGAAACAGGTATTCCAAATATTCAGCACACATTCAACCTATACAGAACTTTGGGCACACTGGCAAAGACACAAAGAAAATCACCCTTTTATTGCAAAAGGACAATCTTTACTGGTGCTAAAAAGGCAGAATCTTTACTGGTGCTTAGACAAAGAGGTAGCTAGAAAAGTGCCACCATTTCTCTCAATCATTATCATTTATATAACACCTTAAAATGCACAATGATTTAGGGAAAAAAGTCATTCTTCCAAACAGGTAAGACAAGTTAATCTCATCTATTTCATGATAGCAAATCCTTCCTCAGATGTTAACAGCAGGCAGAATTATTTGATTTTAGCCTTTTGTCACCAGACAACTGCTACATCACTATGCAAACATGATGAACTCATTTTATTAGGCAAATAGTAGAATTTCATTCAAGTGCACTTAATACAGTACTACACATATAAACTGAAATTAAAAGAGATCTCCAATTGGAAATGGGGTTTAAAAAATACAGCTAATACTGATTTCAAGTTATATGTTTCACTGGTATTCTAATGAAACATACAAAGCAAATTATTTGCTTCCAGCATCTCTGAAAGATTATCTAGTCCTTTAATGTATTAAAATAGAAGTGAGAAAATATACCCTTGAAATACAGAATTTAAAGTACAGTTTGAAAAATTGAAACCAATTTGATATGCTTAATTCAGATTATGGTTAAATGATAAAAAGACAGCTCAAGAGTTGATAAAAGTTTCATATTAATCACATTTGGTGAAAAAAACATAAATGCAGGTGGCTGTAATGTTTACACTGTGTCAGACTTTTTCAAATCCATGTTTAATGTAAGTAAGTCCCCAAAATCATAGACTTAATTTCTTAAAACACTGGATTTTGAGGAAAATCCAAATCGATTATACCTAAAATGAGACTGTTTTTTCTCCTTTTGTAAAATACTTTTGGAATTCATAACAAAAAAATATGCACAGAAAGACATTTAGAATTATCAATCCTTTTTTAAAATTGAGGGATCGCAGCTCTTGAAAATTTTCCCTTTATTTGCTTTGTTTCTTCAGAGCCTTCATTTTCTTCCAAGAGTTTTGCTACAGATGTGTATCAGCTGTATACGTTAATAATTTATTTGCCTCTTCCCACAAGTGAAGAGGTGGTTTGACCTTTAAATTTTACTTCTGGTAGGATTCTCTAACTTTGGCCTGCAGGGCATCACACGTCTTCTTGGCATCGCCTAGAAGCATGGCTGTGTTAGGTTTGTAGAAGATTGGATTGTCCACAGCAGCATAGCCAACACCTAAGGTCCTCTTCATAACAATGACCTACGAACCAAAGATTAAGTGAGAGAGTATATCTAACAAACCTGGCCAGGACGTGTCAGACACATAAACTTTGTCCTGCCCTAACTTTGAACAAAGCATGTACCACTACTGATTCTTTACTACAAAGACTTTTAAAATACACAAGGAGTATTTTTAAATGCATGTTTACTTTGTATTAACTTGAATTCTTCAAATGTGCCCATATTCTTATATCCACTACAGAAAAGGTCCCATTAACAACAGTGTATCTCAGTGATAAGTGGTTTCTTCCCCCCAGTGCTTTTGTCTATAAAGACAATGCATAACATTTTCCTATAAAAAGAAATAATAATAATAACCATCTTTCTCTGAATGGGCTAAAGACAACAAATTTAGTGCATAAATTCCTACTATCAATCCTAAGATAAAAGTAGTTGAGTGGGAAAATGGTATGATTCTTAGCCCATTGATTTAAAGAATATCAGACAAGAGGATGTAAGACAAGAACCCAAAGAGTAATCCAGTGTGCCCCAGAACACGGCTAATGACTAACAGAATGCTTCCACAAAGAAAAATGAAGAGATAAGTCTTTCTCTAACACTGATGTGTTCTAGACATTTACAATTACACAGATTGTAGACGTTGGTATCCTGTTGAGTATCAAGTTAATTCTTCAAGAAATAAAAAGGCTTTCTACGTTCTTCTAGGACACAGAGTCTATTCAAAAATGGAAACAGAGCACATTTATTCATGACCCCGATACCATTAAGGTACTATACCATTAAGTACCTTACCAAGTAAGGTACTATGCAAACTCTCAAATACTGATGATTGAGGCAGTAATTGTTTAAATACATATGAACAAGTGTATGTCACACCTACTCACTCACCACAGATACTATGTTTAAAACTCCCCATTTTTACAATAAAAAGAGACAAATTAAGGGGAAATATATATGTTATAATGATTCTTAAAATCCAGATATGAGTTGAGAGTGCTGAAAAGAGTTGCCCACAGTTGGGACAGAGGAAAATTATTAGGGCTAGATTTCTCTACAATCTAGCAGTTAGCCTATTCAGAAGTAATGTGCTGTGAGCAGGGCTTGCTTCCTTATGCCACGTTACTGTTTGGATTTCTAAATCACCTTTCTTCTGGACACTCTATAACATACAAGTGAAGTGAAAGTCACTCATTCGTGTCCAACTCTTTGTAACCCCATGGACTCTATAGTCCATGGGATTCTCCAGGCCAGAATTCTGGAGTGGGTAGCCTTTCCCTTCTCCTGGGGATCTTCCCCACCCAGGGATCAAACCCAGGTCTCCCGCATTATAGGCAGATTCTTTACCAGCTGAGTTACAAGGGAAGCCCAACCCTTTCAAAAAAATTAAATGAAAAAAATGTGCTCATATTCACATGTGAAGGTGATGATACTGACTCACTGTCCCAGAGGGAAGCCATCTGCTTCACTGGACTTGGCCTGGAATTCAGCCAGCCTCTTCCCCAAAGCTCACAGCTCCTTCTTCAGTTGTGGTTACAGATTGCGTTAATCCACCCAGATAATCTCCTCTCGTTCTAATTGAGGCAGCATTCAGGGCATTCACTCAGTTTCTCTGGTGACCACAGAACAGACAGAAGCTGGATCTAGAGAGTTGGACCCTAAATCTCCTCTTAACTCCTGAGCCTCCTAAAAGGCATCATCATTTCTCATCAAGTGACCAACGAACAGTTCTGTGTGCATATCTTAAGAGACCTTTAGTTCTTAGAATGAAATGCAAGTCTGAAACTTTACCTGCTTTGATTTCCAGACTTCAAGGACTGGCATGCCTGCAATGATGGAGTTGGGGTCTTCTTGAGCCGCTGAATTAACAGTGTCATTAGCTCCAATTACAAGGACCAAATCAGTATCTACAAAAGAAAATAAAAATATCACAGTGGTCACTTCAGGCAAATGACGGTGATCTGACTTTTTAAAACAATGTAATAGTTGTTATAATAAGCTAATAGTTACAGGACGAACACTTGTGCCAGGTACTGTACAAAGAGCTTTATCAGAGAGGTTCAGTAACTTAGCCAGCATCACACAGCTTAAAAGCAATAGGTCCTGCATCTGAATCTGAGCACCCTGACTGCAGCTTGTATTATTATGCTTTCCCTCCCCTCCATGGATCTATCCAATCTGACTTTTGTTGTTGCTTTTGTTCAGTTGCTAAGTCGTCTCTGACTCTGCAACCCCACAGACTGTAGCCTGCCAGCCTCCTCTGTCCATGGGTTTTCCAGGCAAGAATACTGGAGTGAGATGCCACTTCCTTCTCCAGGGCATCTTCCTGACACAGGAATTGAAGCTGCATCTTCTGCGTTGCAGTTGGACTCTTTACAGCTATTTTATTATCTTAAAATGATCTTGCCAGTAACATTACAGATATGCGTTCCATTTTCAACTTTCAAAATGACCACTTAATATGCAATCTGACATCTAAAAGAAAATGGTCTGAGAGTCTATACTATATTAAAGCTGTGTCCATAATTCCTGGAACTGCCAAGTTTCACACATAATTTAGCAACAGTGAAATCTAAAAAGGGGACATAAAATTAAAATGGCCTAAATTCCCTCTTTAAGGATTGTAATGTAAATTACCTTAGAACTTTGCCAATAATGCCATGTGAATCTAGACATACACACAATTTCATTATTTTTCTCTAATAAACAGTATTTTTTTTACGTTTACAGTGGACACTTGCCAGAGGGAACTGGTTTAATTTTAACAAACATGATTTTGTGTCAAATGTCATTAGCATTCAACATCTAGCCAGTGAAAGCCACCAAGTCCAGCCCCTTATTAGTCAACTCCCAGTGCTTCAAAGAAATCAGGAAAGTCCTGACTGACCATGAATTGGTGCAACTGAAAATCAGTAAAATCTCAAGACACTGGCAAGAATCATATGCTACGTTATAAACGGAAGCAATTTTATAAGTGAGAAACCTGAAGTTGAGCACCAAGTTCAAGGGCACGAGCAAACCAGTCAGGCCCTGGATTCCAAAACCAGGTCTGTTCCTAAAGCCTCTGCAAGGCACTCCACCCCACCGCATCGTCCCCCAAGACGTCCACCGTCCTTCAGATCTCCTCGTAGATGACTACTCACGGTGCTCACCAATCCTGTCTCACTGTTTTTCAGTATCGTCTTTCATTTCGGCATTGATCTATACATATTAAGAACACTTGGATTTCACCAGTACCCCATCACTTACCTGGGAAATCATGGTTGATCTCGTCCATTTCCAACACAATATCATATGGCACCCCAGCCTCAGCCAGCAGCACATTAAGCTGACCAGGCATCCGGCCTGCAACTGGGTGAATTCCAAACCTAGACAGGAAACAAATGAACAGCTGGCCTTACTTGATGGGCCAAAATGTATAGGGACCCCAGTATTACCTCCAGACCTGCACACTCTGTTCTTGGCACCTCTGCTTCTCCTGGTACTATCTGATCTCTGCAAGAAGGAATAGAATCAGTCCAGATATACCATCAATCTACAAATAGTAAGGCTGGAGATTCAAGATCTCAGTATATACAAACGATGACTGCTCTCAAGAAAATAAGTGTAGCTTTAGAACCTGACTCTTCCATATATGTTTTAAGTCCAATGAACTTCCAACAGCATTAATAAATACCACCTTACATTTAATAAGTATTATGTTCTCTCATGATACTTTCTGATAATTTTTTAATCTTTCTGAAGTCAGCCTGGAATTAAACATTTGCCATGAAAAACACTGTCATGCACATAAGTTAAAGGCCTACTTTCAAATAGAAAGTTATCCAACTATGTTATCCAAATTTTCTATGAGAATGAACAGCTTTACAGTGGGAAAAAAACTAACTTCATTTAAGAGAAATTAATACTTCATGTTTTTATATTGTGATACAATTTATAAATGTCTCATATATTATTTCATTCTATCCCTAAATCATCTTTAATATAATCTCCATCAAAAAATAGAATTCAGAGCACTTGATTCAAATTTAGGACTTAGTTAAATAAACTGAGCTTTAGAGCCACATTCCTGTATTTAAAAAAAGAGCAAAAGAGCAAGAATGTAAGTAACAGAGGCTGTTGCATATATTTCCGCATAACGGCTAATACTGACTCTTCAACATGTGCTATGCAACCTGACAACTTTTTTAGTAAACAGGTAACCTGAGATTCAAACTCGGGTCTCCTTCAAAAGTCTGTACTTTTCACTACTATACAACACAGTCAGTATGGTCAGGCAATTTAAGAGGTATTCTTGTTATGAGCTCAAGATAACTAGTTATATGATGTTTGTTAAGTTACTAATCAGCTCTCTCAATTTTCCCATAGAGTATTAACCAGCTATTATTACAAGCCCACCTCATGCCGAGGGTTATATAAAACACTGCAGAAAAGGTCTGAGAAATACCTCTTTATCTCTGTTTGAATGGGTGAAATAAGGAATTCTAAGAATCCAAATTACAGTATTCTCTGAGAAAAACTGAGAACACAGAAAGTTTCAAATAATATTATAATTTTAAAAAAACTTTTTAATGTTTGCATGGATATAGAAAAAAAAAGTTTCAGTACAGAAAGTACCTGCAGTAGTGCAAAACATTTACCAGCACCGCTACATGCTGGGAAGTAGGTTCTGAAAAACTACCAGGGGTAGGAGGTAGGATGGACTGTATAGAATGGACTATTAATAATCTAAGACTCGAGAACGGTCAGCAGCAGGTAACTTCGGGAACGACCAAACTGTGTTGAGGCCGCTTTGGGACTTTGGAACTTTCTATGGTGGCATACACAATTCTTCAGCTATAATTGTTTTAGTCACAGGAATGGAGAGATTGGAAATTCTCTCCACTCCACTGTGGGCTTACTCCCTTGGGGGAACTGAGCCACTCTGGGTTCCCTAAGTGCCAGTCCTGCGTCTGCTCTCAATCTATATGGAAGCCTCTCTCTGGGAGCAGAAGTGGAATGAATCTTCAGGCTATAATTTGACCTTCTGTTTGTGGGACAATGTTTTATTATTTGTTATGTATGTGTAATGGTACTTACTTTGACTGGTTGAACTATATTTAATTGACTTAAAGATAAGCATTTATAAATTAAATCTAAATATATAGAAAAAAGAATCCAAGACTTTTTTTAATGTTGACTGGAGTATAGTTGATTTACAATCTGTGTTAGCAAAGTGAATCAGTTACACATATATCCATCTTTTTCAGATTCTTTTCCCATATTGACCATTACAGAGTATTCAGTAGAGTTCTCTATACTATAAAGTAAGTCCTTATTAGTTATCTATTTTATACAATAATATTCTATATACAGTAGTGTGTATATTGAAGACTTTGTTAAAAGGCATTTATCATCTCTTTCCTCAGTGAGTTATTTAGTTTTATTTTAGTGAGAATAAAATTAAGGCAGTCATGTTTACTCCAGACTGTGGTCACCCAACCTTACCATCTCATAAAGCTTAAATTCTTTAACTACAAATTCTATCATTTTTGGAAATGTTCAATACCTGAGTAAATGTTTAAATGTTCTCTAAAAACAAGATTGTTAAAACTGTTCTTTTTTTTTATTTGTGGCTAGACACTGCTATCCTAGTATTACTGTTTCAAATAAGAGTTCTTAATAACCCTGGAAACAAAAGAAATGAGGCAAAATACTGACAATTTATGTTCACACTCTTCATGTAGTAACACAAACTATATTCGGCACTTCCAAAATACCACACAGACTCGGGTTGAGATGTCTACTCTAAAATTGTAACGTTTTCACAATGGCAGTAGGATAAGACATTTGAAAAAAATTTCTCTAGGCACCAGAGTATATGTTCATTAAATGGGAGTTAATATTACAAACCCTCAAATCTGAAGATAAATGTCATTTTAATACTCTAACAATAATATTCTAAGCATTAATATAAAAAATGGGAGAAAATGTAGTATACTGAAACAACCAAAATATATTCCTAAGCCTGCTGATTGCATGCATGTAGGAAAAGAAAATACATGATGAATGAAGTTTCAGAGGTGATTGATTTTGTAAACAAGCATTACAGTCTTCAATTCAGGACTTCCAAACCTTTCCTCAATGATGGGAAGGGATGAATAATCCCTTAGGTTCACAAGTAATAACAGAAGCAGAAAGAAAAAAGATAATAACAGACTCAGAAGAGGTAAAGCTCATTTATATGAAATAAAGATTTAAATCTCATAAAAGAGGAAAGATTCAATTTGTGTAATCCTCACAAAAACTGAGAAAGAAGGCAGAGCACAAAGCAAAATAAATGCACAAGAAGAGAGGGACATGGATGTGTCATGTATGACATTAAGGTGTATAAAAATAAGAAAGTAATTTGAACATCAAAATAAATAAAGTTAGTAATGGACTATAACCCACTGGGGGAGAAGGCAATTCAGGAGCCAAGATTGATAACAGGGATCTCCCTGGTGGTCCAGTGGTCAAGACTCTCAATCCCCAGTAGGGAACCAAGATCCCACATGCCTCTCAGCATGGCTAAAAAACAATAAAATAAAGCTATTAGAAACTTATTTTAAAAAAAAAGATTGATAACAGATTAGGTCAATAATGAAGAAAGGGAAGGAGGGAATACTCTCCCCTATAATGGTAGACCACCAACTGATAAATGTAGTGGGTTATAAAGCCACCATTTTGCATCAAGATTGGTTCAGATAAAAAATCATCAGCACACACTCAATCTAAGGAGTAAAGCTTGAATGAGAAGCAGGATTTTGCTAGGTCTTAAAGAGAGCTCAACAGAAGAAAATAAATAAATAAATAAAGCCTTTCAGCATGTTCTCAGAGAGCTACTTCATTGAAATTGATCAGTAGTAACTAGTTCTTAGACGCAGAACATCTGGATACTCTGCTGAATGGGCATCTGGTTAAGTGGACACAGTCCATATTTCTTCTTCTCCCCAGCTAACAGTTCCTTGTAATAGCTAAAAAAAATATATTACCAAGGTTATAAAACCAAATCTCAGCCAAGAAGAACTTAAATTGAAATTGTAGCTTATTATGATTTTAATGGACTGTTTGATATGCACAGATACTGATAGAATATTGCAACTTGATATTCTTCTAAATATCATATAAAAGTGAAAGTCCCTCAGTCGTGTCCGACTCTTTGTGACCCCATGGACTATATAATCCATGGAATTCTCCAGGCTGGAATACTGGAGTGGGTGGGTAGCCATTTCCTTCTCCAAAGGATCTTCCCAACCCAGGGATCGAACCCAGTCTCCTGCACAGCAGATGGATTCTTTACCATCTGAGCCACCAGGGAAGCCCAAGAATACTGGAGTGGGTAGCCTATCCCTTCTCTAGGGGATCTTCCTAACCCAGGAATCAAACTGGGGTCTCCCGTATTGCAGATGGATTCTTTACCAGCTGAGCTACCAGGGAAGCCCAAACAGCATATGGAAGAACTAAAAGCACAAAGATTGTGCCCACCAAGGCAGAGATTCTGTAATTAAATTCAGGGACCCTAATGTGTCATTATTTTTGAATAATGATTGAACAAAATAATTTCCAAAAGAACACATCCTAAACTCAAAAACTTTAGTTTGGAAAGGTCATTTCACTTCACAGAGGTTCTTAGTAATAGAGCTGATATATCAAATTATACTGTTAATCAGCTGATTTTTATTCAAAGTCAATGCCAATTTGTATTCCAACTGTGGTGATTTCAAGTCGACATTCAAAATTAATGCAGGGTTGTTTTCAAGTATCAGTAAAGGATACTCTATCTTCCACCACTGACTAGATCCCCTAATAAAACTAAATAACTAGATTTAGTTAGGGAGTTGCAGCTTAAAAGGATCACAGGGCACTTGGATAAGGTTCAAGAGAAATATAAAATACCTGACAACTTAGAAAATTACCCAAACTAAGTGAAAAAAGATCAACTGGCTAGAAAAAAAGGCAAAACTGATTTTCAAGCAAACCAAATAAAACAGAAGTTAACTTCTGTTAAATATTCCTCATTTTCATTTAACAGAAAGAAAGAAAATGGTCCTTAAATGCAAAAGAAAGAATTGGAATTCAATTTTTTAAAACATACTTTCTGTCAAAAACTTAGGAAGTGAAAGTCGCTCAGTTGTATCCGACTCTGCGACTCCATGGACTGTCCATGGAATTCTCTAGGCCAGAATAATGGAGTGGGTAGCCTTTCCCTTCTCCAGAGGATCTTCCCAACCCAGGGATCAAACCCAGGTCTTCCACATTGCAGGTGGATTCTTTACCAGCTGAGCCACAAGAGAACAAACTCCCTAGTTACGGGAAGCTTCAGGCCTCTTTTCTGTGGATCAGGAAGAGATGGTTTCATTCTTCTGAGCTGATGTTCAAACCACCAATTCAGTAGAAAATGCATTCAAAGAGATTTCACAAATAAATGCTAAGGGTGGTTAGCCAGCAGTGGACACGGTCAAGGCAGTTTTGGCAGCTGAGACAGCTCTTTATTTAATGGGGGGAGGGGCACGTCAAAACCACTAGGAAGAGAGAACAGCAGCTTTGGTAAAACTCAGGATTCCCAGAACAACTGCAAGACACTGCTCTACCTCCGTCCTATGCCACTAACTGCAACGAATTTGTGCTCTTTTGAGATCCCCGTAGCAAATTTTGGACACCAAAAATTTCTCCTAATCTCCCAATCCTTCTGAGTATCAACAAGTGCTTCCTGTTGCATCCTGGTCTGTTCTTCTCCCCAAAACCTGATTGGTGAGGCTTGTACTTAGTCATGTCCAACTCTGTGACCCTGTGGACTGCAGCCCGCCAGGCTCTCTGTCCATGGAGATTCTCCAGGTAAGAATAATGGAGTGGGTAGCCATGCCCTCCTCCAGGGATTCTTCCCAACTCAGGTCTAAATCTGAGCCACCAGGGAAGCCCAAGAATACTGGAGTGGGTAGCCTATCCCTTCTCCGGTGGAACTTCCCAACCCAGGAGTCAAACTGGAGTCTCCAGCACTGCAGGCAGATTCTTTACCAGCTAAGCTAGCAGGGAAGTCCTGGTGAGGCTGAAGAAAGACTTAAGAGTCGCTGCGCTATAGGACATATAAGGTTTGTATTAGTGTCCTATTACTGATACAACAAATGACCACAGATTTAGTAGCTTAAAACAATACGCATCGATTACAGAGGCCTGACATCCAAAATCAGCACCCCTGTGCTAAAACCAAGGTGTTGGCACGACTGTATTTCTGTTAGAACCTCGAGGAGAAAACCCACCCATCCCTTGCCCTGTTCCCGGCTTCTGGAGGCTGCCCGCTTTCCCTGGCTTGAGGCAGCATCACTGTTTACTTCCATTGTCACATCCCCTCTTCTGATACTGACCCTCTTCCTCTCTTTCATAAGGACCCTAGTGATTTCATGGGCCCACACAAATAATTCAGAATCATCTCTCCATCTCAAAATGATCACTGAATCTACAAAGTTCCTTTTGCCATATAAGGTAACATATACACAAGTGTGGGGTATTCAGAGGTGGGTTTCTTTGGGGGTCATTATTCATCTTACCCCAAATTCCCTTTCCAGTCCTAAAATTCCATGAACTAGGGATTCCATTTTAGCTGAATAAGTCAATATACACTTTGTGATTTACCTTTGTATTTTGTGATTTACTTCTGCATCCCACCCTGATTCCAGTGATTTTGTAAAATTTTAATTTACTTGTTTGCTTTTAATACTGCCGCTGCTTATCTTTAATCCATCTGGCTATCATCTTCATGTTTTAACTGAGGTGTCTTGGACCAAATTAGAAGTTAAAGACCTCCAAATGTATTTGTTATTATTGTAATATTTGATTAGCTGCAGACTGCATAAAGACAATGTTTCTGCTGAGTTAGTTGTGAGGGGTAAATAGCTAACCAGCATGTTATGCTGAATATCCCAAAGGACAGCTCACTTTATATCTGTTTGTATAACAATTTATTATACTAAATTTTAAGACTCTAAAGTTGGAGAGAAACACACGCAAGGCTATTACAATAGAATGCCAATGTTTTGAGAGAAATGACAGAACACACTAAATCTGTAGGAATATATATGAGCACATTGATGAGTCAATGTGAATTTATAATAATTTTGGCCCATGCAACTGGCTAATCTTCAAAGTATGGATTAAAGCTAATTATATCAGACACTGGTTGCCCATGACCAGCAATTTCCAGGAACTGATGGCTAAAGTTCATCAATGTTCCATCATCCCATGAAGAACATCCAGAATTCGGAAATACAAAGCCTACCAGCCTTTTGGTTCTTCCCTTTAAACTGCAAAAAATATCTTGATTGTATACTTGCTTAATAACAAAACAGGATCAGCTGTCCCTGTCCACAACCTAATTTTACAGAAGAGGAATAACTACTAAAATGAGATCACAGGAAAATTTTCCAGGCTCCCAGAACTCACTCTTCATGCTCCTTCTCCTTACAAAGCACTGCATTATAGGAACTGGCTGATGACTGTGCTTTCCAAACTGGGAGCAACTTGAGAACAGGGACTGTGTCTTATTTATCAGTTCCCAAAGTACCTGGCATTCTAGTTGAGCAACTCAAATAAAGAGAGGGAAGTAAGGACAGGAGGGATGTAGGGAGGGGAGGAAAGGGTTTTAAGGAACATAGTGTGCCCAATAAAGTACACTGATTCAATAAAGTGCAAATTCGCTGTATCTCTTTGAGAAAAAGATTTCAGAGAAGTAATAAAGAGTAGCAGCTAAAAGCTCTAGGGTGTCACTGCCTGGGTTCAAAACATTCAGACAATTTACCTCTGTGTGCCTCCCTTTCCTCCTATGTACAATAGGAGTGATAATAAAGCCTTTTCAGAGGATTACTGTGACATTTAAGGGAGATAATTCATGTAAAGAGCATTTGATTATACAAAGTACTTTAGACCAATGCCTGGCACACATAAGCCCTTAATGAATGTAACCTGCAATTATAATATTCCATTGAAACATATTTTTGTGATATAAATGCTCATCTGCATTGTTCAAATAAATGCATTTTTAATGATCATTTATATAAAAAGAAAGGCATATTTTCACATTAAAACAAATGTTGATTTGTTGTCAGCATTTTCTAAACTGGTTTTCTAATTTTTACCTTGAAATCCCAATAAATATCAATATAGTCCAAGAAAAGCCAGAAATTCTTTGTACTTGCAACTACATGCAAAAGCTAGAGAAATTATATAATCAATATAGACTGAAGTCAATAATTGTGACCACTGGACTCATTGGTCACTTGGTCGTAGCTAATATTCAAGTACACAGTTATTGTAATAGTGTCAAATTTCAAAAGGTCACATTTAACTCTTCTATAGACACTATTAAGGCAAAAAAAGCACTGTTTCCCTAACTGAAAGATAGAACAAATGTCACTGACAAGTCGAGGTAATCTTCTCAATTATCTGGAAGATAATTTAAGAAAAAGTTAAACATTCTTTGCTGTTTTCCTCTCTCAAGCATAAAAACAACAAAGTCTTTTGTGTAACATTAAATAATAAAAACTAAGGCCTCCGTCACCAGTTAAAAACAGACCAGGCACATTTCCAAAAAGGTGGAATACACTCAAATGAAACAACTGATTTTCAGAGCCTTTTAATCAACCAAGAAAGAATTAAAAACAAATAAAAGTGCATATAGAAACTATTCATAAATTCCATGTGAAATGGGTAAATTTAGTAAAAGATCAATTTTAAAAAACTATGAATTTTAAGCCTCTTTTATAATTGCTGCTATTGTTCAGTCACCAGGCTTTCCTGTCCTTCACCATCTCCCAGAGTTTGCTCAAATTCTTGTCCATTGTGTCGGTGATGCTATCTAACCATTTCATCTTTTGCAGGCCCCTTCTCCTTTCACCTTCAATCTTTCCCAGCATCAGAATCTTTTCCAAAGAGTGAGCTCTCTGCATCAGGTGGCCAAAGCAACACACAATGATATAAGTCCCATTCTTACAGTTTTTCTGCAACAGACATCATATGTGCTAAAGGGAACAACATGAGTTCCCATGATCAAGGGCCATGGGGACAATACGTCCTGACCACAGTACATCACAACAGTCGTTGACTTTTACAAACCATTTACTACATGGATCCTCCCACAACGTTCAAATAAACTACATTTCCCTGCTTGCCTTATGGAAATATCCAGATTTAGTTTAGCAATAAAACGTGATGAAGAGCCAAGTATCCCAACTCAGGACTAAGACAAAGAAACTACAGAGACAACTGGGCCCCATTTAAAAGTATTTAATTTAGTGTGTTTTCTCCATTTTGCAGCCTCTTATAAATAGTGAAAAGGATCTCCAGATTTTAAGAAAATCTTTTTACAACCTTCAGCTATTTGGTTATATGTTTTGTGAGACATTATGCAAAATTTATTCTCATACCCAAGATGTTCAAAGGGTTAAGATCCTTTCTTTTATTGTTTCATATTTTAAAATTGAATTTTACACAGAACAATGTATGTTGATAGCATTTTGAAATTCTGCCTTCCCAGTAACATCACTGCACAATTTTCCTAAATATATCATTCTCAGTTCCTAGGTGGCTAACAAATTAACTCGGGAAAAGATATAACAGAGGGAAAATAAAAAGCCTACTTATGCTTCCTGTTTTTAACCACAAATATCTATAAATCAATAAAACTTGAAAAGTTAAAATAGACTTTAAAGATTCTCTAATACAACGCTTCCTAAAGCAGGACGCTTTTATTTAGAGTAACACCAATTACGTGTACACTGTGTTCTGTCACAAAACAGACTGGGAATTTCACTACAGATGTAATAGAATCCCCGTAGGAGGTACGCCCGAAAAACCTTTGTATTTGATGTTTGCATGTGGCAATGCTCCATTCTAAGGAAGGTTCATGGAGGTAATAAAAAGATTTGTTTCAAAAAAAAAAAGATTTGTTACTATTTCCAATATCTTTTTAATTAAATGTGCATTGCACCTTTGAAAAATATGAGAGAATCTGAAAAGACAGGGTTCTTTGGTTTATCACATTCTGACCAGAACTTCTGATTGACAGCTACAGGCCACTTATTAAAAGCATAAGGAAAACTTATTTTTTTAAAAGAAATAATTTTAGTAAATGCATTTTAAAGTAAAATCTTATAAAATAAAATAGGAAGCAGACTAAATGTCACACACAGTATCCTTCCTTTTGAAAAGGCTGGGACCAGCTGTGTGGAGTTAGTCTATCCATCAGAAGAGAAGCATAGAAACAAAGTGGAAAAAAAAAAAACCTGCCCGGCAATGCAGCTGTCATCCACAAAAACTGATTAACGAAAAGGTTGTGGAATCAATGTCTTGGCAAGTCTTCTTAGGCAAAAGGATAGAAACCCTACTTTTTAAAACTGTGAGTCCTTTTCAGAAGCAATGGTTCAGACAAACCCACTCATACAATTCTGAATGAAAAAGAAAATTCTAATTTCCTCGAACTTTCCAACTGCCAGAATTGGAGAACATTAAGTACTTTTCTTTTGTTTTTTTTTTGAAAGTGAATAAAGGCTGAACTCTGATCTGAATCTGGTATTCATCCACAGCTGCCCCTTCTTCAGGAAAAAATAATGAATGTTCAAGGGCTTAAAGAATGTCTCAGGGGCAGTTTTTCTAATACAGAACAACAGAACCTGTTCTATGAGTATGAGTGAAGAAATGTCTGACAGGACACTATGGTCACATGTTCCATGTGTATAGGTGGCCTGTGACACTCGGGTCACCCCAAAAAAACGAGAAGTCATCTAAACAGGACCAGACCGAATGACTGGTGTGGATGTCAGTGCAGAACCCTGTCCCAACACTTCCTTTTCCACTCCAAGGAGATTATTACAAATTGTGCCCAAATCTGCCTTTTCCTTCACTGAACCAAATCCAGCGCAGTCAAGAACAGCAGCTGTATGACTACTGACACGGCTTTTGTTTCAAAATAACTACTAAGACTATGAAGAATGATATCAGGGGGAAAACTTAAGTTCTATTTGCAGCTAAAGTTCTAGAATATATATGCCTGCACATTGGAGAGATGTAGTGAAAATTATGCCTAATTTCTTCTTTTTGACTGAATAATTTTAATCATGCTGAATGACTCTTGAAATGCAGTGACAATAGCATGAATTGGAAATTATTAGCAAGATACTGAAGAATTTGAACATGAAATGACAAGAGGGCTTCTATTTACTTCTCCTCTGCCGTGTTTCCATGAACCTCATTGACGAAAATCAACTCAAAGAGTTCATAATAATTAATAGTAGACCCAGAAGCCAAACATCACTCTGATGGTCAGAGGCACTGGTTTCCATCAATAGTGAGAGTTTCTCCCCTTGACCATTGGAATGCCTGTGATCACCATTTCCAAGGAATGAGTCCTAGAACAGCAAGGCTGGAAGAGGCTTTATAAAGCACCTAAATCACAGCCTTTAACACAGTCTTCTGTTATTTCCACTATATCAATATGCTGTGGACAGCACACAGTCAGAGGCAATCTGATCAACAGTCAAAGTCTGGAAGGATGATGGCCCTTTTCTAGGAGCACAACAGACACCTTTGATCTGAGGGATTCCTGGAAATTTTATACAACAGGTTGACCAGAGAGGTAAGTGAATGCAATGCACACACACTGGTTTTCCTCTCTTCCACCAAAAATTTCACTCATTTGACTAATTACACAAATAATTCCCATCAGCCATCCTCCTGTCACCATGTCAGGCTCAGTGCAAAGAAACACAGCACATTTTTTTAGAAAACCGAAGCACGGGCTAATTCATCACCAGAGTGCCAGTGGAACCTCTGATATGATCAGTGCTCCTGCCGTTCTTCATCATTTCAACTAGTGACTGAACTGAAAACACAATAGGGTTCTTTGTTTTGTTTTGTTTTGTTTGTTTTGTAGCATCCCTGTTCATTTATTATTTTATTATTATTTTTTTAATTTTCTTTACTTTATTGTGTTGGTTTTGCCATACATTGACATGAATCCGCCATGGGTATACATATGTTCCCCCTCCAGAACCCTCTCCCTCCTCCCTCCCGATTCCTTCCCCCTGGGTCATCTCAGTGCACCAGCCCAGAGCTCTAAGTGTCAATTCAGAATATCTTAACACCTATTGACTAAGTTCTCTCTGAATGCCAACTCCAATGGGTCAGGAATTTTGATTTTTGTATTCGCTGATGTATTCTCAGGACCTACAACTGCGCCTGGCACCAGTACTATGTAATTATTCGTACAGTGAAACAGTCACTGACATGAATAGTCATGGCTAATAAGAAAGTAATACAAAGCTGGCAAGAAACTCATAAAAAATATCTATTTCCTTCCTCAACTGCTACACTAGATCTTTTTATCTGGCCTAACCTCTATTCTCTTCAGAAGCACATATCTTTACTACTTAACAAATGTGCATGTCCTAGATTTTCTTGCACCTCAGTATAAAACAAATCCAAGATAGCTGAACTCTGTTTATTTGGACTGCATTTAATCCCGTGAAAAACGGGAAAATCCAGTTAGATCAACAAAATATTTCATCTTCAAGTATCTTCAGAGAATAGATTTCCTAGCAAAAATAACATACATTTAAACTTACAGTCATGTCACACAAGACTGTAAAACACTATTAAACTGCAAATATCATTGGCAGCTAGATATGTTTAGACAGAAGATGAAAAAAATAATTATTTATTTTTTAAAACCTGCAAAGAAGTTTCATGTTATGAGTAGAATAAAAGGTTTAAAATATTCCCTTGACAGTTATCTACTCTTGTTCTTTGCCTTCCTACCCTCCTCCAACCCCACTCTTCTTAGCATATTAGTACATTAAATGGAATTCATTCACTCTTTCATTTGTTGATCGATTTGTTCTCTATCTATAAACTTTTCAGAGTGGGAACTGAGCTTCTGCATTCTTGTATTCTCAGTACCTAGAAATAAATTTCTATCAGCAAATTATTAATAGAAAGAGTTGAACATTAACAAGAAAGCCATATATAACATCAGTTAGTCAATCAAAGAAGGGGACAAATTTTAAAGCAATATGCTTTATACAAAGAAAATCAAGCAGTCATTAATTAATTGCAAAAAGAAAAAAAATGTCTTTCTAAGGATTATTCATTGGAAACACTACCTCAGCTCTATGCTGAAAAGCTTGTATTGACCCAAAGACTGGTAAACAAAGAGAAAAAAATGTCTGTGCTCTTGTATCATAAGATTTATAATAAAATGCTTTCAGAGATCAAGCATAAGTTAGGTATTCTGGGTGCCCAGGAAGCAACAACAGCCTGGCCAGTAAAGATGGCTAAGTCAGTGAACTTTCAGGACATTCTGAAATGAGCTCTTTTCATGAAATGTCATGTGCTTCATTATATAACCTCAGCTCTCGGTGAGCATGTTATGACTATGGCCAAAGTAAAGGAAAACAGGAGTGTCTCTAAATCAATCATGGGCCATGAAGCCAGACAGACTGTATGACAGATGCAATTTTTCTTGGCACCACTTGGGCATAGCTAATTGATGACAATCGTATGTCCACACTGGCATATTTCCATGGGAATGTGTGAGAATATGTCACCACATCTGGATGCGAGGCATGCCGGGGTCCTGAGGCACAAAGGTCTACCAACAGCAGAGGCCCAGCAGCTGTGCTCAATGAACACCGTGGGAGCTCCAGAGTGATGAAAGGACCAAATTACCGCAAACTGTAAATACAGATTTATTTCATTACAATACGAGGTAACTGCTGCAGCCATCTCTTGTTCAAACAGACATGTGCCTCCTAAGAAAAAGCCAGCACCTAACTTCGTAAAGAAAATCTGCATTTCTGCTACAGAAAGATGATAACGCACATAAAGAAGAATCAACAAAGTTGCTATGATTCCCTTTAAAATTAAAAAAAACTCCCATGGAAGCTAGAAAGGAAAAATATGGTAATCTACTGTCATGTTAGCAAGAATAGCTCTCTTCCATTTAATATAAATGTGAGACTTATATAACTTACTACAAAGCCCATGTTGAAAATTCATTATAGTAAAAAAAAAAAAATTTGAACATATTAATATATAATTTCATCTTTAATAAGAAAGAGTAATCAGTATAGTGGCTAACTCTGCCTAACTCACAAGAAGAAATTAGGCTGACAAGTAACATCATTCACATAATAAACTATTAGCACTTACTATTAACAAATTATTTTAAAAATCGATGATTATACAAAACAATTAAAAGCTCTCATGAAAAGCCTGATGTTCTGGTCACAAAATTACTTCTTCTTGGGGGAGGGCTGTGCCATGTAGCTTGCAGGATTAGCTCCCCAACCAAGGATCAAATCCAGTTCCCCTGTAGTGGAAATGCGGATTCCTAACCACTGGACTGTCAGGCAAGTCCCAAAATTACTTCAATAAAAAACAAATTATGACTGAGAAACTATTCATACATGTTTAATTAAATCTTAAGTCAAATAGTAACTTTCTCAATACAGTGTGACAGAAATCCTCCTAAAACAGCACTTTATATTATATCTTCATGGATACAATTCAAATTTTAATGCGGTCAGAAGCTAAAATTTCCTTTGTCTTATCCCTTTTTTTTCCCCAATGGTTTTTTTCCCATCTCTCTTAATTCCTTCCCTTTCACATGCTGCCTTCTGTCAAGCTTCCCATCCTTGCACCCACAACCTGGGCTGACCAGTAGGTAACAAGAGAGGTTATGTCGAATTAATCATTCCTTTCCCTAAGAATAACTAAGACATGAAAGCCATCTTTCTGTTTTATTATGACTGCCACTCATCTCCTAAACATTTATGTGGTGATAGAAGGCATCACTAATACATTATACTTTTTCACATGTGGATCAAATAAAAAGAAAAAATTTCTTTTTAGGAAAATCATAAAAGATTCAGTAACACATCCTTTCCACTTGTAGGTCTGCAAATGCTTTAAGTGGCAAAGACTACAACTAAAAGGGAAGCCCCATTTAATACCCTCTATGAAAAGAAGAATAAGCTACCAAAATGAAACCTCTCATGTGAAAATTAGAGAACAAAGATGATGCTTTTGCTCGTCTTCTATCAATTCATCTAGACTTTACTAAAGATGGAAGCCATCTACATGACAGAAATGCTGGACCCATCATAAAACAGTATTTTGATTCTGTGTATTTAAAAAGCACAGGCTCACTACAGATCACAGGAAAGTGGAGAGTGAGAAAAAGATTGAGAGAAGGAAAAAAGGGTGGGAAGAAAGAAAGAAAACACAGCTGACATTAAAACTTTTTAGATAACCCTTTGATTTCATTACCTAAGTCTCTTCTACATAGCGGCGACATTCGAGAGAAAGATTCGGACTCTGCATCCAGTCTGCACGGATAGTCTGACTAATTCTAGGCACTTTGTTTGGCTTATTTTCTTATCCTCTTCCTCCAGGCCAAAGTGTAAGATTGACATCTCAATGGAATTTTATTAACAGACATAAATAGTTTTGTCAATATGCAATGACATCTTGGTAAATGAACCAATTTTATTTAACAATAGAGTTATCCTGTTGCTCTGACTTCCATGTCAGTGAAACTGCCAGTGAACCAGCGTCCCCACACGACACGCAGCAGCTATGCTCCCATGGACAACTGCAGCGGGCCCCTTCACAGCCTCCCAACAGCAGAGCTCCAGGAGGCGGACCCAAAAGCACAAAGGACATAAAGTGCTGCGAGGGCTCACCACCCTGACCCCATTTTCACACACCACAAACCCCCTATCCAAGGTCGGGGGGAATAATCTAGAAAGGCAGAGTCCTTGACTTCACATTCTGCTTAATAACCATCCAACCAAGAGCAGAGTCCAGTGCCCAAGTAGCACATAGCAGCAACAGGAGCTGTTCTAATTCACAGTTCAAAAAGTGTATGGCTTTATTATCTATCTTATACACAGAAAAAGAAAGTTTTCTGCAGTCTTTTCTAGCCCGAGTGTGAGAGCTAAATCCATCAACTATTAACTACTCACAGGTTCACCACTCGGCCTCACACCCTTCAGAGACCCCCTGTTTGAGATGTTTTCTTTCTGTGTGAACAACAGAAACCCAAAAGACACAGCTTGATGTGACTCAGATGCCTTGATGATCTCCTTCCCCAAGTCAAATCACAGAGAAACCAGGTTTCCAATTTTCCCTATTGATAAATATCCTGGAATGTAGTACCATAAAATTTCCTTTTCTAAAATGAGACTATATTGAAGTTGGATGCTGTTAGAGACAGTGAAAACTAGGAAGTAAGACTAAGGCTGGAACAGGGTCTTTCACAGCTTCCTCTACCTAGTATCACAGGTAAAACCCCACTTGAAGAAATAGTCACCTGAAAGGAAGTCAGCTCTCTTCCTTTCCTTTCACACATGCATGGCAAGCACTTACCTGACTTTTTTGCCTTGTTCAGAGAGCATCTTCACCAAATCAGCAATGGGGTACTGAGCTTTGGCTGCACAGAGACCGTAGCCTACAGGAGCATTGAGAATATAGAATACGATTTTATTTCAAACTGTATGAACTACAATTTCTCTCTTGATTAAAACATTTTTATGCCAAAAAGGGCAATCAGTTAAAAGGACTAGAAGTGAAAACAAAAAACTGACAATATGGACTTTAAAAAATATTGGCCTAAATTTCAAATTCAAAATCTCATGGTCCCTCCTAAGTCCCCGACAGTGTCTAACAGTGCTGGGCACTCCCACATCACACACACACACACACACACACACACACACACACGCGCGCGCGCGCGCGAGCACCGTGCACAGTATACACACTCTCGCCCGCTCTCACATAAATGTTTGCAAACTGTCACCCTACTTGGCTTTGAGATCATTGCTGTCCATTAGTAACCCTCCTAACTCTGCCACTATTCTTCCTCAATTTCCTTGAACAGATCTTTTCCTTCTGTACTCCCACTCTTAAATCCTGACCCTCCCCAGGGCTTTAACTTTGCACCTCACTCTCTCCCTGGAAAGCCTCAGCCCATCCCACAGCTTCAACAACCTCCTCAAAGTAAAAAAGTATTAGTCACTCAGTCATGTCCAACTGTTTGCGACCCCGTGGACTGTAGCCAGCCAGTTTTCTCTGACCATGGGATTCTCCAGCCAAGAACACTGGAGTGGGTAGCCATGCCCTTCTCCAGGTGGTCTTCTCGACCCAGGGATTGAACCCAGGTCTCCTGCATTGCAGGCAGATTCTTTACTGTCTGAGATACCAGGGAAGCCCCAATAACTGCCTGAGAGCTCCCAATCAGCCTCCAGGCTCCACCCAACACTGAGCTCCAGTTCAGCCTGTCCACTGTCCCAGCTCCACTGCAAACTTAATGTTTCCAAACAAGAACTTAAGATTTTCCCCCTCTGCCAAAAAAAAAAAAAAAAGCCTCATAGTTCTGATGTTCTTTCAAGTATGACCAAAATCATCAATCATTTCCCTTCTCCTTCAACCCCTGTGTTCTGTCCCTCCACCCTTTCCAATGAATCTCATATCTATCTCCACTTTCCTACCCCCATTTTTTCAAAGACTGATCTCTGCTCAAGCATTCTCCCTACCTCCCCGACCCCAATACCATCCACCCTCTGGGGTCCAACACAAATCCTGACTTTCCGACAATCCTTAGGTTCCCCATGATAGAAAATGTACCTACATTGTCCAATGCAGCCCTTATCATAACCCCTCTTGCATTATTTACTGATCTGACTTCTCCACTAGATGGAAAATGCCTAGAGGGAAGAGAGTATGTCCTTTACTCTCCACTTTCCCACCCCAGGACAGTCTCAACAGGTGACACAAGTGCACTCTGGCTGGGACAACCTGTGCTGCAGGAAGTCGGAGGCTTAGAGCGTATTTGGTTTACCTGCTCCCACACACACTAGCTGACAGCAGCAGCCCCATCTTTGAGAAGCAAAATCCCCAAATCCATGTGTTTCAAATGCCCAGAGAAAAACAATGCTGCCCCCACTTGAGGAGACTGTCAGCTGAAGTTTCAATTCTGTTAATGTTTGTTGTTTACGTCTTAGTACATAGTCAACCAACAAACTACCCACATGACAAAATCAACTGATTTTCTTTACAGAAAACTTCTATGATAGCATGACAGAGTTAAAATCCTAATCTGAAATCAATGTATTTATTGCCTGTAATAAATGCAATGGCATTCTTTGATGAGTAAAGAAGTACTAGGCTAAGCCTCAGGAAATTGGGAAATTGAAGCTTGGGGAGACGAACTGACTTGGGCCACATGTCAGTTATTAGAGGCAAAATGAAAAACAGAAGTAAGGTGTTATGACTCCTAGACCAAGTCCTTTCTACCGGACTTGTTACCTCATCTTGTTGGAAATCACATGATTTTCAATGATTTTTTTTAATATTTACTTTTAGAAAGAAAGATATTAACATTTACCAACCTTTACTGAGTGAGTCTAACAAATGAGTTGAACGCTTTCATATACCATCTAATCCTGACACAGGCCCAAAATTTATCAATGAGAAAAAAAAATAACCAAGACTCAAAAATGATTTAAACATTTTGTACTGAATCACAGAAAAACACAGGTAGAATCCACTACCTCAATTCATAAAATCTCTATATGATTCCCAAACTATTAACCTAAACCAAGAATTCTCAGTATTATTCACTTAGTAATCACAGGGTTGTTTCTAAATTTCCATTATATTTTCAAAAATGAGTAAGTTCCAATTTGATTTTTCCTATTATAAGAAATTACTTTAAGTGATTATAGGCTGTTTGCTTTCGGGGTTTAGTTTTTTACCTGGAGTAATAATAATGCTATTAGCTTCTCGAATCATGTCAATTGCATTGTCAAGGCTGATTTCTGTATGCGTGCCAGAAATTTCCATGGGTTTTCCACCAGCTGTTGAAGTGGTACCATAGCCTCCAAGAATCACATTAGCCAGGGAGCGATTCATTGCCTAGAGAGCAAAATTTTCAGCTGTAAAAATTTAATCCACATAAATTTTGCTGTGAATACGATAATCAGAATCAATTAAAGATGTTTACTTGATCACCTAAACCATTTTAACCAAATAAATTTGATCGAGTGTCTGAAAATTATTTCAAAAATTTAAATGATAAAAAGACATCTGGGAAATCACATCACTGTTTTCTACAAAATCAACTTTACACTGATATATTTTCCATCAAAATAAATTTTAGAAAAGCACTTAGTGGAAAATTACCAGTGACTTTAACATATATATTAAAAAAGTGCTAGTTGCTCAGTCATGTCCAGCTTTTAGCAACCACATGAACTGTAGCCCACCGGGCTCCTCTGTCCATGGAATTCTCCAGGCAAGAATACTGGAGTGGGTAGCCATTCCCTTCTCCATGGCATCTTTCTGACCCAGGTATCAAACCTGGGTCTCCATCATTGTAGGCAGATTCTTTACCACCTGAGCCACCTGAGAAGGCCTAAAAACCCTGATCCAGTCATTCTTATCTGTGTACTGACTAAGCAAGTTCTACCTCCATATCGGCATGTATTTCACCTGAGTAAAAGAGAATGAAGGCTACAGAAATTTTACAAGGGGACTCTACCTACCAATATCTCAGGTGAACTCTGCTACAAGTTCAAGCTGTCAAGAGCCAACAGGGAAGAATCAAAGGAGAAATCCCTATCATTTAGAAGTCTGCTGCCCTCTGCCGTCAAGAAAAGAAAGTGAAGGAGATGACACTTCAAAGCACCTACAGCTCCAAGAAGCAAGAACAGAAGTGACTGGATTCATCATTAGCCTTTTTAAATAGTTTACGTCCAACAAGGTAAATGAGTAAGTTTATACCCTGCTTCACTAAAATGTACACCTACCTTTTAACTAGAAAAATCATCTAAGGAAAAAGTAAGCAGGAAGCATTTATCAGATGCGCATTTACAATCATCCAACCTGGCGTGCTGTGGTTCATGGGGTCACAAAGAGTCGGACATGACTGAGCAACTGAACTGAACAATGTACCATACAAATACGACAGGACCACGTGACAATAACGGATTTGAAAACTGTCTGCAGATATCGAGAGGTGTGATGGTAAAAAAAAAAAAAAAAAGATAGAAATAAAAGACCAGAAGCTGGATGTCTTCAGTAATCAAAAGCATTTTTAGAACACTATACATGATCAAAGTAGTCATCCTAAATGATCATAACTGATATCATTGCATAGAAAAATTCCAAACAATTAAATCTTATTTTAAGGGTTTTTAATAAACATATCATTGATCCATCATTTGTACTATTTTAAAGCTATACAAGTGTCAAACTATACTTTTTTAAAAAAGACCACCCTTTATTATTAAAGAGCAAAAAGCATCTGGAGACTTTCAGTGATAAGCAGCATATCAGAGGAAAAGAAAAGACTCATTCAAAGATAGGCCAGCCTGCTACCACCTTAGGAGAGAGATTTACATAAACTGCTGAAATGGGACAGAGCGAAGGCAGGAAAAGAGAAAAGGAGAGCCTCACTTATGTTTCAAAGACGTGGATCAAAATGTCAGAATTTTTAAGTTGTTCCTTTGACCTAACCTCATTTATCAGACATTCACATTTATAGAGCCCAGAGTCTGGTAAATTTGTCTAAGATTATTATATATAAAATAAAGCTCAGAATATCCTTATGCATATTACTAACAGATAAGAGGATCAGAGAAAAATTAAAGTGATGCTTTTAAGTTCTTCATCCTAATCCAACATGAAGTTTCAAATTCTTAACACAACCTCCTCTACTTAAATCCAAGGGTGAATGAAAATCCAAACAGCCATATCTGAGACTTCCCAAACATTCAACATCTGCTGATTTTTATAAATTGTTTCCAGTTTTGAATCACAGGATTTTGAAACTAAATTACTAGAAATACGTTCTATCAATTTTTGTCCTTAAAAATGGTTTCAAAGAACAATTTCAAACACTAAAATATTTCTGCTATAATTTTTAGTGAAACGTACAAAAAGGCTCCATCACCTGCATCGCATAGCCCTATAAACAAACAGATGACAGAGGAATATGATGTAGAAGAATACGACCAATTTACTCTCACTTGACTTAAAAGGAACCCTTCTTTTCTTCCTATAAAGCTGAATGGAGAAGGAAAGAATTTCTGAGAATATTTAATTAGTGTGTACCCACTTTTGATGGTATCTTACAAGAAAAAATAAGGAACCATACAGTAATTTAACAATCAAAGTCAACTTGTTAAACACATATCAATTATATCACCATTACACTAATTCCACGTGGTCTCTTAAAAATTAAATCAAATCTTCATCTCTGAATTTACCATTCCAACACCATATTTCCAACAAACGTTTAGGGTTTAGGGCTTTGTTTCCTTTTTTTTCTTTTTTTACTTGCTTGCTTAAGTGACTGATGAGACTACCCTGTGACCACTGATCCACAGCCTGAAAAGTTCCCAAGTTCCAAGACAAAGCATTTGCAACACTGTCCAGGACTGTTCTTTTTAAGTAATTAAGCCCCATAATGAAAATTGTATGCTACATTAAAGAGATCCTTAATTCACATAATTCCAAGCAAACTAAGAAATAAATATGAAAACAAAGGAAGATCATAAAATAAACAAAACCAAAGCAATATTAACATGTATACCATTGACTAGCATCCCCTCATTTCAATGCTTTGTAGGTGCTAATTAGTTGATCACAAGGCAAAAAAAATTATTTTTGGTTTGGCTTTCATTTACTTCATTCTGTTTTATTCTCATTTGGAAACAAGCAGGAAAGTACAAAAATCAGAGAATTCAGTCTGAGAATGCTGCTGCATTTTCGTAAGCCCTCTATATCCCAAGCCCTAATTTAGACACTATCTCAAGTAAGTGAACTGTAAAATCAGAGGTTAATATCTCTATGACCTCTGGATATAAAGCAAATCATTCATTTGAGCTGGCTATTTGGACACTTTCAATATTTTCTAGTTTTTATAATATTGGGTGTCGTGTAACCAAGCATTACACTCAGAGAATACCCAAAAGACTTCTTTGTCAGAACAAAAATTCAATTTTCAGGATGATGGTTACACTTAGGGTCCATTCCATCCACTCTCACATAATAAAACCACTCTGCTCTGGTTTTGATTTTGATATTTCTTTCAATGAATGATAAAATTATGAAGGTAAACATACTAGTAATATTAACAGATTTTGGTAAGAGGTAGTATTTCTGCTACTATAACTTCTCAAAGAGGATTCCAAACTGGGAAAGGAATGAGCTAATAAAACACTCATTTTAAAACTGCAATATTCACTTGAATGTACCAGGAGTGAGGGCAGGCTCCACAAACACAAAGGCAAATAATAAATGGTGTCTTAAAATATCTTCCTTGTAAAATGAAAATATTTCCTACCTCCAGAATTAGTTTGAGAATTCGGAGTCAATATTTGTAAAGCACCCAGCATAGTATACTACATCCAATTACGAGTAGCTATTTCACTTTTATTATTATTATGAACCACTCTAAGCTGCTAAGCACAAGCCATGGAGAAACATTTCTTATAATAAACTAATTGCTTATTATAAGAAATAAGCAATTTCTTATAATAAAGCTAAGAATCAATGAAGATTAACATGAAAAGTCAGAGAGCAGGAAAATTGAGAAGGAAATGAAATTTGTACTTCTGAAATATAAAACATAGCAGTCATGTTTTTGTTGTCTTGTTTGTTTTGCAAGAAGTCATAGGAATGGACAGTGAGCAGTAAAACAAGCACCCCACACATCACTGGTGGGAGCTTTGACTGTAATGTCCTTTGAAGATCAACTTATCAATATCTACAGTGAACAAAAAAATCTTACTCCCTTTGGTCAAGTAATTGTACTCACAGAAATTTGATCTAAGAAAATAACCCATGATGCCTAAGGAGGAATACTACAGCAAAAAAAAAAGTTAAAAACAACTAATATCATGGACTTGGATAAATAATAATATATCTGTGACATAATAATATGTAGACACTAAAATTTATTGGTAAGAAAATTAAACGTTAACACAGAATGTACTTAAACATATACATATAAAAAAGATAAGAATTAAGACTAATGTTAACAGTTAAGTGGTAATGGGATTGTAGATTATTTTATATCCTTATTTATTCTTTTCTATTTTCTTAGTGAAAGATGTTTCATTAAATATCATTTATTTTTGTAATCAACTACTATTTTTAAAAAATTAAAGCTTCAACTGTTCCTGATTCCAAATTACTACAATTTGCTATTATAGAGTAGCAATCTGACCCAGTTGATTTCTATGGTCACAGACAGCTACGAGACCTTGTTAGCCTTATATACAATAGAGGTATTAAAAAATATCTGAGGTATGCTGATGGTAAATGACACACCTGAGGCAGTGCAAATAGAAAAGAACAGCAAAAACAGGTCAATAAACATGAAAGACCAGATAAAAATTTAGAGAAAGATGACATAATTGCAAAAGTACATTGGAAGCACTGACGTGGAAGCTGAAGCTCAATACTTTGGCCACCTGACGCGACTGAAAAACAACAAAGAGAAGACGATATACCTGCAGAAACACATGCAGCAAAGAGTACCTTCAACAAGTGCCTTTTAGACTCTATTCTAGTTAAAGCCACAGAAATGCTATTTCAAAAGTTATTACAGTTACTATAACAACAGAAGAAACTAAGTGAACAAGGGAAAAGAGAGGAAATAAAAGACACAGAAATCTGGGGAATGAATATTGCTGATAAATTTAAGAACCTAACTGTGGTGCTGGAGAAAACTCCTGAAAGTCCCTTGGACAGCAAGGAGATTAAACCAGTCAGTCTTAAGGGAAATTAACCCTGAATAGTCATTGGAAGGACTGATGCTGAAGCTGAAGCTCCGATATTTTGGTTATCTGATG
The DNA here is from genome assembly GCA_007570785.1 of Antilocapra americana. Lineage (NCBI taxonomy): Eukaryota > Metazoa > Chordata > Mammalia > Artiodactyla > Antilocapridae > Antilocapra > Antilocapra americana. The sequence goes on from ML661338.1 coordinate 15,178,787, forward strand.
CGAACAGCCAACTCATCGGAAAAGTCCCTGACGCTGGGAAAGATTGAGGACAGAAGGAAAAAGGGGCATCAAAGCATGAGATGGCTGAATGGCATCACCGATGCAATGGACATGAACTTGGGCAAACTTCAGGAAATGGTGAGGGACAGAGAGGCCTGGTGCGCTGCTATCCACGGAGTCACAAAGAGGTGGACACGACTGGGTGACTGAACAACAAAAACAAAGAAAACCATTTAAGAGGAAAAGAATAAAGACTAGAAGGTACCCATGATGACTTTTCAAGAACTATATACAAGTCTCCCCTTCCTCTCCCCACTGGCCTTGTAAAAATTCAAATCCTCCCATTTAATTTTAAAATTAGTATTTGACATCAACCATAAGTTTAAGTGGGACTTCCCAGGTGGTGCTAGGGGTAAAGAATATCTGCCTGCCAATGCAGGAGACGCAAGAAGTTTGGGTTCAATCCCTGGATCAGGAAGATCCCCTGTAGTAGAAGTGGCAACCACTTCAGTATTCTTGCCTGGAAAAATCCAGAGAAGCCTGGCGTGCTAGAGTCTATGGGGCCGCAAAGAGGCCACAGTTTAGCACGCGCACACACAGGTTTAAGTGTCAGTGACGATCTGCTGCCCCCCGCTGGTCATTCAAATTTACCAAATGAAGCAAGAAAACCATTTCTAATACAACTGAATAAATTTTTCTTATTTATAAACATTTGCTTTAAAAAAAAACAAAAACTCCAAAGCCTGACACTCTTCCAATAGGAAACACCTTTCCAAACTCCTTGAACAACCTGAAGGATTTTATTTTGAAACCTCTCAGCTGGTTTTGAACTTAGGCTTTCGAATTTTTGTACTTATAGTATGTCCAAAGAAAACTAATTTTTTTATTACGAAAAGATAATTTTAGCATTCAATTTTAAATTAAAACATAAGAAAAATTCTGAGTTGTAAAATAAGGTCTTTTAAAATTCTAATAAAAGAATGAAGGTGGAGTTATTTTTCTGCCTGAGTGATCAATCAGTATAGAGGCACTTCTGACTTTACCCAGTTTCATGCTCGTCCTTTCACAACCATTCAAAACTATTATTTAGAGAATGATGTCTATCATTTGAAAAAGGGCTTTAGTCAAAACTGTATATTTGCAGATTATCTTCTTGCCATTAAGAAGAGAATTAGAAACAAAAAAGAAGCTAGGAAGTATTTGTCTTGCTAATTTTTTTTTCAGACCATGCTGACCACAAAACTTCAAGATAGGCAGTCTCACAGACGACCAGTGGGAGTGTAAACTGCAGCAAGCTTTCTGGAAACCACATGACAAAAAGAAGACAAAGCCCCAAAAATGAGCACACTCTTTCACTTCTAGGAATCATCCTAAGACAAAAATCAGAAATGCCAAAAATGTACTTATGTACAAGAAAGAAATATCAAACAACATTAAAGGTAAATCATCGGGGGAAAATTAAATCTTGAATATCCATATGATAGATTAGTATGAAACCCTAAAAACAGTATTTAAACATTTTTAATATAAGCAGCAAGACTATCACTTGGAAGATTAAAAAAGTTAAACATAAATCCTATGGACAGAGGAGCCTGGTGGGTTAGTCCATTGGGTCGCAAGGAGTCTGACACAACTGAGCAACTAATACACAGTATACAATATGATCAGACAAATAAACACAGAGATCTGTAACACACAAAGAAAAAATTAAAAAATAAAATCTTAAGTGTTTTAATCACCAGATGAAGTTAGAAGATTTTTGTCTTTATATTTAATTTTATAAATTATCTACACTCAGGTACTTTACAAGCAATCTGGCAAATTCAATCAAACAAAACACTCCAATATTTCTGCTAGAGAGAAAAAGAACTGACACGGTCATTTCTACTGCAAATAAAAGAAATAACAGACAGGTCCTGAAATTCAGAACAGTATCTCCTTCTCCTTCACTGGCTGCTTCCTTACCACACACATGATGTAGGACAGGATCGCGCCCGAGGAGCCAATAAGCGCACCCACGATGGTCAGCAGGTTGTTGTTGAGCAGGAAACCCTCTGCACACAGGGCCCAGCCTGAGTAGCTGTTCAGCACAGTGATGACCACGGGCATGTCGGCACCCCCAATGGCAGCCGTCAAAGTTACACCCTAGTACGGAAACCAGAGTGGAATTCAAAATTCACGCACTGGAAAGGAACCTCTGACACTGAGCACTGTGGTTCATAATCATTCCAGTTTTCCAATTAATATATTTACACGTAAATTCCATACCTGGGAATGATCCCTATCAGACCGACTCTCCTATAGATATAACAAGTGAAAACACTGAACCACGTTTTCCACCTGCAAAAAAAATCCCCAAATATCTAACAGGCACTAACCATGAGCAGGCAGAAATTGGAGAGGGGTCTACATTTGGAAAAAAGTAATAGCACTGAGTTGATGTTACAGTTTTTATGACTTTAGCTGATGAGCAGGGAGGGTCCTGTTGGTGCCAAGAGAAGCAGCTAAAACTCAAATACAAGCCCAGTCTTATTGGTTTGAAAATCTGAGGGTAGAGTTTCGGGTGACTAAGTAATTACTCCTGTCCAAACTGTCACGTGACACCTTTATTGCTCTGGGGTCTTCTCACTGGATCAATGTTTCGGTCAATAGGAATTTAAAAAGACAAGGGTTTCCGTTCTGTTCACTCGGGCCTGCTGAGTGACAAGCCCTCTAAAATAAAACAAGTGTCAAAGAGACCTTGCCCATTAGTTGCTCTCACACCTGATGGTTCCACTATCAAGCCAAATAATCATATAAAGAGAAGGGACGACAGAAGATGAGATGGTTGGATGGCATCACCGACTCGATGGACATGAGTATGAGCAAGCTCTGGGAGTTGGTGATGCGCAGGGAAGCCCGGCGTGCTGCAGTCCATGGCGTCTCAAAGAGTCGGACATGACTGAGCGACTGAACTGAACTGAAGCAATTACTATATGCTTATAGTATATGCTTTATATGCTTATAAATCACCATAGATGATTTTTTAAATTTTTAACATAAACTTCATCGATGACGTGTACACTAAAGAGTATACTAAACAAACATGAAGTAATCTGTGAGTGACACAGAGCTAATACAGCAGCACCACACACTGCGATAACAGAATGCTACGTTGTGACACACAGACACACGGAATACTGTCTGTACCCACATACTAAGTGCAATGAACAGAGAGGAAGAGGAAGACCAACCAACCTGTCCTAGAAGGTTTCTCTGAACTCTCCCACTGAACACACAGGGCTTAATAAATGCGTTTCATTTTATGACTATTTGGCTTGATATCAGAGCTTCTGACAAATGTGAGAGCAACCCATGGGCAGGGTCTCTCTGACACTTGTTTTATTTTAGAGGGCTTGTCACACAGCAGGCACCTAATGAACAGAACTGAAACTCTTGGCTCTTTAAATTCCTATTGACCGACACACTGATCCAGTACACAGACCCCAGAGCAATAAAGGTGTCACATGTGACAGTCTGGACAGGAGTGAACAGGTGAAGAGTAGGAGGATTTTATTCTTACACTTTTCTATATTGTTCAAACTCTACGAAGATGAACACACAACAGCATATGAAAACATTTTTATTCCATCAGGGGTCCTGATGAGACAGAAATAAGGTGGGACTATAACCTAATAAAATACTTAGTTCCTCACTAAGAACCTGCTTTCCATCTCTGACTTCTTACCATGACAGCAGAGAGGGCTGACACAGAGCCCAGACAGGTGATGCCAGTGGTGAAGCTGGGGTCCATCATGAAGGGGATGATCCCACCCACGCTAGCAGCCAGCAGGCCCGCGTTGAGGAGGTGCCTCCCGGGGAGCAGGAGAGGGGCAGACTTCAGGATTCCTAGGGCGGAGGATGGGGTCATCAGGACCCAAGACGTGTCCCAAGAAATCCCCTCACACACTCTAAGTCATTTAATCATAGGCTACAAAATGTAATATTAGGATAAAAACATGATACTTAAAATAGCACTTTATATCACCAGCTACTGAAACGTAAAAGCATAAATTATAGTTCTTACACATAACATTAATGGAAATGGGAAAAGTATGGCTCAGCTTAACTGTCCTTTGATCATACAAGTTCATTACTCTTTGTCATGGAATCATGAAAAGTGATTTTTCTTCCCCATATGACCAATACAGAAGTTAAGTGTGGTCTTCTTTATTTAAAACTTCAAAACTGACTCCTAGACCATTCATTTTTCTGATTCTATCAACTGAGCAGAAGGGAGAAGGGTCCTTGTTTGCTAGCTGCTTTTAAAGACAGAGCATATTATAGGCATTAAGCTCTTCTGTGATTTTTTAAGTTTCACGATGTTCCCCACTTAATTCTAATGACTTGATTACTGAGAGGCAAGACCAGGTTTTTAAATCACAAACTTGTTTTTCCAGAGATTCGCATTTTCATGAAAACACTGAAAGCAGCTATGAGAGTCTTTTTTTTTTCCTCCACTTCTACTTTCAGGATTGGCTTTAATGGTAGCCAAATCTGCCACACTAGACCCCTAAAATGTGTATTTGTTTTCAAAGTAAGTACTGTACAATACTGTTTTCAAAGTAAAGTACTGTAAGTACTTTATTCAATAAGCCTCTCTCTATTCTGGGAAATTTATAAAGTTCATTTCTGTGAATGCTATATAGGTATCTCTAACCAAGGATTATGAAGGTGTCATTTTGTTCATGTGCATCATCAAATGTCAACTAGTCCCTGTAGGCAAATTTCTGTACCCTAGTTTCCTCCATGAGCTATCTGCAGAAGCCTTGGCTTCAAAGCTTTGTGAGATTTGTTAAGACCAATAAAGAGAAGCCATCTTTACTGAGGAAAAAAAAAAACTTTCATAGTGTTTCCCAGAGTCATACAAATACTCTTCGCCTAATAGGTTCTACTACTAAGCCATTTTCTGAGACTGAAATGGACCCCTGAACACCCTAAACCATAGGTAATCACCTCCATGTTACACTGGGTCACTTACCCTGCAATTTTCCATAGGCAACGAGAGACCCACTGAAGGTGACCCCACCAATGTAAGTACCGAGGTAGGCCACAATCTTGGTAAGGTTGGCTGCCGCATCCGTAGCGAAATGTGGATATTCTACGATGTACTCAGCTATGCAAGTAAGCACAGCTGCCAATCCCACTAAACTGTGGAAAGCAGCAACTAACTGAGGTAAATCAGAAATCTGGATGCGTTTTGCAATTGTCAATCCTGTCAGGAAATGAAAGTCAAAGAAAAATTAAAGCATGACAGACCTTTGAGAAATAATCCAATAAAGCCCACAATTAAATATGACTTGGCTACACGAAAGAAGGAAATCTTGTCACTGGAACAACATGAACAGACCTTCAGGGCATTATGCTAAGTGAAATAAGCCAGACAGAGAAAGACAAATACCATATGATCTCACTTACATGTGGAATCTAAACAAACAAGCTCACAGATACAGAGAACAAATTGGTGACTGCCAGAGGCAGGAGGTATGGGTGGGCAGAATGGGTGAATGGGATCAAAAGGTACAAACTTCCATCACAAAATGAGTAAGTCCTGGGGATGGAATGTACAGCATGGTGACTATACTTAATAATAAAGCGGTATTGCAGATCTGAAAGGTGCTAAGAGAGTAGATCTTAAAAGTCATCACAAGAAAAAAAATAATGTATGCATGGCGACAAATGTTAAATAGACTTATTGCAGCGATCATTTTGCAATATATATATGTATATATCAAATCATTATGTTGTATATCTGAAACTAGTATAATATTATATGTCAATTATTCCTCAATTTAAAAAAACAACAACACTAAGGTTATTCATCATTGTCATTAATAACTATTTATCGACTTCCTAGCAAAATACTCTTACAGGACTATCCAGCCAAGAACAATGGCTTAAATACCCTTTCATACAGCAGGTTCTTTCAACCACCTCACCAATGCCAACTCCAAAGAACCCAAATACATAGCATCAACTTCTCCTTACAACCTCTGAACACCCCCCTGGAGTAATGCTTCTTCCAATTACTGACAGTTCCAACTAAACCCCTTAAATTCTCCCCACTGCATGAACAACCCAGGCTCCCTTCCCTATTAGCCATCACTTGCCCCTGAGCACACAAGGAACAGCTGGAATGAAGGCGGCCTAGGTTTTCAAGGAAAGGCAGAAGGAAGGAAAGTCCAAAGGTAATGAAATGCAAATATCTGAATAGAAAACAACCAAACCAAGAGACGCTGAAGGAGCTACCTGGCTACAGGGAGACGGTACAGAGGACTGGGGCTCGTAATATTTGCAAAGACCACATCTAAAGGTTTTCCTGCCATGAACCTACAGCACAAGCATTTTCCTTTAAGTGCCTTTCCAGGGACTGTAAGAAAGTATGCACAGCTTTCCCAGAGACACAAAACAGGAAACATAAAGCTAAAGCTGTGCTGGTAAGTATTAAACCACCAGCCTCCCAGGATAAAAACAGGTGTGTGTGCCTGGATGGGAGGGGAATTTGGGGGGAAATGGAAACACGTGTATGTACAGCCGAGTCCTTTCACTGTTCACCTAAAACTATCACGACATTGTTAATCAGCTATACCACAATACAAAATGCGTTTAAAAAAATGAACAGATTAGAGAATGATCCTTTTTCCTATTCTCAAAAAAGATTCATGTAAAAGTGGTGTTTCATTTTTCCCTTAACTATTTAGAAAAATTCACTAGTAAAACTGTATGAACTTAACTTTTCGGAAAGAATGCTTTTTTGTTTCAATTTCAATAGATTAAATCTTTACTATAAATTTTTAAATCTCAGTCTGTATCACTCTTGGGGATATATAGTTATAAAATTATGCATAACACTGTTCTATTATCTTTAATATAGCTTATCTTTTTATTACCTTTTTAATAGCTGTAGGTCTAAGTCATTACTTTCTTATCCATTGAAATGATATAATCAATTGTATACATAATTATGCATATACTTTTATTACTCTTCCCAATCTTAGAATGCTGTCGATTTTATACTTAAATAAACCAACCTTAAGTTTTTTTAAAAAAGTGTGTGTGTGTAAATACATGAGTTTTTACTCATGAAAAGGTATGTAGTACACAAGTTTCAAAAAATAAAAATATATACAACATTCTTTATTGTAAGCTTCATCTAGCCAACTGACTTTTATAGAATGCTTTTGTTGATTTTTGCCAAACTCTGGTATCTTCAGCCAACCTAGTGTTTGTAACTTATGAATGAGTATAGTTCCCACATGAATGCTGGTTGAGATTTTTGTTTACTTTAACAAATAAAATGACAGTGAAACAACGAGATGCATATAAGAACTTCACTCATTGTCAACCATGTGAGTGGGAATTCTGCTGAATCTGAAAATAGTTTCCAAATACTAGAAGGATATTCAATTTTTGTGTGCAAGTCACAATACAGTGGCTATAGACAAAACACACATTTACGTTTAAACTGCATTAACGTTTTCTCTATCACTTTCTTAGGTCTGAACAATCAACAAAACAGTAAATGAATCCCAGATTTGTAGCATTTGTTGACTTATATGGTGTAAATACAACTGCTATGGCTGATCTGAAGCTACAATGTGATGGCATTAAATATTGATTCAGGAAGAGATGTACAGAAGCCCATAATTACATAGTGTTTCTACCACACAGACATAAGACACATGGATAATCTCAAAAGTAGAGATAATAAAAGCTAGTTAATTCATTAGAAAGTCATGAGTGCTCAGGATTATTACCTTTGTTTCTAATTTATTTAGTTTTAAGTTTATATAATTTTTTATAATGGTTGTGTTAACAACCAGCTCAAAAGATTCCTGAAAATTTAACAATCAACCCCAACACACCACTGAATAAAACTAAAATAGTGGTTTTTCTGCTGGCACATGTTTTCTGTGTTTTTAACAGGTCTGAAGCCGGATCGTCTGCTGTAATTTAAACCCAGCAGAATAAAACATGAGCCTAGAGACAGTACACACACAACTATTCTAATCTCCTGTTCTATTATCAGCTAAATGGACAGTCAGTAAAGGAAAACAAGAACTCAGTAAAGGCACCTCTTAGCCCACTTTTGTGACACAGTTCATATTACTCAATGTTTTAAAATGTTTATTTCTGAATGACAATTATAATACCAACTGGGATGACTTTTGCCAAAATATTTACTGAAACAACTTCCATTAAGGCAATTTAATTCCTTTTCAATATGGGCTTCAAACAGATACATATTCAGAAACTGAAGTGCAACTAAAAGTTCTTACTCCTAACCATGTATTCCTAAATCTCTGAGCCTAACTGCCTTCAGGTGTTCAAAGGGCATGGATTTATATAAAGGCAGAACCCACAAATGCTTACCAATGGTACCGCCCAAAGCCATTGCTCCAGACATCTGAGCTAACAATTCAGGACACGGTTTTAGGCCTCCGAGGGTGGCTGCCAGGCCTCCGGCTACCCCAATCATGCCCAAGGCATTGCCAAGACGTGCAGTCCCCTGGGTGGAAAGCCCGGCCAGGGCACCAACACAGCAAAGGCCAGAGCCCAGGTACATAATCTTTTCACAGGAAAAGGAAGAAACAGAGAGAGAGGTTACCAAAAACTCAGCCCATCAGCTTAAAGAGAACTTCCTTTGAGGAAACATAATTCTCTAAAGACATTTCTAAGGACAATTTTAAAGTTAAAAGAGCCAATATGATCTCTTCTTTTAATACTTCAATATATATTCCTATCCATTGGGGATATTAACATACTAAATACTTCAAATTGTACTTGCAATTAAACCATTTACATACACTGATTTCTTCTGGACTTGATAATATACAAATGCATATAAAAGTACCTAAATTTAAATGACGTTATTACGGGATCTAGGCCTGGCCCAATGTTATAAGGGAGCCAACCCGTGAGGTTGTAAGTGCCAGAGACCATGCTATATACGTTGTATAAGTTATAACCCAGTCTCATGAGATTCACAGGAGGAAAGAATCATCATCCTCATTTTATGAAAGAGAAAATCAATGCTTAAAGAGGCTACATAATTTTTCTAAGGGCAAATGATCAGTAAATTGCAAATCTGGGATGCTGACATAAATCTCCCTGACTCACTGCTCTACCTCTTCTCAAAGACTCTGTTCATTCAACAAACACATGTTAGAAACAGCAGAAACTAAGGGGGACATGATTTTTTAGCCGTCAGACAGGCTGCACTCTACAATAGTCATTGAAAAGAAAGGTATGACTGAGATCAGAACAACGCTGAATCTCTATTACAGATTATATTTAGACACAGAACTGTGAAAGTTCAACTTGATTATTTCTGCTTTATACAGTATTCATTTTTAAATTTTTTTTTTAAATGCACTGGTATAACATCTATGGAATCCATAGAGGAAGAAAATAAATAGGGAAAGGACTGACAGTATTTTAATAAAAAATTGTCAAATTCTTAACTGATTATTTCATTGTATCTCCACAACAATCCAGCTAGATACATAAAAAGGATACTTAAACCCTTCTTGACTCTTTTTATATGTGGAAAAATGGAGGGACAAACAGGTAAAGCCATATCGGCAGAGTTAGCAGGCAAAGCTGCCACTGGAATCCAGGGTCCTGATTCTTGGAGGATGAAAATGTTCTATTTGATCAAGATGCTTCAAGAGTGACTGTCATATTTGATTAGTGGAATCAGAATTTTGGTAATGGTATGGTAATCTCACTGGGATGAAGACACAGTACCAAAAAAAAATGCTTTCAAAAGAGATTCTCACCTGTTCAATGTTATAACCACTGTAGAGGGAGGCTAAATATCCTCCAACAAAGGTGCCAGCAGGGAGTAGATACAGGTAATTATACTCTGGAGGGTCAGTGGGACGCTTGAACATGTCCAGCATTCTCTGAGTCACCAGAAAGCCACCTTATCCAAGTAAATATAAAACAAAAAGAGGTATCTTAAGCAACATAATGTTTAAGGCGCTATAATTTTTCTATGTTAAGCATACCTTTATCATCTAGGAATAACTACCATGTTAAGTTAATATTTTAAAACCTCAAAATTAGAAGTTATTCTATCATTCAAGCCAGTTACATTGAAGGGGGAACCCCAGAGACATTCAGGAAGAAAATCTCCTATCAGAGCACAGAACCAACTATTTCTACATGACTGAAAATAAACAAGCTATTCAAACAGCTCAGGAAAGTAAAAGATCAAAAGGCCAGTATTTTTTTCTTATAGGTTATTCTTTTTGTTAAACCCAGAATAAGTGATTTAAAAAAAACCATATCAGCAGGCACTAGGTCTGCTGGACACATTAAAGAATTTTTAGCTACAAAAAGCATCAACTGCATTTCATACACAAGTCATGTGCTAGGCTTTCAGTTTTCAGGAACATGGGACAGGATAAGGCAAAAGGCTAAGGTTTTATCTAAAATTATACTTATTTAAAGATGCTACGGTGATAGACCTAAGTCAGCTTAATTCAAAACTACGCATGCAATAACCTTCCAGTTAACCTGAAGCAAGACATCATTTTATTTGTTTGTTTTGGGGCACTCAGGGGTAGGGGTGCTCTTTTATCAAATAGTTTTTAAAAATTACCAATGGGCAAAAATAACCAATTCCACTTCACACAGAGCATTTATAATCTGAGTGAAACATTTTTTAAAAGGCACGATTAAGTTCTTAAAATCAGAATGTTTATTTTATACTTAATTATTTTATATATTTAATATATGTATTTTAACAAATATATATCGTTTTATATTTGTGTCTCGTGTCTCCACCAAAAACAGCACCCTGGGTTCTTTCCCCATCCTCGTACCTGCAATGTTGACTGAGGATATGAACGTAGCAAGAGCAGCAAGGCCCTGAGAAGTTGTGGAAGGATACAAGTGTCCTCCCATCAGCACCAACCCACCGACTGCGGTCAACCCTGGGAAGAAAGCACGGATGTGGTAAATAGAAACAATCACTCTGCCAAAGCAAATATGTCATCGGTGAAAAACCTCACAAGCACACGCACCATAAAGGAGAAAGTGCTCACACACATTCTCACTGAAGTACTTTTGTGGGCAAAGCATTGACAAAATATGTTCTTTTTGCGTAAGAACTTTAACCTTGAACTTTCTAGCTCTGTTCCTCTGATAAAAATATAAAGTAAAATGTTATGAGACGACATTGCTTGTGGTGAAAAGGGACCTCTGCTGGATACGAAGCATCCAAATGGAAAAATACTATACATGAACTAAAAATATATGATGGTGAGAGCCACAGCTTTGGGCTTTCCTCAGCAGAGTACTTCTTGGAATTGGACTTGTTCCTGGTGGAGATTTCCTGGTGGCTCAGACAGTACAGAATCTGCCTACAATGTAGGAGACCTGGGCTCAATCCCTAGGTTGGGAAGATCCCCTGGAGAAGGGAACGGCAACCCACTCCAGTATTCTGGCCTGGAGAATTCCATGGACAGAGGAGCCTGGGGCTACAGTCCATGGGGTTGCAAAGAGTCAGACACATCTGGGCGACTTTCATCTCACTGGTGGAGATCTTGAAAGCTATACCTGTGCTAAGAGATGCCTGCCGGAGCCATGAGGTTTCCGAGCCAGGGTAGCTCCCGTATCTGCCCAACGTGGGTCTCATTCCTCAGATCTGAGCCATCGCTAGGGACCACAGAGAACAGACTTGGGAAGAGCCGTGTGTGCTACTGCATGAACCATCATGCTCCTGGGAAACACGGCTTCCAAATTTCTTTTGAGGAGTTGTTTCTTTAAAGGAAATCATAACTGAAAGAAGAAACAGTGGCTCTGCCCTGCTTGAATGGGGGTAGCCCAAAGGCTTGACACACTTCCCTGGCCTCTTACTTCCAACCCCGCCCCTCCACCTCTGGGAGCCCAAGTCACCACAACCACCACCACGATGCCAAGCCCTATAATTTGGAAACACAGACTTTATAAACCTCATGGAAAGCACTCTGAGTTGAATAAGCCCTTAGAAACCTAGGACAAGGGAAAACAAGAGGGGAACAAACCTGAGATTGCATTGGTCACAGACATCAGCGGCGAGTGGAGAGCGGGAGTCACTCCCCAGACAGTGTGGTAGCCCACGATGCCAGCCAAGCCGAAAGTGGTCACCATCTGGGAAAAGGCTAGGTTGGGAGCCGCGATACCCAAACCTAGTATCCCAGTGAGACCTGGAGAAAGAGGAAAGAGTGTGAGCTCATACCCAACCATCTCAGGAGGATTAAAAGCACACGCACACCCACACATAAACAAACATGTGGCATAGTCAAAGCTTTAGAATTCCACACCCTTGCAAATAATGAGTTGTTGTTTCTTTTTTTTTTTTTTTAAGACATTTCATGATTGGAAAGGGAAGTGAAAGTGAGTTAAAGGTATTGTGAGCAAAACTCAGCTTCCTGACCACCACCCCCTGAAATAAATTGTAAACATTTAGTAAAATTTATGAGTCACCTTAATAATAATTTGCACATTTTCCTCTGCATAACTTGTCCTCTTCTCTGCTTTAACTTTCATTGATGATGCCACATGTGTTTATACAAGTGTTTTTATTCCAGAATTATAGGCCTATAAAGGATCTACCAAAGCACTTTCTACTTGAGCAAGACATAACCTTTATAAGACAGACTTTGGAGAGTACCATTTCTCGTCACTCTCAGATTTGGCTGAGGAAGAGGGATTTTAAAAGAGAAGGAAGGGTTTCATTCACTTCAGCACCTCCCCAAAACATATGGCTTCCACCCACCCGGGACAGAAGTTTTGCAATTGCTCCTGAATCTGGACTGGACTGCTGGCCAGGGCAGTCAGCTCCAGCCTCAACACCAAGTCAGCAAACAGGATTTTACAAAGAAAAAGGGAAAAAAATACAAATTAAATTAAGAATGTGCAGAATACAAACACTCAGCTCTCAACATACATCTTTAATTATCACCTTTCCTAACAGCAAACATGTGGATGGCTGTTCTGCAACAGAAGAAAGGGTTACCTAGCGGTCAGTGAAAACCAAATGATAATGGGTGACCAGGATGCTGGAATTTAACTTTCTTGAATAAGGTACTTTTTCCCCTTGATATGAACTATTTCTTTACAGGTGGCATAGCTGGAACATTAGCAACTGACAAGTTACTTTATTCAGTAAGACTGTAGTTTTAAATTTTTTTATTTTGTTTATTGGACACCCCACATGGCATAGGTCTCCATGATCTTAGTTCCCCAACCAGAGATCGAACCAGTGTTCCCTTCAGTAGAAGTGTAGAGTCTTAACCACTGGACCACTAGGGAAGTTTATGCAGTTTTATTTCCCTACCCACATATAAGACTTCCAGGGCTCCCATGAATGGCCTGTTAACCATCTGGAGGGAGAGTTAGACAGAATATTGTTTTGAGCTTCAGTTAAACACCAGAGAACCTATGTGGGGTTATACTAAGGACATGTTTTCTTAAGCCAGGCTGCCTGGTTCAAATTCTGGCTCTATTGCTTGCTAGCTGTGTGATCTTAGGCAACTTACTTAACCTCTCTACGCTCCAGTATTCTCTGTAACATTATTAATCCTTTGTGTCTTATCTAGGAAAAGAAAATAATAATATGCCCAACTCATTGAGTTCTTATAATAAGGAATAAATGAGCTAAGGCATGTGAAGTGTTTAGCATGATGCCTGCTACTGCTGCTGCTAAGTCGTTTCAGTCGTGTCCGACTCTGTGCGACCCTACAGACAGCAGGCCACCAGGCTCCTCCGTCCGTAGGATTTTCCAGGCCAGAGTACTGGAGTGGGCATGATGCCCAGCACTCACTGAATGCCCACATTAGTCATGAGGCACTAAGTTATCATCACCTGCAATCAACTGTGTTGGCCATGTAAGATAGATACTCCTCAGCTGAAGGTTTTCTTATTAACTATTTAATAAACTAAAGTCTTTTCATTTGACATTCATTAATGTCAAATATGCTACATTCAGTCTCCATAACGAAGGAAAAAGATAAGAGAAACAGGAAAAAAGAGCAAATCACATTCTTTGAAGAAAGCTAGTTAAATAGATTCTAACATATAGTAGAAGTGTTCAAGAAAAACACTTGGCTTTATTATAAAGGAAGAACTTTTAGGGTACAGAAAAATAAACAGAAGGCCATCCTTTTATTCGCTGGAATATGCCACTGTCATATCTATTAAATGCAATAAACTTTGACTCAATAAACGTAGGAGAAACCTAGAAAAAGAAAACATTGTTATATCTCACTACATTTCCTTATGAATCCCAAAGAGAAATGGAAATGTACAACCTATACTGACCATACTCTCCTTGTACAACACGATAATATGGTTTCTTCTGTTTAATAAGTAAGTGCAAATAGGGACAATGCTCCATCTAGTCACAATGTTCACAACTAAAGGCTTTTTCAGTCTTTTTGCTGAGACTTGCTCTTTATTAAAGGAGAGTTACGTATTTAGCTTAAAACATCTGGCCTCACATGGGAATCTGGAGAATGCTGAGGCTACAAGAATTCTGTGTGCTTGGTACCGGTCCTTAATTCTTTATAGTTTGCGTTTGTTTGTATTTTGGCTCTCACAGATCTAAATATTTTTAATTCATTCTATGAGACAGAAACCGACTTAAAATCAAATCTCCATATTTAAAACTCTTAACAATTCACAGCCAGAATGAATATTTATCACTATTTTATGACAATTCTTTAGTGTCTTCATGAAGATTGATTACAAACTGAAGAAATGTATGTTAAACTGTAAAGAAAGAGATAAAAACTTAAAAACTGAATTTTTTTTACTAGGTGAATAACTTACTGTTTTTTCTTCAAAGCAAATACTTGTTCCCCCCATCTTACCCAGAGATGCAGATAATCACAAGTCATGTTTTATAAACCACAAAAAATAAATCAATAACCACATTTAGATGAACAACACAATCTGACATACATCACTACTCATTATATTTGGTGTTTATACATAAAAACGTTAACAATTATATTTTAAATGTTTTTTATAAAAGACAAGTATTAATGGCCTTTGTATTATTTCTCACTTGCTCATTTCAGCATTTACCCAAGTGCCTGCATCTCTGAGAGCGGACAATGCAGTCTCCAAGTCCACAGAGCTGGGATAGGTAACATGTCACGTGTGAAAACTGCTTCTAACAAGGCCAAGTCCTGAGAATCCAATGAATGACAACTGCATTTCGTTTACCAAGCTTTGACAGTTAATACATTACTCATATAATACAGTCATAATTCAAAGAAGTCCAAATCTTCCTAAAAGGAACCCTTACCTGCTGTATAGACAGAAGCCGATGTCATTGTCTTCCTGAAGGGCGTGATAGTAGCTGCTTTTTCAGCCTCCAGCTCTGCCACTGTCTTCTGCTTTACTGGGGCACCTTGAGGAATATTTTTCGGTGTGGGAGCAGGGAAAATCACTTGGCCATCCTGACAGAAATTAGAAAAACAGTACTCTTTAAACCATCCAGCATTCAGTCAATTCAGTGTTACAGAAAAACTCTTCTTTGAAAAACAATTTTAAATAAATATAGAAATTCATATAATTTATAACATCACTTTATATAATTATATAACATGTGCGTGCATGTTAAGTCATTTCCATCAGTCATGTCCCACTCTTTGTGACCCTATGGACTGTGGCCCACCAGGCTCCTCTGTCCATGGGATTCTCTAGCCAAGAATACTGGAGTGAGTTGCCATGCCCTCCTCCAGAAGATCTTCCCAACCCAGGGACCGAACCCACTTCTCTTATGTCTCCTGTATTGGCAGGCAGGTTCTTTACCATTAGTGCCACACACATGTACATAAATATATAATGGCTGTGTCATGAATACACACATAGATGTACAATTAGTATGTGCACAGAACATATAAGGAAGAAAATAGAACTTAAAAGCAGATAGGTGAGGGAATGTTTAATTTTTACTTTATTCAATTCTGGGGGTTTTGTCTGTCTTTTTTTTTCTGTTTTTCAAAAGTAATACATATATTTTAGGTGAGTCACATGTATATCTGCAATATTTTTCGTTAAGTTGTTCTGGATTTTTAAATAATTTTTATTGGCATAAACCCAATATTGATACTTTATTAGAATATATCTCAATTCCAAGATAGGATTGTTCCATAAACAAAAATCCTAGAACAAATGTAGAATGAAAACACAGGAAGGAACAGATCTCTTTACTCACCTTCATCACTACAGTTCCTCTAATGACGTGACCCATTGTACCAAAGTCAAAGTCATCTTTCACTTCAAAGTAAAAATTATCTTTGTCCGGGCTGATGGCCTTCAGAAGCTTGGTGATGTTGTTGGAATATAGGGTGCTAGCCTGAGTGGCCATTCGGCTGGGAAGGTCCGTGTAGCCTATGTGAGTAATTCCCTAAATGAATAAAAATACAGTCGAAAGGTCTCTTACTAAATGCTCACATTCTTTCCAGGACAATTCTCAGCCGAGGCTAAGTTTTGAAATTATACATCTTTATATACATACAAATACATATTTCAAAAAGAGCTTTAAATGTGACAATTTTTAATTTTAGAAAATTTCTAGCCTCGGTTTCTCTAAATATTTAAAGCAACAAACACCCTCTCACAAATCACTAAATATGAAGGATCAGGATCATAGTAAGAGGAAGCTCTGAGCTATACCTTATGAACATAAAGTTCTCCTGGCTTGGTGGTTTCAAAGTTTCCGCCAGCCTCAGCAGCTAAATCCACAACAACTGAACCTTCCTTCATGGACTCAATCATTTCTTTATTAAACAAAATGGGAGCTTTTTTACCTAGTAAAACCAAAGAAAACAGAAAACAGTATAAAGCACATGGTGAGTTTTTAAAACTCTATATTCTGAGTATTATGGTAGTCTCTGAGTACCCACATATTGAACCCTTTCAAGAAACCCCTTAAAGCTCATAACAAAGGTAAGGTGGGTCACCTAAGGAAGAAATGGGATGAGCATGAGCCGCAAAGTCAGTGGGCAGGAAGGAGCCACTGAACTAGCAAACAACTCTTGCCATCTGCTAACCACAGAAACCTCAACTAGCACTGCTCTTCCCAGCTGGTTTACACCCAGCTCCACTTGTGGGGGGGGGAATCAACATTTTGCCTATTTTTTGTAAATGCATAATAAATAAGCTAGTAAGGAAACTGTGCATGCAAACTGGACAATTCATAAACATCACAAATGTCAAGGGAATATTCAGTAGTAACCTATGAATTCCAATATAGTTAGTATTTCCAGTCATCTTAACCAATGTCACCAGGTTTTCCCACATACTATATTGTGCTGTGCGCGCCAAGTCGTCTCAGTTGTGTCCAGCTCTTTGTGACCATGGACTGAAGCCCACCAGGCTCCTCTGTCCAGGGGGTTTCTCTAGGCAAGTATATTGGAGTGGGTTGCCATGCCCTCCACCAGGTGATCTTCCCAACCCAAGGATTGAACCCCACGTCTCTTATGTCTCCTGCATTGGCAGACAGGTTCTTAACTACTAGCACCACATGGGAACCTTAATTTAATACAGGATAACTTCGAGGAGAGACAGAGGAGTACCATGATATGGAAATGATAGAATACCAGAACTCCAAAAAAATCTTAGAAATCACCCATACACTTTTATTCTCACTCAACAACTATTTATTCTGTACCTCTGTTGAGTCGAGTTCTGTGCCTGGTGGTGGGAATTCACTGATAAACAGAAAAGATCCTTGTTCTCATGGAGCATACTCTTCACAAGATATTGCACATTTTGAATCATATACTAATTCTTACATAGAGGATGAAGCACCAAACACAAGGATTTCTCAAGCTAACATACATCAATCAGTATGTTCAACAGGGGCCCACATGGCGGGTATAATATCTTGTTCAAGTTTCACAAAACAGTGTAAATATCTAAGCCAAAAGAAAAAGGGCATGAACTTGTGAGACTATCGGAAAGCAGAGAGCTAATAGGCTAATTATTTCTTCTTCTGAAAGTTTTCAACTCTGAGTGAATTTTAGTAAAAACACTGTCAATTTTATAAATGGAAATCAACTAAAAGTAAAATTTGCATTATAACAATGTTTTTCAAACTATTTGACTGGAATACACGTGATTTGAAAAAGAAAAATAACCTTTCTGTGTAGCACATGTAAAAAAACTGTTGTAAAGGTACAAGTGGGTGTACCTCCTTTCTCAATGCAAACTTAATACTTCCAAGATTGAGCCCAACTCCTGTCTCCTATGACTGAAGGCCTTTCTCCCCCAGCTGAAGCGGTCTGCCTAGCTTTCCTTCTCATGACTGCTCCACTGGACCATCTGCTCCAACCATACTGGTTTGTTAGGGAAGATCTGGAGCTCTCTTCTGAGTTCCTGTGGAAAGGAGCAAGAATGAGGAGGTCTTTGCTTCCCTGGTGGCTCAGATGGTAAAGAATCTGCCTGCAATGTGGGAGACCTGGGTTTGATCCCTGGGTTGGGAAGATCCCCTGGAGAAGGGAAAGGCTACTCATTCCAGTATTCTGGCCTGGAGAAGTCCATGGGGTCGCAAAGAGTAGGGCACGACTGAGCAAATTTCACTTCACTTTCCCAAAGATAACTCCCAGAAGTCCTGGTAGCTTTACTACTTCTCAAAATTCTCTGGAATTATGCATTTCTTTCTTCTAGCCTCCCAAGCTACAGTCCAACAAAGGCACCCTCAATATTTTAACCTTTACTTGAGCATGGGAATTTGGGGATGCAAACCACACACATATGAGGACTCCCCAAAATAAAGGACATGCTGCTCAGGTCTGCAGTTATTTAAAGCTATGGGTGATAGAGTTACTTCCACATAAAGGAGCAAATTTAAAGGGCTAAATTTGACTGTCATCACTACCCACCTCTGGTGCCTCATCTCTACTAAGCCTCATCTAATAGAACCTCATCTCTATTAATCAGACTCATGTTTGTCACAGTTTTTCCTCCCACTTCTCTTGTGCCCTCTGGTCTTAGGTTGACATGCCTTAAACTACTCTTTTGGCTATAACCAATTTAGATACAGGTCTATCCCCTTTGACTTCTAACTGCACCAACTTTACAACCACTGACCTCACAAATTTGATTTGGCATCTAACTAATGTCTCCTGCCCCCAAAATTCTGAATTCCTTCCTCCTTCTGAGATAACTATAGCTACAGCTCAGACCCTGGATCTGTAATGCTGCCCACTTTATAAGATGTCAAGTGGCCACAACCATTTAGGCTCCCTAGAAAACATCTAATGTACCACCTATTTCTCTTCTTCAATTTTACTTATTCAACCTACACAAAGCAATTCTGCAGTGGCTCACACACAAACACATTTGCGTTGCAACTGAGATAACAGGTGTTCTGGTTGTATTATCACTCTGAAATTCAATCTCTTTGAAAGAATAGCATTTTCTTTCACATAAAATATTTCATTTCGTATATAGCCAAATAATGGGAAGGTAAGTCAAAAAATGTATTTAAAGTCATAGAGGAATGTTTAAGAAACATAGAATTATTACAAGTAAAAAGTACACAACAAAACAGTATGTATAGGATGCTCCCAATTAGTAAAAAAATAAAATTATACATATATATATGAATGTTTCAAGCATACACACACACACACACACACACACACAATACTACAAATACTATATAGTTCCTGGCTTCCCTGGTAGCTCAGCTGATAAAGAATTTGCCTGCAATGCAGGAGACCCCAGTTTGATTCCTGGATCAGGAAGATCCCCTGGAGAAGGGATAGGCTACCCACTCCAGTATTCTTGGGTTTCCCTGGTGGCTCAGACTGCAATATGGGAGACCTGCGTTCGATCCTTGGGTTGGGGAGATCCCCTGGAGGAGGCATGGCAACCCACTCTAGTAGCGCCTGGAGAATTCTGTGGATAGAGTAGCCTGGCGGGCTGGAGTCCATGGAGTCACAAAGAGTCAGACACAGCTGAGTGACCTAGTACACATGCACACAGTTCCTAGCGAAATTTATAGAGTATGTTTAACAGTATCAGGATATCTTTGAATGGTAAGACTAATTTATTTTCTTCTTTATGATTTTTCTTATCTCCCAAGTTTTCTAGAAGAGCTTGTTTTAATATTATTGCTTTAGAAATTCAGTAAGGGCTACAGGGAATACAATGATGAATGTAACAGTGCAGCTGACTTTAAGAACTCACATGTGGACTAATTTTTTGAAAATTCTGAAAAGTGCAGAAATACAAATTAAAAACAGAAGGGAAAAAATAGAGCCAAAAGAGGAGGATAGTAGTACATAAAAATTCCAAATGAGCAAATCCTCAAAAGATTAGGTCAAGAGAGGGAAAGACTGAGAAGGAAATTTCAAAATACTATCTTACCCTGATGGCCTACTGTGACAAAAACATAATAAATGCTAAGTGTGGCATTACAAAATGGAAGGAACAAAAAAATAATAAGATGATTAGTTAGCTTTGCAGGAGGAAATCTACCCAAACCTAACATTTATTTCAAATTAAACTCTGAACTCTATAGGTTAGAATTAATTATAAAAGAATCACCCCACAAAAAGAAGAAGAAAAGATATCCTTGGTAAATCTCTCTCTTGTCTTTAGACTGAAAAATACTTCTTAAATTTCAGCAATGGGAAAAATTACAAAGGAAAACATCAAGAAATTTAAATATGAAAAGGTATATATTACTATCCTCAGAAGAATATAAGCATGACAAAAAATTAATACAATAAAAAGTTCATGGAAATCCAAATACAAACAAAACATGACATTAAGATCCTAATAGATAAATGAACAGCAAATGCAAACGGCTAATTCAAAGAGAAAGGTAACAACCAAATGAAAACAGCTCACCCTTAGTAAGAACCAAAGAAATGTGAGAATAGACATATATATATATACCACCATGTGTAAAATAGATAGCTAGTTGGAAGCTCCTATACAGCACAGAGGGCTCAGCTGGGTGTTCCGTGACAACCTAAAGAGGTAGGATGGAGGGTGCGGTGGGAGGGAGGCTCAAGAGGGAAGGCGTAAATGTACACATATAATTGGTTTACGGTGTTGCACAGCAGAAACTAATACAACATTGTAAAGCAATTATAATCCAATTTTAAAAATAATATATTAAAAAAAGAAAAAAAAATATGAATACAAAGAATGAGATGCATCTCTGCCCTCAAACTGAAAGAGTCAACAAAATCTTAAATACTGTTGAAATGAAACAATTAATTGGACGATCTACTGATGAGATTATGAACTACATAATCTTTCAGGAAAGTGTAGTTTATTGTTTAACAAATTGCCAAAAATACTAATATTCATCTACTAATTCTACTTCCAAGATTTGATTAATCCTGGGGAAATAACTGAAAATACAGATAAAGTAATAAAGCAGGAAAAAAAGTTAGTATATCATTTTTAATTGACAAAAACTGGAAATACATAAAAAGCTTAACTTTGGGAGAACAATTAAATGAAATACAGTACATTCAAACAATAAAATTATAACAAAACCATTAAAATATATTAATAGGGAGTTCTTAATGACTTTTTATATTAAGGGGAAATTTAAAATAGTATTTAGTGGGGAAAGTAAGAAAGCTATTTTATCTTCATCTAATGTGATAAAAATGCATGGGAAAAAGGCTAAAAGGAAATGGTAAAATGTTAATAGTATTTTTCACTGAGTAGAAGGATCACAAATGATCTTTATTTTCTACTTTGTACTCTACTGCATTTCCAACAAAAGTCACAAACTATTTTTATAAAAATAAATAAACAAAGCATAATCACAACCAGTTTCCCCTTTAAGTAGAGGGCAGAGATTAAAGAGTTGTACTAGAAGAATTATAATAATTAAGAAATACCCTTACCCCATCTGTTTACTTACCAACAGAAAACACTTCACTCAAAACCCTCGGCCTTCCTGCTACAGCAAAGGAAGCTATACGGTTAGGAAAGCCTTTCAAAGAGTGGATCCAAACACTTAACACAGGGAGATAAAATCATAACTAACGATGGATAAAAAACAGGAAGATGTGCACAGATTTTTTTATATATATATAACATAGAACATAGAAAAGAATAAATCCAATGTTTAGAGATGTCCCATAATACCCCAGTAACAGCCCGGTACAAACCCTAGACACATGGATGAAAGATCAAATGAGCATTATCAGGTGTTTCAGGACAGGACTGTATAAGGAGGCAGAAAGATTAATAAAAGGAGTCAGATACGAGGGTTTTTTTTAAAAGGCACACTTGGGCTTTCCCCTTTTGACTGCTCATTTCTGTTGATTTTATCATTTATTTGCAGAAGATGAGAAACACAAAAAGATCAAAACTTACATCTCCTCAAACCACCACCCCCCAAAAAAAGAATCACGATGATTGAAAAAACTCAACAAGGAGAAAAAAATATTAATGTATTTCCTGGCACAAAACAAACTGTGGGTAAAAGGTTTGGAAAGATGTCCAACTTCATGAACTATTTCTTGGTTCCTTTTGGTTCATGAACATTAAGTTCCTGGTAAGATTACTCAGTTCCCTCCCAGTTGGGAGTTTACTTCCGTACCTTTGCCAAGACAATCACAGAACATCATGCACTCACAGTCATCATTCAAGTATTCATCTATTCACTGACTCAAGTAATACCCATGCAGTGCCTACCATGTACAGGCTAAATGTGGAAGGAAAGCTGTACTTACAGCTCTGAGGTCTAACAGTTTAGGACTGAAGGAGGTCGCAGTCAAAGATTAGGGAACATTTTTATTAGGAGAATAACTGAGATATTTATAACACTCATCTAAAAATTTTAATTATAGAGTTCCCCAATTGGATGGCCATTATTTGGGATAAGTAGAGGTGCCATGGGCTTCCCTGGTAGCTCAGTGGTAAAAAACCTGCCTGCCAATGCAGGAGACAGGGGTTCAATCCCCAGATCAGGAAGATCCCCTAAAGAAAGAAATGACAACCCACTCCAGTATTCTTGCCTGGGAAATTCCAGGGACAGAGAAGCCTGGTGGGCTACACAGTCCATGGGGGCATAAAACAGTCAGAACGACTTAGTGACTAAACAATAATCACAGACAAGAGGTGCCATAGATTAATATAAGGTATTCTTGAATCTCTGTGTGCACACAGAACTGACTGCAGGCTGAAAAAATGCCTCCCACATGTGCACTGTTTCCTGATGTGTGCCTATATGGCAGTGCGTCACACACAATTATTCTGAAATGTGACTGAATTCATAATAGCTTTTCATACTCTTGTGTTTTCTTATTAAACAAATACTAAGATGCAGTTGTTAAAGTGGCAAATTCAAAAACTTCTAGAAAAGATTGCATGCTAAGTCGCTTGTGTCCAACTCTTTGCAACCTATGGACTGTAGTCCTCCAGGCTCCTCTGTCCATGGATTCTCCAGCCAAGAATACTGGAGTGGGTAGCCGTGCCCTCCTCCAGGGGATCTTACTAACCCAGGGATCAAACCCATATCTCTTAAGTGGCACTGGCACCACTTGGGTTTCTGAAAATAGCTTTAACAACTTACTGCTATGTGGCAACAGAAAATACCATTGGCCTCTACAACACTAAATTCAGATAGAGAGATTTAGCTTAAACTAAACACCAACAGCTAAAGCTTTACTGGAAAGTTCTACAAAATGTTATTTATACCTCTCTGAGTAAATCCGGTCTAACATGACCATCTGAAATAATGAGTTTTCAGATTCTGTCTTAATGGAAAAAGAATCAAGCCCTCACAGACAACTTTAATGACACCAAAAATTTAAAAAAAAAAAAAAAGGAGGAAAATTCAGAGGAAACCACTAAAAATATTAAGAACAACAAGACACCAAGATGAAAAAGGTTTACCACAAAGTTTTATAATAATCCAAAGAACATTTACTTACTGGAAGTATTCAATGGCATTTAATCAGATGGGGAAATTCCTAACTTCCTGGCCTGTAAGGCATCAAATTAAGCAGGCTCAAGAAAAACTTCATGCTTTAACAAGAACATAGTATATTTAACAATATAGTAACAAAGAGATTAATAATATAACTTATTAAATGTATTTATCCAAACCAAAATAGATTTCTTGTGAACAAGTACTATAAACACAAGGATAATTTTAATGTAACACACTACTATATTGACTACATGCAAAACAGACCATGTAAAGATGTTCTGAACTGCAGTATTTATGCATTAAGGAATATCACTCAAGAACACAATTTTACATTGAGCACTGGTGTTTATCCAGCATCCTCTTGTCACTACTCTTTCATTTTCTCAACATAGTCCATGAGCTTTAAGGAGAAATGACCTGAAACTACTCCAAAGGCAGGCCTGGCTGGCCCAAGGATAACTTATTGATGACCTGTTCAGAAATCCAGGTGTAAGCTGAGGGGCTCAGCCCACAATGATTGGTTCAAAAGTGGTGATGTTGGGATTTCTTTGGTGGCTAAGACGCTGATCTCCCAGTGCAGGGAGCAAAGGTTTGATCCCTGGTCAGGGAACTAGATCCAACATGCTCCAACTAAGATCCAGATAAATAAGTAAAAATTAATTTTTTTAAAAAGCAAAGACAGGGTTCTGGAAGGGGAACACATGTATACCCATGATGGATTCATGTCAATGTATGGCAAAACCAACACAATAATGTAAAGAAAAAAATAAATAAATAAAAGAAAAAATAAAAATACTGCATTAAAATGAAGGAAAAAAATAAAAATACTGCATTAAAATGAAGGAGAAAAAAAAAGTGAAGACATTACCCAATCAAAGTAATTAAGAATGAGGGAAAGTGTGCTAAGGGCTTCTGAAAGTTTCCTTGCTCTTCAAGAGAGAGTCATCAAACTTGGCTTGCCTTGTCCTCTGGTGGTGTAATGTGCTGTGCACACGGAGGCCTGAAGCTACTTCTGCCTCTACCCCTGAGGATGAAACCATCCTGAAAGAGCCGAGCTGAGAGGACAAAGCCCAGGAGGGTTCCCCAGAGCACACCTCTCCAGTTATAACTGGTCTTTTTCCCATTACAAGTGACAAGTGAAAGTCACTCAGTCATATCTGACTCTTTGTGACCCCATGGGCTACAGTCAATGGAATTCTCCAGGCCAGCGTACTAGAGTGGGTAGCCTTTCCCTTCTCCAGGGTATCTTCCCAACCCAGGAATCGAACTGAGATCTCCCGCATTGAAGGCAGATTCTTTACCAGCTGAGCCATAAAGGAAGCCCAGTTTTTTCAGTTACAAGACCCAACAAATCTCCTTTCTGGTTTAGGGTAGATTGTGCTAGAATGTCTGCTTCTGGAAGCCAAAGGCATTCTAACTTATACACACCAAAGGCACTTTTGGAATTTCAAAGTCACAGATGGGGTCAAATATTAAGTCTTAAAATGCAAAAATGTTACAAATCAGGACAAAAGGCTTTCTATACATATACACACACACACACACACACACACACACACATAAGGAAAAAAGAGATCATTGGTTATGTAATAGATTGGATGTGGCAAAAAACTGCTGAACACTTTGACCCACTGATTAATGAGTCTCTGATTCTGCCAAGGGAGGTAGACAGAGCAACACACAGATCCAACCCCCACCCCCCTCAACTCTGTTATCACTGGAGAGGCTTCAGATAGCTGTGTTTATGAACAGAAAGAGATCCTGAGAGTGAAAGTGCTAGTTACTCAGTCGTGTCCAACTCTTTGCAACCCCATGGACTATACCCCTCCAGGCTCCTCTACCATGAGATTCTCCAGGCAAGAACACTGGCGTGGGTTGCCATGCCCTCCTCCAGGGGGTCTTCCTGACCCATCGAGGAAGATCTCTTCCTCCCACATTGAAGGCAGAGTCTTTACCATCTGAGCCACCAAGGAGTATGGAATGATCCTGACCTAAGCTTAAGTAGATCCTACCTAAGTCAAGTAGAGTATGTTACATGTCAATGCTATTCTTGGAACTAGACAAAAATTTTCTCTGCCTAATTAATTATTTGTATAAGGAGCCAGAGAGAAAGTCAGGCTGGCAAAAATTTGACTTTTACAAATTGGATGCCTCAAGATATTTCTAAATGTAATACCTAGCAAGAATGATAAGTCAACAGCATGTTTTAGCAGATTAGAGAAATCCCTAAAGATTTATTTAAAGAAGAAACCTAAAAACAAGCCTTTACCCAATAATTAGAGAACACATTTATAAAAATTTTTCCAGGATTATCTTAATAATTTACCTGTTACAGCTATAAAATTCTGTATAGATAAAAATTAAAATTAGTCAAGGCTTTACCATGGAATCATAATCTATGGGAATTCTCAAAAAAAGGAAAACAACCTACCAAATTTAAATGGTAACATAAAAAGGAAACATATATTATATAACATATATGTAAATATATACTACATTAAGCAATAGCTAGTCGCACGGTCACGTCCGACTCTTTGCAATCCCATCAACTGTAGCCTGCCGGCTCCTCTGTCCATGGAATTCTTCAGGCAAGAGTACTAGAGTGGGTTGCCATTCCTTTCTCCAGGGGATCTTCCCCTCTCAGGGATGGATGTCTCCTGCACTGGCAGGCAGGTTCTTTACCAGTAACACCATCTGGGAAGCCCATTTAGGTGTACATTAGCTACCAAAATCCCCAAAAAGATTAATGAATATTTACTATACACTTATTTATAAAACAATTAGGAAGCTATTTTTTAATAGAAATAATACTGTTTATCTTCTTTTCCCATATCAGAAAACTTAGAATGAGATTGGCGAAAAAGCCTTAATGAAATGGGTATCTTCAGGAAAGTCAGATGAAAAGCAAGTTAAGTCACGGTTTTCCGCAGTGAAATCCATGCTAGATTGCCACCTAATGGCGATGGTTTTGTAAGTTCATGAGTTATGTCCATAAGCTTGAAGATTTCAGAGACTATCTCTGACACACCACTAAATGCTGAAGAATGTCCAGACTTTCTACTGCAAAATTCAACGAGCTGTTCACAAGGAAAGCATCACCAATGGAAGAAAGGAGATTATGCTAATACTCTATGTGCCAGGCCCTGTGCTGGGCTTTTTCCCTTAGCAAGTCCTATTCATAAGGGCTCTGTAAGATGAAAATGTTTACCTCCTTTTCAGAGATGAGTAATCTAAAGAGAGACACATCAGCTGTTAAGTAGTGGAAATAGAATTCGAATCTACTCTGTCTGGTTCCAGAGAAGGAAATGGCAACCCACTCCAGTGTTCTTGCCTGGAGAATGGCAACCCACTCCAGTGTTCTTGCCCGTCAGGGACGGGGGAGCCTGTTGGGCTGCCATCTACGGGGTAGCACAGAGTCGGACACGACTGAAGCGACTCAGCAGCAGCAGCAGCAGCAGCTGTCTGGTTCTAAACCCATGATCTGATCACCAATGAATGGATTAAACACAAGCAGTCATAAGGGACGTCACCAGTGACTCAGTGGTAAAGAATCTGCCTGCAATGCAGGAGATGCAGGTTCGATCCCTAGGTCAGGAAGATCCTCGAAGAAGGAAATGGCACCCCACTTCAATACTCTTGCCTGGAAAATTTCATGGGCAGAGAAGTCTAGTGGGCTACCGTCCACAGGGTCACAAAGAGTCAGACACAATTGAAGTGACTGAGCACACACACACAGTATAGGGGAAAAGGAAAGCAGCTTTTAGCTCCTCACCAAAATCTACATTTGCTATGGGCTGAATTGTGTCCCGAGAAAAATTCATATGTTGAAGCCCTAACCCACAGTATCTCAGAACATGACTATATTTGGAGGTAGAATCTTTAAAAAGATGATTACATTAAATGAGGCCATCAGGGTGGGTTCCAGTCCAATATGACTGGCATCCTTAAAACAAGAGAAAATGAGGACACACACACAAAAGACACCAAGACTATATCAGGACACAGAAGAGGCTCACTGCAAGCCCAGGAAAGAAGCCTCAGAAGAAACCAAACCTGCCGACACCTTGATCTTGGACTTCTAGGCTCCAGAGAGTAAGAAAATAAATTTCTATCATTTAAGCAACAACCCCCCCCCCCACCCAAGTCTCTTGAGATTTTGTTACGGCAGCCTTAGCAAACTACCACAATGTTCTCTTATTCCTGAGGGCACTGTTAGACTACAATTCCCAGCTTCCTTCAATTAGGTCTGACCACGTGACTAGGTCTTTAGCAAGAGAAATGTTAGCAGAGGTGGTATGTGCCACGTCTGGGCATCCCATGCACACTCCTCCATGGCCTTTTGCTACTAGTCAGTGGAACAGAGACAGGATCCTGAGCAACTCTCAGAGCCTCATCACCATGGCGGTGATACTGTCGTACTTGAATCCCAGAGGATTCAGGAGAGCTTCCCTCCGGTGTGTCAACCACCCTATTACTGTTAACTGAGCAGGAAATAAATGTCTATAATGTCTGAGCTCTGGGGTGAATTTGGTAGGCAGCTAGGCCACCCTGACTAATACCGAGACACAGGAAAGAAGGAAGGACAGAGAGGCAGGTGGTGGGAGGCACTGGGTGCAGCTGGAACTCTACTGGGTCCTCCTCACCAGAGCAGCATCCGTCTCCCAATTCTTTTCATCTCAAGGACTGCCAGGGAGGGGAACACGATGCTTCCCAATCTTGCAACACACTCTGGGAGAAACAACAGACCAAACCAGAAGATTCCATGCCATAAATCTTCCTAACAGGGTATCTGTCAAATTCAGCCCCATCTCTCACTAAATGCGCTCAAACATACTCTGAGCAGTCAAGACCGACACGTGGAAACGGCAAACTTCGCAACTTTGGCTTCTCCTTCTTGATGACAAGTTGTCCTGCTGTGCTGAAAGTTGCGAAGAGGTGTGTAGACAGCCTGTGATTACCAACCCTTGATGTCGCAACATTTAAGTATTTCTCTCTGTCCTTCAACATCCTCAAAACAAATGAAACTTCATACAAGTAATATTACAAAATTCCATACAATCATACAATGCATTTATTGGAGGGGAGGCTGGTACATAAGTCAGATTAGTCAATAAAAGAAAGTTAAACCACTCCTCAAAAAAAATTGGAAATCGCTGATCTGTACAGTTCTGTCCTACTGGACCACAATGCTTACAGAATGAAAAGAATAAATCTGAAAAATAAAGCTTTACTTTAGCGAATAACCTTGAGTAGTCATCAAAGCAGTAATACCTTTGTGGAATTTCATAAATGAAGTGTGTATTGCTGAATCAATTATTCTCCTGACTAAAAGAACAAGTTTGAAAATTACTGTGGGAAGTTACTCTTTTGGACGATATTTCCTGCTCTATATGAAAAACGGATTCCAAGAGACAGATGGAGAACCAGTGCTGATTTTCCAGGAGACTGAGAGCCCTCAGGTTTGGTCTCATGTGTGTAAGGCCCTTGCATATCAAGGGAGAACATCCCCTCCCAATTCCCCAGAGTCATGAAAAACTACCACAAAGGCCTTTGCAGGCAGATTCTTTACCACTGAGCCCGTGGGGAAGCCCCAAAATAAAAAGTACTGTTACCCTAATCTTCATCATGCATAAAAAAGGTCCACGCATATATGGCCTAAGCCATTATAATTTATCATCAAGCAATGAATAGCCTCCCTCCTGGCTGACAGGATACTTCTAACTCCTGAACAGACCATCCCACTACTTCCTAAGTCTATCTTCTGAGAAGCCTACCTAATCACCTCAAATTAGCAAATATGGCAAGAGTCCTAGTTTCGAAAATTTAAGAAAGCTAGTTTCCTTTCTTAGTTTAAGACTAGCCTCTGCAGTATTCCTACCCGAGAGTATTCTGTCTTTCGTTGGATAGCACTGGTAAAATGAAAGGGATTGTACCAACTGAATAAAGAAGGAAGGGACAGTAGCTCAGGAGCATCTGCTGAGCTACTGTTGTACACAAGGCTCTGTGGTAAACACCGTCCATGGCAGAGATAAGCCAGGCATTCTGGTGGCACAGGGAGATGGGACAATGACAGGGCAGTGAGCTGAGCACTGCTGGCAATCGAGCCACAGGCAGACACTACAAATGCAGGAGGAAAAAAAAAAAAGAGTGTTTACTCCAGAGGAGGGGACAGCAGAAACTATGGAGTAACTACTGAGCTCAGTAGGACTTCAAAAGTCAGAGAAGGGCAGGGACAGCATTCCCAAGAGAGGGAACAATATGGTCAAAGCCTGAAAGTCCTTAGCCTCTTGGTGCAGATCACAGCAGCCAGCATGACTGAAATGGGGCCCAGGAAGTGTGAAATTAGTTTAACATGAGGCCCCAAAGCTAAATCGGGACTAGAAACTGAAAGGCCACAAACACTTTACCAAGGGCTGCAAAATTCAGAGCACAGGTAAGGGTGGGGGTGGGGAGGGAGGGGTGTGCTTCAGTCCTGATGACTTTGGATGCCTTTATCTAACAATGCTGGGAACACGAGCAGGCCAAGTTACTGTCCTTACTAAACAACATCCCAGGCTTTCCGGTGCCGTTACAAAATGAGGGCAGGACCTGAGGTGGGGAAGCGGAGAACGGGAATGTCAGGTGACCCTACAATGCTCAAGCTTTGTAAGCGGGTGGCCATCAGGAAAGGTCCTAAATGGAGAAGGCTGTTTCCATCAGGGTGGATTTACTGTGTGCCCCATGGCACTCCTAAGTACCTCAGGAATTTAGGCAAAATCTGCTTCAACACACAGTCAGTGCTAAACCACTGTGATTGCTCCTCACCTGGCCCCTCTAAGTCCTAATTTACCAATCAGATTTTCAATCTGATTCAGCCTCTTCCTGATTAAACATTCCAAGTCTAGGTACTTTTTAATGATGACTCTAAAGGTCACAAGAAGGTTGGGAGCACTCTCTGATGGGCACAGAACCACAAACTGACACTCTCCACCAGGCCCTCTCTTGAAGTTACCTGCCATTAAGTTAAATGCTAGCCCTCATCCATCGCCCGACCCAACTGAGAGGATCTAGAGGATGGTATAAGATACCAGACAGCATAAACCAGATGTCCATTGACAGACGAATAGATAAAGAAGCTGTGGTACATAAATACAATGGAACACTACTTAGCCATAAAAAGGAATACTATTTGAGTCAGTTCTAATGAGGTGGATGAACCTCAAAGTGAAGTCAGAAATAGAAAAACAAGATTGCTTTGGCTATACGAGATTTTTTGTATCTCCATACAAATTGTGAAATTATTTGTTCTAATTCTCTGGAAAAGACCTATGGTAGCTTGATAGGAATTGCACTGAATCTATAGATTGCTCTGGGTAGTATACTCATTTTCACTATATTGATTCTTCCAATCCAAGAACATGGTATATTTCTCCAACTATTTGTGTCCTCTTTGATTTCTTTCATCAGTGTTTTATAGTTTTCTATATATAAGTCTTTTGTTTCTTTAGGTAGAAATACTCCTAAGTATTTTATTCTTTTTGTTTCGATGGTGAATGGAATTGTTTTCTTAATTTCTCTTTCTGTTTTCTCATTGTTAGTGTATAGGAATGCCAGGGATTTCTGTGTGTTGATTTTGTATCCTGCAACTTTACTATATTCACTGATTAGCTCTAGTAATTTTCTGGTGGAGTCTTTAGGGTTTTCTATGTAGAGGATCATGTCATCTGCAAACAGTGAGAGTTTTACTTCTTCTTTTCCAGTCTGGATCCCTTTTATTTCTTTATCTGCTCTGATTGCTATGGCCAAGACGTCCAAAACTATGTTGAATAGTAGTGGTAAGAGTGGGCACCCTTGTCTTGTTCCTGACTTTAGGGGAAATGCTTTCAGTTTTTCACCATTGAGGATAATGTTTGCTGTGGGTTTGTCATATATAGCTTTTATTATGTTGACGTATGTTCCCTCTATTCCTGCTTTTTGGAGGGTTTTTATCATAAATGGATGTTGATATCGTATATTAACACATATACATGGAACCTAGGGGCCTCCCTGGAAGCAGCTGATAAAGAATTTGCCTGCAACGCAGGAGACCGAGGTTGATTCCTGAGTCAGGAAATTCACATAGAGAAGGGATTGGCTACTTACTCCAGTATTATTGGGCTTCTCTGGTGGCTCAGATGGTAAAGAATCCACCTGCATTGCAGGAGACCTGGGTTCGATCCCTGGGTTGGGAAGATCCCCTAGAGGAGGGCATGACAACCCACTCCAGTATTCTTGCCTGGAGAATCCTCATGGACAGAGGAGCCTGGCAGGATACAGTCAGTCTATGGGGTCTCAAAGAGTTGGACACGACTGAGAAACTAAGCACAGCATAGCATGGACTCCAGAAAGATGGTACTGATAATCTATTCACAGGGCAGTAGTGGAGATGCAGACACAGAGGACAGACTATGGACGTGGGTGGAGGGGAGGAAGAAGGTGAGACGAATGGAGAAAGTAGCATGGACACATTTATACACTACCATATGTAAAAGAGATAGCCAATGGAAATTTGCTGTATGAATCAGGGAACTCAAACCGAGGCTCTCTAACAACCTAGAGGGGTGGGAAAAGGTGGGGGGCAGGAGGGAGATTCAAGAGGGAGGGGACCTATGTGTACCCATGGCTGATTCATGTTGATGTACGCCAGAAATGAAACCTATATTGTAAAGCAATTATCCTTCAATTAAAAATAAACTAAAAAAATAAAAGAGAGCAGGCAGCTAGCTATAGAAACATCTCATTCTACCTACAGTCCTCCTAAGTACAAGGTTATTGTGTGTCCAAGATCACTGACTAGAGCGTGCCTGGGAGGAATGAAGATTTACCCACTCTACATGATTGCTGCCTGAAGCGAGAAAGCTGCCCATGCTCCTCTCTTAATGTTCTTATCCTGGCCAGGTCTTCGGCACAGCCGCGAGGATCTCTGTCTAAGGAATTCGTACTTGGGGAGCTTCTGACATTTGACTTAATCCCCTTTGGACCCACTCAAGGAAAATTTCAGAACCACTTACGCTCCAGCAGTCTTTCAGGAGCGAGACACACACCGTCAGGTGACCCATGCAAAGGCTCAGGACAAACATCAATAAGGGTATAATGCCAAGGACACTATTTTTCAAAGGGCACATGGACCATTATATAACCTCTTCAATCTTTTTTTTTTTTTTAATGCTCATACTTTCAAGTTTCAGTCCCCTAGGGATGTGAAAGATCTTTCGAAAGACCATCTTCCTTATAATATTTGAATTAGCTTTTCTCTTTTGGAGGGCTTACCAAAGAAAGCAACAGAAAAGTCCTTTTCAGATCAGCCTTATGAGTGCAAGCTCAGGTCAATGGCACTGGTCAAGGACACTGTAGAGCTTTAAAGTGCTCTGAGCACGTTGCTTCAGCAAAGACTGAAAACAGGGAAGGCTCAGCAAAACAAACTCATAAAACTCCCTCAACAACTTCTTTTTGTATAGTATAGTGTATATTACATTATCATATAATTTGACCTGTTGCTAAAGTACACTTACTATTAACTATTGATATTTATTAAAAAAGAAAAAAATGAGAGGTTAAAGTCTAGTCACCTCTTCATATGCCTTTTTGAGGTTAAAAAAAAAAAACCCTATTGGGGGGTAGGCCCAGAAAGTCCAAATGTGTTTTATACAAGAAGTCTTGAGTCCTATGACTTACTTCAAGCTTTACAATCAATAATAATTCTATGCTGTGCGGTAGAAACTAACACAACACTGTAAAGCAACCATACTCCAACAAAAATTTTAAAAAGTAATCATGATAATTCTATACACTACGCCCAAATTATCCTCAGTTCTTTACAAAGAACATGGCTTCCCTAAAACTACCAGCGTCTAAGCCTCCTCATCTTACGCCATGAGTAAGTGCTTTAGCGCCCTCTGCCGGCCACTTGTTATATCTAACCGGCTCCTAACTCCTCTGGCCAGTAGGCTGCTAACCTTTCAGAGGTCAGATGGTGGCTGCAGCAAAGGCTACCTCACCTCCTTCAAAACCCACTGTGTAACAGCTGAGCCAGCAGCCACCACCACAAAAGGAAAGGATGAACCCTGACGTGCTCTCCTGCCATGGCTGGTCCCTGAGTCCTGCTGCTGCTCGCAGATGTCACACATAGCAGCCGGGGCGCCTGTCTTGCCGGGTCTGCACCTACCTCCAGTAACCAACCCCAGTCTCATTTCCACACACAGGTTCTTCCAGGGGCTGAGCCCAGACCACCCTGCCGCTGTCTGCTCCATCCCGCAGCTCCAGAGGGATGGAGGTGCCTGGAGAGAGCAGCTCACCGGTCAGGTACCACGTGGGTAAACAGCGGACGAAACGGAGCGCCTGGGAGGCACAACTTCCCCTACAAGCTCATAGCTATGACGCCAATCAATTCCCTGCCCTCAGGTGTGTATTAGCCAGATGTGGCAGGGGGAGGAGTGCCAGAAGAGAACTTCCCACTTCCGATAACCTCACGACAAAGCAGCTCCCCAATCCTCCACAGTCCCCTGGAGAAAGTGAGGCTCCCTTAGTAGCTTCACACACAACTAACCTGAACCTGTAAGCTCTCATTATCCGGCCCGCTTTCTTTTGGAAAGGGAAAAAAATTAGAGTCAGCTTGGTATTCATTATTCAGTAACAGAAGGAAAGGACAGGAGAGGAAGTAGGAATAAAAAAGGAGGAGTCTCTTCACTCTCAAATCTTGCTAGATCAAGCTACTGTGTATTATTTACTACTGATAAACACTGGCTGCTTTGATTATCAGTCATCTATTGAGTGAAAAACACTCTTTAGAAGAAGATACTGTAAAGGACTTAAGTGATTCCTTCCATCGAAGAGCTCACAATTTGGGTGCAAAGACCAAACACTTCAAAGGAAGTAATTAGAAAGTGACAAAGTATCATACCCTTTAGTAAAAAATATATACTGGAAATTCCATAAATACATACACACAAAGCCCCCCTCTCTTTTTCTTTCATGTACAGAAAAACAATCATCAAGATATTAATAATGGTCATCTCTGGTAGAACTTTCAATCTACGCTTTTTTCCTTCATATCTTTTAGTACTGTTTGGATTTCCTATAATAGGAATGTAGTATCTTAACAAAGAGAACAGAAGTAAATTAAAAACCAATTTTTAAAGGGTGTAAACAGAGGAAACTGCTTATAAATCTAATATTGTACATAACCTGTGAACACACATTAAAAATATACAGAAAAAAAACTGAAGAAAATATATCACATCATGAATGACCATTTTTCTCCAGGGGCCACAGTGATTTCACTTTTCTACTTTTCATGTACTTTCTTATTTTCTAGAAGTAAATCAATCTTTGCTTGAATCCGGATGTTAAACCCACTCTCATTTTAAAATATTGTTCATAAAGGTGCTGATGCAATGACACACCTGGAATAAGAGCTGTGCTGATAAGGATGTCCACCTCCTTACACTGTTGAGCAAAGAGCTTCATTTCGGCCTCAATGAACTCTTTGGACATCTCCTTTGCGTATCCTCCTTGTCCCTCACCAGATTCCTTCAAATCCACCTCCAAGGGCTCAGCACCCAGAGACTTAAACTGCTCCAAAGCTGCAGCCCTGGTGATTATTGAAGGGGAAGCAGCAGTTATTTCAGGTCCTTAATACAGAAATTAAGATCATTATTTACAGAACTTATTTACAAAACAGACTCACAGACTCAAGAGAACAAACTTATGGCTGCCAGGGAGGAAGGATGGGGGGAAGGGGTAGTTAGGGATGGACATGTACACACTGCTATATTTAAAACGGATAACCAACAAGGTCCTACTTTATAGCTCAGTGTTATATGGCAACCTGGATGGGAGGGGAGTTTGTGGAGAATGGATACATGTATACCTATGGCTGAGTCCCTTTGCTGTCCACCTGATACTAACACATTGTCAATAGACTATATACTCCAACAAAAAATAAAATGTTAAGAAAAAAAGATCATTTATATACACATTGTTAAGAAAACCATAAATTCAAAAGTGGACACCCCTTCTTTTGAGATCTCTGACCAGACTGTTTTCATTTTTTTCTAAAGACACATAACACTTTAATGATATTTTTTCCTGAGGGGGAAAAGAAAAAAAAAAACTTATAGGAAATTCTACTAACTAACTTAGTTAACTAAATTACTTAGTTAAGTCACAAAAGGAATTTCACTACTGCCAACTCCAGTCATCAATTTTGTTTCTTGACAGAGACCCCACTTCAATGATGAAGTGAGCTCTGACCAACATTCAGATTTGACATCAGTAAATGTTGTAAATGTAAGTGTTCTGACTTATGGGGACTTTGACCACATAAAGGACTCTTTTACTTAGAAATATTGTTACAAAGTGATTTTTGCCCCTAGTCCTCACTAAATTGTGTTTGAGAAAAGCAATCTATAAATGGCATAAATGGTAACATGTGAAGAACCAACACAATTAATTTATGTAAAAATACATTCAGATTAAAAATAAATAAACACTAGCCAAGTTCTACGTACTAGCAGGAAAACCAGAGCCAATAAAGCTCTCAGCTCAGGGGTGGACAGCGTGTTTAACTCACTGCATCCAGCCCACTATAGTAAATCCCAACCTCCCTAAAGACAACAATCACTCCAAGTACTTGTTAAAAATTCAAATTGCCAAGCCCCTCTCCAGACCCACTGAAATTACAATCTCCAGCGGAGGGACCAGAAGCTCTATTTTTAGCAAGAGCTGCAGGTCCTTCTTTTCATCAGGGAAGTTTGGGAAACAGTAGTGGTCTAAGCCCATCAGCCTCAAGGCAACCGCCGTGGTCAGGGAGAGGACACAATGGTAGGATGTAGAGCGCAGGGCAGAAAAAGTAAGGCATGGGTGAACATGAGCTTCTCTCCATTTCTGTTTGCTTGAATAAAGACGCTCGCACCTCAGCCAAGGCTGAGGACAGCAGAGAGGAGAGACAGAAGGCCCTGATGAGTGATGAGCTGCTGCCTCTAGTGTTCAAAGGGAGTCCTTCCCCTGGATTTTCACTTCAGATATATAATACATTATCTTTTGAATTATTTTTGGCCAAGCAGCATGCAGGATCTTAATTCCCCAGTAGGGATCAAATCCAAGCCCCCTGCAGTGGAAGCGTGGAGTCTTAACCACTGGACCACAGGGAAGTCCCAATAATCCATTTTCTTACAGTCTAAGAAAGCGACAGGGCTTCCCAGGTGGCTCAGTGGTAAAGAATCCACCTGCCAAGCAGGAGACGAGGGTTCAATCCCTGGTCCAAGAAGATCCCCTGGAGGAGACAAAGGCAACCCACTCTGGTATTCTTGCTTGGAAAATTCCATGGGCAGAAAGAGCCTGGCAGGCTACAGTCCATAGGACTGCAAAGGAGTTGAACATGACTTAG
Source organism: Antilocapra americana (assembly GCA_007570785.1). NCBI lineage: Eukaryota > Metazoa > Chordata > Mammalia > Artiodactyla > Antilocapridae > Antilocapra > Antilocapra americana. Next base: position 15,216,154 of record ML661338.1, read on the forward strand.
TGACTAAACAACAGCAAAGAAGTGTGTTCTGATATGAACTTTTTGTTTCATTTTTTTTTTATTGGAGTATAATTGCTTTACAATGGTGTGTCAGTTTCTGCTGTACAGTGAAATGAGCCAGCTATCTGCATACATGTATTCCCTCCCCCTTGGGCCTCCCTCCCCACTCCCCTCACATCCCACCCCTCTAGGTCATCACAGAGTTCTAAGCTGAGCTCCCTGTGCTATACAGCAGCCTGAAATGAAGAACAATTTTAATCAAACTTCTCTTTTAAAGAAATTCTAGGAAAATGGTGATGTGTCAGCTTTAAAGAAATATGCAATAGACATAATCAAGTACTTTCATCTAGGGGCTCTACTGCTGTCCAATCAACTTCATCTGCTTCCAGCCTTCAATGCAGAGCATGCCCCTCACCACCCCCACCCTTCACTCCCCCTATTGCTCTCGAAGATGTTTCCCATACTACTCCCCTTCTTCAAACTCACAACACTTTTTTCAAGCCCTTCCTAGTGCCTAAACACATTTCAAGCAGAAATAAAAAAATAAAAAATAAAACAGTGGAGAAACACGTTAGAAAGTCAGGAGAGAGATTAGCAAACTCCGCTAATAATCTGGTCCCATTGCTAATCTTGGGCTTCCCTCGTGGCTTAGATGGTAAAGTATCCATCTGCTATGCAGGAGACCTGGGTTCAATCCCTCGGTTGGTAAGATCCCCTGGAGAAGGAAATGGCTACCCACTCCAGTATTCCAGCCTGGAGAATTCCATGGATTATATAGTCCATGGGGTCATGAAGAGTAGGACATGACTGAGTGACTTTCACGGTGCTAATCTACGTGAAAATACAAGTCTGAGTGTGAGTTTTCTTTTTTTAAAAAAAAAAATTTAATAATCTCTGCTGTACTGGGTCCTTAAATTTTTTCCCCACTAATACATTTTCACTTTAAGTAAACTGTGAAAAAGTGGAAATAGTTTTAAATTGAAAGAACTCAGACAACAGTTTCAACGTACTACTTCAGTTTGTATATTTTAAGGAAAACATAACATTCACCCGAAGCAAAATGCTTTACCTTAACAGTGATCAGTAGTACAGCACTCACCTTGTGTCGAACCCCCGAACGATGGCACCCATGGACTTGGCTGCGCCTGCAGAAGCCAGCCCAGCAACGCCACCGCCGACTATCAGGATCTAGGAGGGAAAATAGAACCCGCGCGTTTTACGTAAAGTTCATGATCAACTGATTATGTAAAATCGTCAGCTAGTAACTCTCAGGGCCAGCTATCACACTTAGCATTCTCTATCACACCCAGTGGGGCTGGCAGTGAGATTCAGTCCTCAAAAAATGTACTGAGTGGACAGACTACCCTTTAACTACACCACCACTGTTTTTAAAAAGTTTAAAACAGGGCTTCCCTGGTGTTCTAGTGGTTAAGAATCCACCTGCCAATGCAGGAGACATGGGTTTGATCCCTAGCCCAGGAAGATTCCACATGCCAAGGAACAATCAAGCCCTTGAGCCACAACTACTGAAGCCCAGGAGCCCACGAGCCCGTGCTCCGCAACAAGAGAAGCCACTGCAATGAGAAACAGCCCCAGCTCACAATGAAAGGAAGCCCATGCAGAGCAACGAAGACTCAGTCAAAATTAAATAAATCTTAAAAAAAAAAAAAGTAAAGTTTTAAACAACTTCACTAAAATAGTGTGATACCCAGCGTCTCACTATAAAAGCTATATACAGCATCAGCAGTGTTGGGAATGTTAAAGACTGGCAGGTTCTTTCCCACCATATCAAAGCTACTTCTAATAGAATCCCCAGTGTAGTATTTCTTTATGCTCATAAAACATCAAAACAAGATTCAGAGATGGGTACAACTTTGTGAAGCATCTAACCCTATTTTGAGCTCAAATGCTTCTACAGGGAAGAGAGGGAACCAAGTGCCTAACTTTGATCCATGGTGAATGAACTGTACCTGAAATCCAAACCAATGTAACTAATCCCCCTAACCAAGGCAGAACTGGAGCCAAGGAAATCAGAGGAATCCTCAGAAACAAGAGTCTCCTCGCCTTCTAAGAAACAAGTTAAGAACAATGTTGTCTCTAGCCTGGAACGGGCTGTCCAGAGAAAAGTCCCTATTATACTTCTCGGTCAACTGAAGGCAACTCCTTGTTCCTGCTTAAAAGAAAAAAAAAAAGAGAGCGAGACACCCACAGATACAGTGAAGTTTATAAATTCCCACCCATCCATCATGCCCACTTCTTGCGCCTCTTCAAGAAGACTAGGCTAGTGGAACTGTGCTCCAGTGACCTCTGGGCAGTGTTTTATTAGAGACCTTGTTTATCAATCTTAATGGGAACTCTTTGCTTAAGGAGCAGAGAGGATTTACAGGAAGGAAGACAAAGAGAGACCTGAGGGAATAAGATGCTACTGGGCCCCAAGGCACCATTCCACTCCACACACCAAAGCCCAATCACTGGAAAGGAAGGAAAAGAGAAACAAAGAAGGAAGGAGGAAGGAAGGGAGAGAGAGAGAAAGAAAGAAAAAAGAATGAAAAGAAGTTAAAAAAAAAACCTCCTAGGACTGGGCCAAGTTATCCTGAATCAAGAAATAACAAAAGATCCCATAATTTAAAACACAGAATCTGTTCTCCAGAGAGGGAACAGAGGCTGGAAATGGAGTTAATACCTACTTATGAAGCCTCCATAAAACCCCCAAAATACAGGGTTCTGGGAGCTTCCAGTGCCAAAGAAGGCACTGAAGCCCCACACCCTTTCCCACCTGCCCTACTCACCTCTCCCAACAGGATTTTCATCTCATCCTTTATCATATCCTTTCATAATAAATGAGTTAACAGGAGTAAACTGTTTTCCTGAGTTCTGTGAGCAGCTCTAGCAAATTAATCAAACCCAAGGAGGGGGGCTGGGAACCTCTGATTTACAGCCCATCTGTCAGAGGCATAGGTAACAACCTAGACTTGTGATGTAATCTGAGAGGTGAGGGCAGTCCTATGGGCCTCAGCCCTTAACCTGTGAGATGTGACACTACCTCCGAGTAGACAGCATGAGAATTCAGTGAAACTGTGGGGTGCCCAGGTGATGCCGGAGAATTTCCTTGGGTGGGGAAAATCCCCACAAATCTGCTAACAGGAAGTATCAGAAACATGAGCCAGAGTGGAGTCTTTCCAAAACAGTCCTAAATCAGACATTCCCTCACCTTCAAGATAATCTGAATTCTGTAACAAGACCAAGACGAGAGGACCCACATCATCCAGCCCTGACCTACCTTTCCAACATCATCTCAGATCCCGTTCCACCTCACTCACCACACCCCAAGACCAGAGGCCTCCTTCATTCTCCTCGAGCACACTGGATTCTGTCCCATCACAGTGCCTTTATTGTGCTGCTCCCTCAGCCTAGAAGCCTGAACCCCCCTTTCTTTCTTCCCATCCTTGAGGTCCCAACTTAAACGCTACAGACACTTTCTCCATCATCCTAACTACAGTACCCTGCTCCCATTACCCACCCACCATACCATCCTGTTCATTTCCTCTATATATAACATGACCTCCTATATTTGTCTGATGGTTTATTTATTTCCTCTCTGTGGCCCCTCCTAGAATGTAAGTTTCCTATGGGAGGGATTTTGTTTGTCTTGTTCATGCCATATCCCCAGCTCCTGCAACAGTGCCTGGCATGTCATAGCCATCAACCGACTGATTTTAGCTCATTCTAGACAAGAACACTCCATGTTTAAAGGAAACTCAAATAAAATATTCATTCTACCTGAAAAGGCCATCTATTATCTACTTCTTCAATATCAAGAAAGTGTCTGTGACATGTAACTAAAATCTCTTATGCTGCAGTTTAAACTCTCAGTAAAGACGGTCACTTTTCCACCTTTTAAAAGCTGACTGATTCTTCTTCCTTTACTCCGCGTCTTCCGTTTCCCTTTTTAATCTCTTATAATCACAGCTTTCCTCTCAAACTTCCATGATTCCAGAAAGGTTCTAACCAAAACTGGGTAGTAGACTGTGCATCAAAGCATTCAGCCGGTTTAAGGACAGCAGCCAACTTCTGACCACCATGAGGGCCACACCTTTACTTATGATCCTAAGAAATAAATCCAGATGTAACCCCTTTACGTATCAGACCTCTGGGCTGTCTCTTTGTACCTTCTCATTAAGTATTCTGGCCGCCACTTGGACCACTTGCCATCATCTTCACCTGCTTCACCTGGTCTGTTTTGGTGGGGGGGGGGGGGTTGATTTTTTTGGCAGCACCACAAGGCATGAGGGATCTTAGTTCCCTGACCAATGATCAGACCCTGCAGTGGAAGCGTGACGCTTTAACCACTGAACGGCCAGGGAAGTCCCACCTGGTCTGTTTTTAAAGTAATATACTATATACTAGATTATATACTATATAATACATATACTACATAGTTATATACTAGATTTCTAGTATATATGCTAGTAGATACATACATATGTCTACTAGATATATATACTGTATACTAGGCATGTGTGCGTGCTAAGTCACTTTAGCCATGTCTGACTCTGTGTGACCCTATGGACTGCAGCCTGCCAGGCTACTCTGTCCATGGGATTCTTCAGGCAAGAATACTAGAGTGGGCTGCCATGCTCTCCTCCAGAGGATCTTCCCAACCCAGGAATTGAACTGGCATCTCTTAAGTCTACCTACATTGGCAGGTGGGTTCTTTACCACCTGTGCCACCTGGGAAGCTATATACTAGGTATACTATGCTATATACTAGATATATGTATCTACTAGTATATACACTAGAAATCTAGCATATAACTATACAGTGTGTGTGTGTATGTATATATATATATAGTGTATATAGTATATAATCCAGTATATAACTTATATAATATACTGGATAGATATATATAGAGAGAGAGAGATACACACAGCATATATACTAGAGTTCTCAAAGCTGCTATTGTCTTTTTTCATTTTTTCCAGATTTCTTTTGTGTGAGAGCTCTAGATTGATATTACAAAGTACTTAAGAGCAGGAAGCACCAAGTAGACCTATACCCCACAGAGTGTACTCTGCAGATAGATGACAATGTTTAAGGTCCTGTTTCCTATCCTTTGCCAAAGTGCTTTACTGTCATTTAGGATATGTGGCCTTGCAGGTCACAGCATAATCTATTCTTTCACTTAGCCACCCTGACCTCTTATCTCCTGCTCCTCTCTGCTCCCAATATAGATTAAAGAAACTGCAGCCTCTCCCCCTGCCAAATACCCTGACTACACCACCTACTATTTCCTGTCCTCTTGACCCAAAATTTGGCAAAAAGTGAGAAAACCAAGTCTTTCCCAAGCCAAAATGTCACAATCACTGGGAAGTTGACAGTTTCCTAAATGGTATCACAAAGTTTTAAAAAAACTAGTAATAAGTCACCCAAATCCCTTTAAGAATTCAAGTTAGAAAGTAAAAAACAGAAAGGAAAAAAAAAACCTTACAACTTTCAGAAATGTCAAAAATTCTTTTTCCCAAATAATCTTAAGCAACTTTGAGGCACCACCATATAGTCACACGTGACACAAAAGTCATCACTGACATTAACAGAGAACAAAAATTTTTAACTAACTGTAGTTTAAAACTGTATCTATCCGTGCCTTTAATTAATTCATAGTAAGAAGAAACATTAAAAGTTTAACCTACCTTAGCTGGAGGAACTTTCCCAGCAGCTGTGATCTGACCAGTAAAAAACCGTCCAAAATGATCTGCTGCTAGTACAACAGCCTTGTAACTTAGGAAAACAGACAAATAAATGGATCAATAATTCTATAAAATTAAAGGACTTAGGCTTCTATATCAAAATTATTAGAAAATAACAATTAAAATGTATATAGTAAGTACTATCTGTCAAAAACGGCTCTAGGTGCTGCATACATACTTACTCCTTTAATCTTCACAACAACTCTGTGGATAAATATAATCTTCATTTTAGAGGTGAGGAAACTGAGGCATGGAGAGACAAAGAGACTTGACTGAGGTCCCTCAGCTATTAAATGGCAGAGCCAGACGTCTGACCCTAGCATCCTGCCTGCAGAGACACACTCTTACCCCTGATGCGCTCTGACTTCATGATGAGCACTACAGAAAATCAGCTGGGATAAAAAGAAATGTGAAGGGAAGACAAGAAAATGCTAACAACAGTTTGCTTTGGCAGCTAGGGCAACAGGTACTTTAAACTTTGTTTTACTTTATCGTCCAAATTTTCTTTGATGACTTTGTATTATTTATATAATATGGGGAAAAAATCCTTAAAATTAAAAACTCAGGTTGGATATCTGCTCATACATAACACAACTGCAACCTCATAACCAAAAACACTTCCCCTGATCTCCAATGGTTGGAACTGTCACATTTTGAGACAGCAGGATCTCAATTCAAATCTGAGTTCTATCACTAACTAGTTTTGTGACCTGGCCAATTTCTTTAATTCTCTAATCCTTGGTTTCCTCATCTCTAAACTGGAGACAATAAGGGTCTCATAGAGTTATTGTAAGGACTAAATAAAATAATCCGGGTAAAGCCCTTACCATAAAACCTGTCACAGTAAGTGCTTGGCAAGTATGTTTTTAGCTAAAGAAACACTCTATACATCAAAAACTAGCAATTTATACCAAGTTTTCTTTAATAGGGTATTTTTATTACACTAAATTACCTATTACATTAATTTCATTTTTGTATTATTTTATACTTAAAAGACACTTTTACACACTCAGTAACACTCTACCTTAACATTATAATGCAAAGATTATAACCACAATGCAAGCATTATGATAATAAGATCCACCTACTAGCTGACAAAAAAAACTTTACCTGGCCATATTTTTGTAAAAAAATTATATAATAATTAATGCAAAAGCATATAATAGTTACTACTATCACTTAAAGCAAGAAAAAATATTTTAATGATTATATTATTTGTTAGTTCTGAATCCAAGTGATAAAAAGTTTCAGAGAACAAAGATGATAAAGACTCAAAGGCCGTGGGAAGAAATTAATTTTGAAATTAAAGTTTTGAAAGATTCAGTTGCTGTACTGGAAAAAAAATAACAAAAACGAGACAGATTACACAGGAAATGTATAAGAAAACGTTGGTAGTGGGAAAAAGTGATAAAAGCAGGCCTGTTTTTGAGGAGAGCAAAAAGGCTCAGATGAACACAGCGAACTAGAAGGAGCGTGTCGTCACAGTAACACGCCTATCTGTGTGAGTTAGATAATGATTTATCATATGTTGTATGGGTAAGCATACTAGATGATTCATCTCTAACTATGCTTTTTTTGCAGATATCAGCTCAGGACATAAGACAGTGATTCTTTAAAACTGTGTCCCTGGATCTCCAAAAGCTCACTCTTCAGCCAACTCTTTGGCATCGTGGGTGGGAAGGAAAACAGAGACAGAGTGTTGGACACCCTTCTGTCCCTTAGTTCAACTCAAGTGAAGTGTCAGTTGCGTGCTGTGTCCAGCTCTTTGCGACCACACAGACTACAGCCGTCCAGGCTCCTCTGTCCATGGGATTCGCCAGTCAAGAATATGGGAGTGGGTTGCCAGTTCCCTCTTCAGGGGACTCTTCCTGACCCAGCGATCAATCCCAGGTCTCCTGCACTGCAGGCAGATTCTTTTACTGTCTGAGCCATCAAGAAAGCATTAATTCAATTAAGGCCCCTTCAATTATTGGATTTGTTTATATTCCCTCATGTTTCATTTGCTCAAAAGATTCTGCAGCTGAAAATCACTGATCTAGAGCTACTGACTGGGATAACCTTTCGCACACGTGCAAAGCAACACCATCCTTAAAACTTCCCATTGCTCCCTGATGGCTCAGATGGTAAAGAATCTGACTGCAATGCAGGAGACTGGGGTTCTATCCCTGGGTCAGGAAGATCCCCTGGAGAAGGGAATGTCGATCCGCTCCAGTATTCTTGCCCGGAAGATTCCATGGACAGAGGAACCTGGCAAACTACAGGCCATTCAGACACAACTGAGTGACACTTTCTTTCCTATATAAAATTTTAACTCCCACACTGCATAACCTCATTCAGAAACTAAATAAATATAACAAAAGTTTACTTTGTCCCTCTGCATTAATTCACATCACAAGAAAATCTTCAAATCGACCATTTGTCATATGACATAAGGACAACAAAATGTGTCCTATTTGTTGTTTTTGTTTACTGCAGCTCTTTTACATCAAAAATGAGCAGTTGGAATCCAGAGTAGAATCTGTGGCACATCTGATATGCTACATCTAAGATATGAAACCTAAGAAAACTTTCAGCTCCTGGGTCAGCTGTAAAAGTCTTCATTCAGGTTATCTTTCTTCCTGTACCATTTTATTTTTAAATTTTTTTCATTTGTTGGTGCCTCATTCATATTAGCAAGTTGTCACTATTAACAGTTTTCTGCCTAAAACCTAATTAAATTCATTTCTTCGATAAGCTGATTTCATAAACATCACCTGATTTCCAGATTTTTCCCACTCTCCAGGCAGAGTCAGCAATACATTACACTTACATAGTTATGCCTATCCCTGCTCGGTGGCAGGCATGGTTACTCAGAGTCACATTCCTCTGAGCTGAATGGGTCCTAGAATTCTTCTCAACACAGCAGTCCAGGCAATAGATGGGGAATGCATTCGGGCCAGCAGGCAAATGAAGTTTATTGCCATCTCAGCCATAGTTATCCTTCAGTTATCATGGGTTTTGACCTATGATGAAACTTCCTCAAGTGCAGACATTTTCCCTATTCATGAAATAATTTATAAATTTCCCTAGGCAAAATCTAATTAAAGTGATAAATCTATCAATACGTATATATTTGATGGGACCATATGAAACTGCTAATGTTCTACCATTTTTGACCCTATGACAACAATAATTTATGTCAACTAAACTTAGCCTGGTAATAATTTCACAATATATACATATATCAAATCAGTGTATAAATTTTAAGGTGGAAACAATGTTCTATGTCAATTATACTGCAATAAAACTGTAATTCCAACTAACATACACATAGATACACACATAGACACATATATGAAATACAGTATATCACCATTAAAGTAAAAATAAGTTCCAAAGGAAAAAAACTGAAACATTATATATTCAGAAGTCAGAAGTACTTTTTAAGCATAGATTCAGAAGCCTTATAATTTAGTAAACTAAGATTTTCTACATTGCACCCTTTCTCATTCTATATAAATAACAAGTGTTAAAAACAGTACTAGACTTATGTGAATTTTAAACCATTTGTTCTAAATTGTTATCACTACCCTTGCTATTGACTTTATTTACTATTACTTTAGTAAAATATGATTTTACTACATTAAAGCTTTCGGATAATTATAAATTGCTAAGACTATGGTTTACTTACCATGCAGTTTTTCATGAAAACAGATATTAAGAAAAATAAGCATACATTTCAAAAAAAAGTCATTTCTTTTGGTAGAAATACTACTCCCCTTCTACCCATGAAAATTAATAAGTAATGTACAATAACATGCAGAATGAATAGCCATTTCCTAATGATGACTGTGGAACAATATGAATCTGAAGTACGCTCTCAGAAGGCTCCGATCATCTAGCCACTACAAGTAAATTCATTCTAAGAGAGAAGAGCTATAGTGAGCATGTTTCTGTAGCACCATTGTGCTTTTGTTCAACTGGAAAAGCATCAACCTACCCAGCAATGTTGGCCATGGAGCTTAGCGCATCATATCCCTGAGCAATTGTGACTCTTGGAACCTGGTCCATCGCCAGAACTGTTGTATTCCTTTTGGAGAGTTTATTTAGCAAGTCTGGATTTTGGGCTGGGTAAATAAAACTGATCAGTGTTCCCGATGTCTTTAAAAGATCAGCTTCATGAATACCTAATGTTGGGTTAAGCATAGGGGCTCGCACCTGGAAAAAAAAAAAAGTCAAGTCACTGATTAAAAATGTAAATATCTTTATCTTATTTTTAAGTAAACATGACAACTAAAATAATATGCCATTATTGAAATAACACTTCAGAAATAATCTCTCACGAAAAAATGTCTTAATTCCTAAACAAAATAAAGCGCACAGAAGTCTATGCCACTGATTAGCTGCCTGAACTTATGACCTCGTCTTGAGTAGCAAGCACACATAACCTGGAAATAGTGTCAGGACAGGTTTGACAATGACAGGTGGTGGAGTTTAAAAAATAAACAACCTGTTCTTTGGGGAAAACAGGTTCTACAACAAATCTGTTCTCCCAAAATCCACTACTCTGGTAAAATTAAGAAACATCAGAATAAACAGACAGTAAGATTCTGTCGAACGTTCAAAGATTCAATTCTTGTTAATTTGCAAGCACAAACATCTGGAGTGGTGAGAAGAACATCATTAACTAAAATCTCCATGTCGTGTGTATAGATTTATGTCACCCTGAAGTTCCAGAAAAATCTACAGATGAACATAACTCAAACCAGTAGCCTTGCTGAGTTGGGTTTAAGCAAAAAGCTACAACATACTCTGTTATGTTGAATCAAGTCAATGAATACACACTGTACATGCCTGAAAGTTTCAACTGTCTACTTTTTCAAGCCAAATTTTTAAAACTTCCAATTAAAAAGGTGTTTTAAAATGTGTTTTACATCCCTGTTCAAAGTCAACCGTCAGGTAAAGTGTATCATTTCATTAGCTCCCAATGTGCAGCAGCAGTGCTCTTAGGCTAGAAAGCACAGAACAAGAACAGCTCTGCGACTTCTGTTTTAAAAGGAAACAAGCACAAATACTGGGTCAATACTTTCATTTAACAGCATTTCTTCTCAATTTACCTATGAAACACCTTTATCTGTCATCCCCATTTCAGTTGCTGATGTGGTGATGTGTGTGATTTTAGGCTCTGGACTTTAATTAAGACTCTCTGACAAGGTCTATTTTTCTCCTCAGTGAGAATCTATAACATAGACTTAATAAACATTAGAGGACAACTTTGAATTCTCCTGGCCCTTATCAAATGCTTAGCTGAAACTGCTGACATCTGAGTGAGTGAAGCCAACAGAATGTCTCCCTGAAGATGCTTTTTGGGGTCCCGAATTCCTCAGAATATTAACAGGCTTGACTCAAAAGAGACCCTAAGGTCAAGTAGCTTATTACTACAAATATAAAATTACTTCAGTTTTCATATTACAGGATTCCTCAGTGTCTTTAACATGGCTCATACACATTGTGAAATCTACAAGAAACACAGCATTTCTAAAGCTTATGTGTACCCTAATAACCCCTTTTTGTGGGATATCTCAAAAGGTGTTTGATCCCTAAAGCAGACATTTAGAATGGATTCTACTTATTTTTCAATTTTCCCCAAAGGTTTTATACTGTTATCTCAAGTATCAGTACACCTATATGCTTAAACACTTAAATTACTATTTATTTCCATATCATAAATTTGTTATTGATTTTCTATAGAAAAAGTTTGTGTCTCCTGCAAAAAACACTATGTAAGATCCTATCAAGTGATTCAGTTGACGATATGTAAAAAAAGCCTATGTATTGATTCCCCTTTAGAAATTAATGTAGGAAAAAAGCTGGTCTATCCTAGAAAAGTGAGACTATTTTAACCTGATAAACATGCTTATTTAATCCATACCTTACTACTTGCCTTGGTTGTGTGTTAAGACATTTCAGTCATGTCTGACTCTTTGTGACCATATAGACTACAGCCCAGCAAACTCCTCTGTCCAGAGGACTTTCCAGGCAAGAATACTAGAATGGGTTGCCATGCCCCCCTCCAAGGGATCTTCCTGATGCAGGGACTGAACCTGCATCTTCTGAGACTCCTGCACTACAGGCAGATTTTTTACCGCTGAGCCACCCAGGAAGCCCCACCTGCCTTGGTTACAGAAGATGGCTTAAGATTTAAGTTACTGTTCAGCTCATCTATGTTATACTCTTGATATAGTTTCCCTTTCTACATGATTTTTTGCTTCAGATTTTATTTGTAAAGTTCTTTAGCATATAGCTCTCTATTACACATTACCTTAAGACCTTTTATTAAAAGTAGGTAAGTCTATTCTAAGCCCAATGTTACTTTTTCCAGAATAGTCCTGCCCTCTAGAAATAATATTTACATCAGTTAAATCACTGACCTAAGATCCTTCAAGATATCAGAATATCACTGTGCATTCAGTCCAAGGAGTTCTTTGCCTCTTTACCATCTGAATAGGAGTTAAATACTCACCCTGGGGTACTGTGGACATATAGGAACCATATGGTACAAATGTTCCCTAGCCAAAAAGAAGGAAATTCCACACAGCAAATGTAAGAAAGAAGATCATTTCTTCTCTTCTCATGCTTAAATACAGTAATATAGTTCACACTGCCTCATAAAAGTTCTGAGTTCCCTGGTAGCTCAAACAGTAAAGAATCTGCCCGCAATATGGCAGACCCAGGTTTGATCTCTGAGTTGGGAAGATCCCCTGGAGGAGGGTATGACAACCCACTCCAGTATTCTTGCCTAGAGAATTCCAGGGACAGAGGAGCCTGGTAGGCTACAGTCCACGGGGTCACAAAGAGTCGGACATGAGTGAGTGACCAACACTTTCACTGTCATAAAAGTTCTTCTGAAACATGAAGAATAGTCACAGCATGCAATCATTTCTTTGAGGAAAAAAGCATCATTTGAAAGTATGAAAACTGTAACAAAAGAGAAGGTACTTTAATCTTTGTACAACAAGTATTCTTTCTACATGAAGATTTAGAAAAGTCAGCATGCCATAAATGGAAGGGGGAAAAGAATAATTACTTTGACCACCAAATCAGAAGCCAGCACTTCCTTTGTCCCTTGGATCTGGGCACCTGCTGCTCTGTAGTGATCATCTGAGAACTTGGAAGCTTCACCTGCGCCAGATTCCACAACAACATTAAACCCCTGCTTGACCAAGGCCTGAACGCCAGCAGGAGACAATGCCACTCGCTTCTCATTTTGGAAAATCTCTTTGGGGACCCCAACAGTTAGTTGCTTATATGGAATTCCTAAAACAAAGACAAAAAAAAATTTTTTGGTAAGAAACAACACCAAAGTTAATGCTTTAATAATGCAGTTCAGAAAATGGAAATGGGAAATTTGTTCAAAATACACTACACATACAGGCTGCTGTTCAAAGTGATGCTTCTGATTCATAATCATAATTTTTAAATTTTTTTTGATAGATGATAGGAAATTCTTATACCTAATCTCCTGAAAATCCTAAATATTTAACCAAATGGCTTTCTTCAAGGCATATAACTAGCTTAGCTTATTCTTGGGGAAAAAATGAGTGGAAAGGCCCCTCAACACACTAACTCATCAAACTAAACCTCTGTGGGTTATGGTCCCCTGGTCCTTCTCTTTAAGGAAGACAGAAGTCATTGTTGCTCAGTCGCTCAGCCGGGTCTTGATTCTGCGACCCCATGGACTGCAGCACACCATGCATCCTTATCCTTCAACATCTCCCAGAGCTTGCTCAAACTCATATCCAGTGAGTCAGTGATGCCATCCAACCATCTCATCCTCTGTCCTCCCCTTCTCCTCCTGCCTTCAATCTTTCCCAGCATCAAGGTCTTTTCCAATGAGTCAGCTCTTTGCCTCAGGTGGCCAAAGTATTGGAGTTTCAGCTTCAGCATCAGTCCTTCCAATGAATGTTCAGGGTTGATTTCCTCCAGGATTGACTGGTTTGATCTACTTGCTATCCAAGAGACTCTCAAGAGTCTTCTCCAGCACCACAGTTTGAAGGCAACAATTCTTTGGCACTCAGCCTTTTTTATTGTCCAGCTCTCACATCCATATATGACTACTGGAAAAACCATAGTTTTGACTATATGGCTCTTTGTAAGCAAAGTAATGCCTTTGCTTTATAATACACTATCTAGGTTTGTCACAGCTTTTCTTCCAAGGAACAAGTGTCTTAATTTCATGGTTGCAGTCACCATCCACAGTGATTTTGGAGCCCAAGAAAATAAAGTCTGTCACTGTTTCCATTGTTTCCCCATCTATTTGCCATGAAGTGATGGGACCAGATGCCACGATCTTCATTTTCTGAATGTTGAGTTTTAAGCCAGCTTTTCACTTTCCTCTCTCATTTTCATTTAGAGGCTCAATTCCTCTTCACTTTCTGCCATAAGGGTGGTGTCATCTGCATATCTGAGGTTATTATTTCTCCCCACAATCTTGATTCCAGTTTGTGCATCATCCATTTTGGCCACAACTGATTAGACCAGGGTGTCAGCAGCTGGGTTAAAGATAACAGTCTACAGGCCAGACAGAAGGAAAACCAGTAGCGCATGAGACAACTGACAGAGGAACTCTGCCCTGTGGATACTCCACGTCGGCCAATGACTATTCAACCCAATCAGGATCTCTCAGAGAGAACTGGGATGTGAGACCCACCAAAAAGGACCAGGAGATGATGCAGCAACTATTTGTAAATGGAGCCAAAAGGTAATCGAAGGGAGGTGGTCAGCAGCCACAGTAGTAGAAACATTGGCAGTGGGCATGCAGATGGAAAAAAGGAGTGACAGCAATGAAATCCAGAATAACACCCCACTTCTCCAAGGAGGAGAAGAATGGTTTCCTGTGCTCCATACTTCCCAAAAATCCATACAATAAAAATAAAACCTCATCACAAAATATAACCTGCTGTGATTCTGTTCCTGCAACACAGAAGAACCCATATAACACAGTTAAATTATTTATCCCTGAAGAAGGAAATAGCAACTCACTTCAGTATTCTTGCCTGGAAAATCTCAGTCAGAGAAAACTGGCATGCTGTAGTCCATGTAGTTGCAAGCAGTTGGACACAACTTAGCAACTGAACAGCAACAAATTATTTATATACAGTTCAGACCAGCCTTACCTAAAATACACTAGTTTTTTCTGTTGCTTTACTCAATATATGGGCATAAACATTATTTTTAATGAAGAGCATCTGCTTCTATATGTCTTATTAAAGTTTAGAAAACTTACTCTAGCAATCTAAACTTAAAATATATATAATTAAAAGGTAAATCAAAATATCTCTACAGAGTAACTTATTAAATGAAACTTTACAGACTAAATCAACCTAAAAATAGCTGCATTTGGACATACAATCTTAGATCTCATACTATTTAAGAAGTAATAATTGATAGTAAGCCAAAGGCAAACACATGTTGAATCTTCCTTTTTACTTAAAAAGAGAGGAAAATAACTGAAAGATAGCAAATATTTTGGATTAAGGTGAAAAATTAATTATATAAACTTATCTAGAGTTCACTCATTAGACAACCTCAAATCTCTAGGTCCTACATATCATATGCCAAGGAAGTTACCAAAGACAGATGAAGTTACATCAAAAGGATTTAGGAACCAACCTGGAAGGGCTTCCACTGGCCAGATATGAGACAATTTGAGCATCAAAAAGAAAAATAAATTGCAAATGTCATGAAATACATATAAAGATGCTAAAAATCCATGAGTTCATGATAATAAATATTTCAAAGTTCAAAAATATTCAAAAAATAAATATTTGCTAAAAGCTTCTCAACTTTGGAGAAAGTAACGTGTGGTAAGATGAATAACAGTCTCCTAAATATATCCATGTCTTAATCCTCAGAATCAGTAAATATGTTCCAGTACATAGCAAAGGAGAATTATGGTAACAGATTGAATTAAGATTGTTAATCAGCTGACCCTGAAACAGGGAGAATATTCTAAATTATGTGGGTAGGCTCAATATATCACATGGATCCTTAAATGTGAAAGAAGGGAGCAGGAGAGTTGAAGTCAAAGGAAAATTTGGAGATGCTATCCTGCTGGCTTTGAAGAGGAAGAAACAAGCCATGAGCCAAGGAACGCAGACAGTCTCCAGAAACTGGAAAAGGCAAGGAGACAGATTCTCCCCTAGAGCCTCTGGAAGGAATGCGTCCTCCTGACACCAGTGAGAACCATCTCAGGCTTTGGCCTCCAGAAGTATAAGATAATAAAATAAATGTGGCATATGAAGCCAGTAAGCACCTAATACAGCAGAAGTAGAAAATGAATACATAAGAGAACCAACTGATGAGCAAAACTAGTAAATACTGAACAATGATCAAACATCTACCCACCTTTCCCATACAACCTCAGAGTAACTAAATACAGTTGGCCCTCTGTACCTACGGACTTCCCAGGTGGTGCTAGTGGTAAAGAACCCACCTACCAATGCAGAAGAGTCAGACACGACGGAAGTGACTTAGCATGCACACATTCTGTAGCCACAGATTCAACCAACCACAGATCAAAAATATTAAAAAATAAACTCCGAAAGTTCTGAAATGCAAAACTTAGATTTTTTTACATTGTATTGTGGCACTAGTGGTAAAGAACCCGCCTGCCAATGCAGGAGACGTAAGAGACGCGGTTTGATCCCTGGGTCAGGAAGATCACCTGGAGGAAAGCATGGCAACCCACTCCAGTATTCTTGCCTGGAGAATCCCATGGACAGAGGAGCCTGGCAGGCTACAGTCCATAGGGTTGCACAGAGTCAGACACGACTGAAGTGACTTAACACACACAGGCATCATGAGTAACCTAGGAGGATCTGTGGAGGTTATATGCAAATATTAGACCATTTTATAGGAGGAACTTGAGCATCTAAAGATTCTGGTATTCACAGAAGGTCTGGAACCAATCTCCCATGGATACCAAGGGATGACTGTAACAGCAGGAAAGGGTTTTTAATAGAAAAATTCTAGCTAATAAATGAAGATAAACTGATAGGATATCAAAGCTCCTGATAAAATCACACATTTAGTTAACGATCAAACAGCTGCTAGCACCTCTGAGTGAAAAATCGATGGGAACTTCACAATAGATAGATCACACTGACAACATCTAAATTCACTGATCAATCTTCCTGATGTAATACAACAGATAGTGCACAACATTGCCTATGAAGTACACTAACTGAAAAAGGCAAACCTGAGT
This sequence comes from Antilocapra americana, assembly GCA_007570785.1. Lineage (NCBI taxonomy): Eukaryota > Metazoa > Chordata > Mammalia > Artiodactyla > Antilocapridae > Antilocapra > Antilocapra americana. Next base: position 15,233,147 of record ML661338.1, read on the forward strand.
CTGATCAAGCCTGGAGATCTAGCTAAATACTACAGAAAATACAAAAAACCTAGTTAAATAATACTAAGGGAATAATGTGAGAAATTCTACAGGACAACTAAATTCTTCAACAAATAAAAAGAAAAGAGAGAAGAGGAACATACAGACTGAAAGAGACCGAAGAGACAAGCAAGTAAATACAACACATGGACTCTGGATCATAATCTGAATAAGGAATCTGTTAAAAAAAAAAAAAAAGAGAAAATGTTAAAACTGACTGAAATTACTTTTCAAGCTTTTAAATGTGTTAATGAAATTGTGGCTATATTAAGGAATAAACAGAATCCTCATCTTTTAGAGATTAAAAAAATAATTATCTAGGAAATAGTCAAGAACAGTAATTAAGCAAACAAAAAAAGCCTTACTGAGATCTTGAAGTACATGCTTTCACTTACAAGGACAATTCCATGTACTCAGTATAGTTATTGACTTTTGCTTTATACACATTCTTATCACACTGGATAATCTGGCCTTCCAGGACACTTAATCTGAAGATAAGGCTGAGAGCGCTCAGAGGCAGGTACCCTGCCAGTAGTGACTTGTCACGTGAGAATAAGAAAAGAAACTATGCAATCTACTAACGGCAGACATAAGAACTGAAAACACTTGGCAATTTAGGCATGCCTAATGCACAAACAGTCCTACAAACAAAAAGAGAATTATACTATATGGCAAAGACTTCTGATTCCTCCCAAATATCCATGCTGTTCCTCCCCTAAAAATAACAGAATGCTATTTTTATTTAAGTATGTTGCAATCTAGAATAAAAGACTAAATGTCCAAGCCTCCCTTAGAGCAACATATTGCCACGAGCAACATATTGCCACCTCAGTTCTGGCCAATGAGGCAGAGACAGAATGCTAGAAGGGTCTTTGGGCAAGATGCCTAAAGGGATCTGACACAGCTTAGAAGGTTCCCCTTTTAGCCTCTCCTCCTTCTGGCTTGTACCACAGAACAGAAGCATGTGGGAGTCCTAGCAGAGAAAGCCCGTAGGCCACTGAAGACTTCAGCTATTACTCTGTGTGAGCTAGGAAGCTAGTGGCAGATTCTGAATAGAAGAGTAACATGATCTTTCATTTTTAAAAGATTATTCTCATTGTCTTGTACAGAACAGACTGTTGGCAGGGCCAGAAGTAAAGAGCACAGAGACCACTTAGAAGACTAATACAATAGTCCAGGTGACAAATATTGGTGGCTTGGACCAGGATAAAAGTGGTGATGGTGAGAAAAGAACAGATTCAAGATACAATGCAGAGCTGATCTATACCGATCATAAGCATCTGAAATGACTCTAAGGTTTCTGCCCTCAGCAACTGAGATGAAGCTGCCACTTACTAAACCAAGAAACATTAATGCAGATCAATCAATATGCTTAGTTCCTAATTCTTAAGCATCGTGTGGTATGTATGGTACGATTTCCCATTATCGACTAGGAAAGAGGAAAAGCTATTAGGAGAAATGGTTACTATGAGCAATGGTTTCCTGGGTATAAACTCAATTTATTTATTTTTATTTATTTTTTTCTTTTTCTATTATTTTCTTCTCTGTAGGCACTGACAGCCAAGAACTTCCGTACATGGGAAATGTAAGAAAGCACTCATTCGGTTTTTTACTCAAAATGACCGCTCACAAGCACTAGGCTGTAAAACTGCATGGTTTATCTATCATCATCAGATCTATTGTTTCTATGACTCAAAGTGAGACTTTACCTGGTTTTACAGGGGCTTTACACCACAGTATCCGATGAGTATGAAATGTTCGTAAAAAATTCTTCTTCCCTGGTAGAACCTTACAGGACCCCAAATTGCTGAGGAAAGGGCATGAACAGCCAGTCACCACTGTTTTCAGTAGGTTCGCCATGTTCACAGGAAGTTTCTGATTTTCTGGATCCCCAATTTCCTTAAAGGTAAATCACTAAAAGAAAGAAAGCAAAAATGTATGTGCTGAGAATAACATACTTTGCCTTTTGGACATCAAAAACATTTTTATTTTTAATCAAATTGAGAGAGGTTGGAAAATAACCCAGTTAAACATCTACAAAGAATCTATTTGCCAAGTCCTTTACTTAAAGAAGATGCTTCAAAAGGTTGTTTCCAACTCAGGTATTTAACACTTGGAATCCGTTTTCCCACTTAAAATTTTAGTTATAAACTCATTATTCAATTCCAAGCTAGGTCACATAAGTCTAAGTGATCTTTAATGTAGCTGGAAAATTAAGAAAAGTTGCTATAAAGTCCAGTCACATCATATATGAAAGTTAACATCTCAGTTTGTCCAGCAAAAATTGCACAAAATCAAAATTCCCCTTAACTTTCCTTAGATTGTCTAAATAGTACAGTAGTACTTGTTTGGCCACCATGCAATACAGAAAACACCACCATCCTTTTCGGCACAGCAGGCTATGCATCCTGTGAGACACACACACCCCCACCCCAAACCCAGTTTGACTGAGTAAACAAGAGATTCATGTTTGCCAGGTGTACATCTCTAGAAAACTGAACACGCATGAAATACAACTTCAATTTAAAAAAAAAAAATCCATAGTTAACTTTACTGCATAGGTTTGTGCTTGCATATGTGGGCGTAACTAGGAATTCTGTGAGTGGTTCTCACCAGAGACTGGTTTTTGCCAGTTCTAAATGAGCTAAGTGAAATGCCATTGACCTTTGCTGTTTTGGAGATTTCAGTGGCTATTTTCTCCAACCTCCCTGGCAGATCCCAGGGGAGTATACAGAAGGCTCTCCCACCATCCCCCTGACTCCCAATGCTCTCTTTCCTTCAAAAATGTGAAGAAGCAGAGGACCTGGAACTCTTCTCAGTCAACCACAGCTAACTCCACTTACTATGCCTTTACGCTCTGCCCCATAGTGCAGGCCCTTCTGGACTCAGCACCCAAACCCAGCAGCCTCCAAAAACATACTTCCAACCTCCAGCGGAAGAAGGGTCTAACTCATTTTTCATGTCATAACTACTGCCACAAGTCCTTGAAGCCACTTCCTGCAAATACCAGAAAGCAACACTGGGAATAGAAATGCTCGATCCAGGTAGTACTTATTCTTGATGCCCTTTAATTCAATAAAAACTCAGAGGGCTGAACCTCAGAGGCACAGTCATTAGGAGCATCTGCAGAATTAAACTGGAATTGGTTACAGACTTGGAGATAAGAAAAGTCAACAGGCAATAACAGAGAAAGCAGAGTAACACAAGTCCAAAGTTCTTTGAGGCATCAAAGAAGATCATATCCTATGGGGCTAAGAAAAGGAAGGGAAAGGCAGTTGAGAAGAAGAAAATACTACAAACAAAGCTAAGGAAAAGAGAACATATAAGATGTGTGCAGGCATGCAACCAAAAATGTGAATAATTCTTTACATGCTGATAGAAGATTTTATATTTTCAGAGTATTTCCATATATGTCATTTCATCTCAGTCTTTCTAAAGCATTCCTAAATCAATAAATACCCTCCACTTTCATTCAGAGGTCACTTCTAGAGTTATTCATGGCTGAGAATGGAGAACAAACAAGTTCAAAATTCAGCCACCCACTGAAAACATTCACTGAAGCTACGCCAAGAACTGAGAGAGATCCAAAGATATACAAAAGATAATTCCTTTCGAAAGGGAAATTTTTTCCTACCACTACCAAGGACCTAGTCCTAGCCCAGTCTCCTCATTTACCTTGGTTTCTCTTCCTGGATCATCCCAGCTCCCCAACAACCACCATTCTCACTGGTCAGGCTTACCCTGACCTCATTAGCAAAGTAACAAAGCCAGTTATAAAGCAACCCGGGTATCGTCTAAACCTGCTACTCATTTGCTGTTTGGCTTGAATTTCTCTGCATCTCAGGCTGCTCATCTATAAAAGGAGTACAGGAAAGCTCCTTTGTAGGGCACAATCAGACTCTAGAAGTTTTATCATTAGATGGAGATTTTGCAATGCTCTAAAGCTGAAGTCCTGTATCATGGCCTGGAGTCTGCAAAACTTGTCTACTTAAAAAATTGCAATGTGATGTTGAACAAGAGCCCTGGCGTCAGACATCAACACAGCTACCGTCTTCAGAGACCAATTGCTCCCCCAAATTCCACTTGATTCAAGTTATGAGCATATAAGACAGTTGATAAGGAAGTCGTTTAGCGGCAAGAAAATGTCACTAAGCCTAAATCAAATAAAAATGACCCTGAAAGATCAGAGAATATCTGAACCTTGTTATCACAGCCGAGCACTTGTTTACAGCAAAGACAGTAGAGGTGACCCTTGAACAACAGGGTTTGATCTTCATGGGTCCGCTCCTAGCCGGCTACTTTTCAATAGTAAATATCAATAGTACAATATACACAGTGTGCAGTTAGCTAAATCCTCAGATGGGGAGGAACTGCAGACCCAGAGGGCCATTATTCAAGAGCCATTACCTATCTGAATTGTTACATCTTCCCTCCCCCATCTTCACACTTGAAAGCTCTCTGCCATTTTATTATCCATGTGCTTCTATGGCTATCAAGAAGTGGACAGCAACTTTACAACTGAAAACTGGGGCATTCACACCGCCAGTTAATGTAAGTCATTTTGGGATCTCCCCTAATAGATTAAAATCCTTGGAGGCAAGCGCCTGAGAGAAGATGATATAGAGGCTAAGAGAGTGAACTCTTAGTTGGAAGCTCCACCTGCAACGCATTAGCTGTGTCACCTTGGCAAGTCACTGTACTTCTCTGTATCTGATTTCATCACCTTTAAAATGGGAAAAATAATAACAGTACCTTGTAGGGTCACTGTGAGGATTAAAAGGACACAGTATCTTTACTGCTATCAGCATTCACTTTTAGTATTACCTCTGGCCCAGTGCCTTGCACAAAACAGAGGAAATGAACAAGTATTGTTTGATTGAGTGAATGTGTAACTAGAGTTAGATAACCTGAAGTCTAGGGTTGTACGGTTGTACGAACATATTCTCCAAGGAGTTTCAGGAAACTTCCTTTAAAAATTACAGGGTATGTAGCTTTGTGGAAAAGTGACTCCATCAGCAGAGGTAAGCAGCCTGAGCACACTTGCTGATAAGAAAGCAATCCTAAACTGCCAGTTTTTTTTTAAATTTTTAAACAGCCACAGTTTGCAGAAGAAGAGGGAAACATTTTAAATAAACACACATAAGCCTCACTGTTCCGAAAAGATCCTGTCCTACAAGAGTCCTTACAGATTCCTTAAGGACTTCCCTGCACCAGAGGGCGAATAAAGGGCACCTGCAACTGTAATAAACAAGTCACGCTTTTAAAAGCGAGACGTGCCAAAGAAGGACACAATACCCTACCAAAGCTCAGACTAGCAGGCAGTGTGACCTCGCTCAAACCCACAGGTTCAAGCTCCTCCCTCGGCAACTAAACTGCCACCCGGCTAGCATCTGCCAGGGACCGCTATTTATAACCTTCCTCTGAAGCCGATTGGTGGAGATCGGCGGCATAATAGTCATTCCGCCTCCGGAGTTCGAATCAGCTCAGCCCCACCACACGATCTTTTCCCCCATCCCCAGCCCAGACCCCACTCTCAGCCCAATACAGGCTCGCCCAGACCAACATCAGCCTGCCCCACCCCACACACACTTACAACTTTCAACACCCACCACCTGTGTCTCCAGCCGGCCACCCACCCCAAATTCTCTCCGGGCTCCAGCCCAGTTTCGGGGCGTCCAGGGGCCGCCTCTCTGGATGCAGCAGTTAATGAACGTCCTCTATGACCTCCCTCCCTCCTCCCATCCTTCAAGCTGAAAGGACCCCGGAGAACCCCAGCCCCCTCCCCGCAAAGCTCCAAAGCCTGCACTGCACAGCTGACAGCTCGTTCCCTGCGCTCAGCCAGTTCTCGAACCCGCCACCCCGACTCGCTTCCACGTCGCCCCTGCTCGAGACCAGAAAGACGGCCCCCGAGGCTCGGCCCCGGGCTCCCGGGCGCAGCCGGCGCCCCGGCCCCTGCCGACCCCGCCCCCAGCGGCTCCTGGACAGGCCCCCTCCCCGCCTCGGGGACCCCGACCTCCCGTGCCGGCCCCACGCCCCTTCCCCGGCCGCGCGCGCCTCGCCGCTCACCCCGGCGGGGAGGCCAGGCGTCCGCGGGCTGCGCGGGCACGCCGCGCTGGCAGACCCGGGCTCCGGCCCCGCGGCGCCGGCAACCCGGAAGGACAGCCCGAACCCCGCGGCTGCGGGGGCCACGTGACCGCGGCGCAGCCCCCACCCCGGCTCCGCGTCCCCCCTCGACGCCCCGCGCCGGGCCCCGCTTCCCGCGCGGCCCCTCCTCCCGCCCTCTCTGCAAACGAGAAAGCGAGCCCACGAAATGCCCCTTGGAGAGCAAAGGCCCGTCACCCCTGCGGACCCTCGCCTCTTCCCGGGCCGCCGGGGCCCTCTTTGTCTCGGGCGCGACCTGCCGCTCTCGGCCCCGCCTCCGCGCGCTCCCCCCGCCGGTCCTCGTCAATCCAGCCCGCGCCCCGCGCGCGCGCTGCGGCTGCCCGCGGCTGCGTCTGTCCTCTGCTGGAGAGCCACGCCAAAGTGGGAGGACCTCCAGGGTCCCACCAGAGCAAGTGAAGGGAAAGAACTCCACGTTTGGTACCTGACTTCCCGCTAGCTCTCTAGGAAAAATCAGGACTCCTGAAACGGAAGACCCAGAAGCAAGGGAGAGGAGGCACGGAGCTGGTGACGGGCGGGAATGGGAGCCTTGTTCGTAATTCCGGAGGGAGAGGTGGAGTTCAATGCTTCCCCTAACGATGCCGAGGCCCGAAAATGAACACACAAGTGCGGACGGGTCTTCCAACGGCCCGCCCACGGAAAGCCGTGTGCTTCTGTGAGTATTAATAGCCAGGGGCTGGAGAGCGCCCTTGGTGGACGTGACGAGTCCTGACGAGGCCTAGGCTGGTTTCTGCAGAACTGCTAAACGACTTTGCAAGGCGATGACTCCTGTTACTTACTCCTGTTACTTACTCTTCTGATGGAAAGTGGGAGGAATAAGATACACATTGGTTCACTTATCCAAAGCTGAATCATCATGAAGTATCAAGATGGTCACTGCTTTTTTACCTTAATTGAAATATTTAAGATGAGTTGAAAAATTAGAAAACTCAAAGGCATGAGGCAAGACAGATATTCCATATCCCCAAAAAGAAATAAACTACAGGGAAGGCCTTACTTTGAGAACATTTTTTGTGTTTAAGCAATATAGAAGGTCATTCAACTTGAGGACTTCTACTGCATGCAGACAAAGTAAAATCACTGTTCTTGTCCTGGGGGAGTTCACCGATGGGAGAGGACACAGCCCCATGCTTTAAAATAATAATGAGCCATGATAAGTGCAACCCTAGAAACAGGTTCAAGATACTGCGAGTACAGTGATGTAGGAGTATTTAAGGATTAAAAACGAAGCTCCTTTCCCAATAAATGTAAGTTGCATCATTATGCTATACTCCTTAAACATATGTAGTACTAGGTATCAAAATGACACAACTGAGCAACTGAACACACATATGTCAGTCATCTCAATAAAACTGGGGAAAAACCTAAGGTTGGCTTAAAACGCATGTGTAGTGGGGGGAGTGGAACAGAAGTTCGCTTCTTTCTCTCTCAAGACTTAGAACAGTGGTTGGTTCCCAGCTGGGGAAAATTTTTCCCACAGTGTCTGGAGATCTTTGGTCATCACAACTGGAAAAGGGAGGCCTCTAATGGATAGAGACCAGGGATGCTGCTAAACACCCTGTATTACACTAGGTAGCCCCTTACAGCAAAGAATTGCCTGGCCCCAAACGTCAGTAGTCCTAAGACTGAAAGTAAAAAGTGTCAGTCGCTCAGTTCTATCTGACTCTTTCAGACTCCATTGCCTGTAGCCCATGAGACTCCTCTGTCCATGGGATTTCCCAGGCAAGAATACTGCAGTAGGTTGCCATTTCCTACTCCAGGGGATCCTCCTGACCCAGGGATCAAACCCACATCTCCTGTGTCTACCTGAATTGGCAGGCAGATCGTTTACCACTGAGCTAACTGGGAAGCCACCAAAACATTGCATCTAGTTAAAACTTGGCCAGAGAACAGGTAAATTTAATGTTTTCCTTGTGGTTATTACCTCAAATAGCTATCAGTAGTTTGTTTTTCCAAACTTTCTTATTGTAAATAATTATTAGCAAAGTAAATAACTTCAATGAGCTGATATACTTCAATTATGGGGATTTTTAATAATGCACTTACCATATTTCAAAGTGACCATCACTAACCTCAGTCTCAGCCCTCTTCTCTCAGATAGACCAAGCAAGAGTGTGTTTGCAGACTTTCTTGGCAGTCCAGTGGTTAAGACTTTGTGCTTCCAATGCAGGGAGAGCAGGTTTATCTCTGTTCTGGGAACTAAGATCCATCACAGTGGCAGCCAAAAAAAAAAAAAAAAAGTGTGTTTGATTGTAGGAAGCAAATAATAGCCAACTAAATTACTTTACACTAATCAACATTAATTGGAAGAGGATAGAGGCGAATTGACTTTAAATGGACAGCACAAAGTTAAATAATTGGCCATTAGTTTCATAAGCATCGAAAACACCAACTCAGGCTTCCCTGGTGCTACTGGGTTCAATCTCTGGGTTGGGAAGATCCCCTGGAGAAAGGAAAGGCTACCCACTCCAGTATTTTGGCCTGGAGAATTCCATGGACTCTGCAGTCCATGGAGTCTCAGAGTTGAACATGACTGAGTGACTTTCACTTCACTTCACTTCACAGTGAGTAAAAATCTGTCTACCAACACAGGGTACATGTATTGTCACTGGTCCAGGAGGATTCCACGTACCCCAGAGCAACTAAACCCATAAGCCACTATTACCAAGTCCACGCTCTAGATGCCAGGGGTTGCAACTTCTGAGCATATATTCCACAACTACTGAGCCCACGTGCTGCAACTACTGAAGCCCGTGCCCCTAGAACCTGTGCACCACAACAAGAGAAGCCACCGAAATGAGAAGCCCATGCACCAAAACAAAGATTAGCTCATGCTCACCACTAGAGAGACCCTGCGTATCAACAAAGACCCAGCACAGTCAAAAATGAATAAAATAAAACACCAGCTCTAAGCATACTTTGGTTCTCTCTCTGCAGTAAGTGCCAATGATAAAAATCTATGCTTTTTTTAGTGAATAACAAAAAATTTGTAGTGGCATCTTTGGGGGCCTGGGAAAATGGTGAGGGATAGGAGCTGATGAAAGTGAAAGAGGAGAGTGCAAAAGCAAGCTTAAAACTCAACATTCAAAAAATGAAAATCAAGGCATCTGGTCCCATCACTTCATGACAGATAGATGGGGAAACAATGGAAACAGTGACAGACTTTATTTTGGGGGGCTCCAAAATCATTGCATATGGTGACTGCAGCCAGGAAATTAAAAGATGCTTGCTCCTTGGAAGAAAAGCTATGACCAACCTAGATAGCATACTAAAAAGTAGAGACATTACTTTACCAACTGAGATCTGTGTAGTCAAAGCTATGTTTTTTCCAGTAGTCATGTATGGATGTGAGAGCTGGACCATAAAGAAAGTTGAGCGCCAAAGAACTGATACTTTTGAACTGTGGTGTTGGAGAAGACTTGAGAGTCCCTTGGACTGCAAAATCAAACTAGTCAACCCTAAAGGACATCAGTCTTGAATATTTATTGGAAGGACTGATGCTGAAGCTGAAGCGCCAATACTTTGGCCACTTGATGCAAAGAGCTGACTCTGGAAAACTTACTCGTTGATGCTGGGAAAGATTGAAGGCAGAAGGAGAAGGGGATGACAGAGGGTGAGATGGTTGGATGGCATCACTGACCCGATGGACAGTTTTAGCAAGCTCCAGCAGTTGCTGACGGACAGGGAAGCCTGTTGTGCTGCAGTCCATGGGGTTGCAAAGAGTTGGACACGACTGAACATCTAAACTGAACTGAGGATCTGAATTAGTAACAAATTACCGCAACCTGGGTGGCTTAAAATGACAGAAATGTACTCGCGCACAGTTCTGGAGGCCAAAAGTCTGAAATCAGAGTGTCAGCAGGGTTGATTCCTCGGGGGCCTCTCAGGGATAAAATGTCCCACACCTCTCTCCTAGCATGTAAAGAAAGCTTCTGGTTATCAGCAGTCGCTTCTGGTTGTCAGCAGTCCCTGGTGTTCTTTGGCTTGTAGACACATTACTCCAGTCTCTGCTTCCTCTTCACATTTCTCCCTCTTCTGTGTGTCTCTCTGTGCCCAAATCTCCCTCTCCTTTCTCTTATGAAGACATCAGCCAGTGGATTTAAGGTCCTCCCTAAATCCAGGATGAATTCATCTCAAGATCCTTAACTAAAATTTAATCTGAAAAGACTGTATTTTCAAATAAGTGTGATCACAAATTTTGGGGAGACCCTGTCCAACCCACTACAGGAGCAGTCTGTATGTTTAAGGGTACTACAAAGTAAAGAGGGATCTTATTGTTTTTAACATGGATAGATTCACCAGTATTTGAGTTTAAGGTGAAAGTTCAAACTATTTGGGGGAAATCCAAGTGAAAGTTGTTTTGTATTAATAATTAGAAGAATTTTCCTATAAACTTGTTTACTTTTATAATACTCAACCTAATTGAATTTTTCCTTCACTTTATTAAAAAATATATAACTATATATTACATAGCTACTATTATCCAACTATTTGATTGCAAAACTCCATATTAGCAGTTAACATGTTTCTACTTAACTGTTAAATATTGCATTTGATGAAAACTAGTTCACTTGCTTTTTAAGCAGTTTTGTGAGCATCATCTCTTTGCAGTTTTTTTTTTTTTAATTCTAGATGATACCTATTACAGTAAAGCAAAAACCAGGTTTTGTTTTTCATCTCACTACTCTCCTATCTGCTCCTACTTCTTTAACCACTTGTTCTCAGTTCTTACCATTTAAATGTACAAATGTTCTCTTGACCTTCTTTCCCTTCAACTCTAATATTGTCTTCCCTCCAGTGTAATGTCAGTTGTGCTATCACAGCTCTTAAAGCTTAATGTCCTGCTCAAATCTCTCTCCTAACCTCCAGACACATGCAGCCAACTGCAAGCTGGCTATTTCCACTGAGATATCCACAGATGTCTTAAACTTGACCTGAGAAAATTCCCTCCTGCTCTACAAAGGAAAGTGAAAGTGAAGTCGCTCAGTCGTGTCGGACTCTTTGCAACCTCTTGGACTGTAGCCTACCAGGCTCCTCCATCCATGGGATTTTCCAGGCAAGAATACTGGAGTGGGTTGCCATTTCCTTCTCCAGGAGATCTTCCCAACCCAGGGACTGAACCCTGGTCTCCCGCCTTGCAGGCAGACGCTTTACCATCTAAGCCACCAGGGAAGTATCTAGAAAATATAAGAACTTCCAAAACTAAAAAATTTAAAAAATCCAAATAGAAAATGAGCAAAATGCATAAAAAGATATTTCACCAAAGAGCAATATAAGCATATGAAAATATATTCAATGTCAATAGCCATTAAGGAAATGAAAATTAAAACCACAATGAAACATCACTACTCATCTCTATGAATGTCTAATATAAAAAAATAGTGACAATACCCAGTGCTGGCAATGAAGGAGAGAGGCTAGATCACTCACATATTACTAATGATGATGTAAAATGGTACCCATCACTGGAAAAAGTTTAGTGATTTCTTTAAAAACTAAACTTGTGACCAAAAGAAAATGGCAGAGGCGTAAGACGAGATCACCTGCTTCCCTAAAAATACATCAAAAACTCAATAGAATGTGGAACAGCTCCTACAGAGCACCTTCTAAACGACAACAGAAACCTCCAGAAAGAAATCAAAGCAATATTATAAAGCAATTATCCTTCAATTAGAAATAAATACAATTTTTTAAAAAATTAAACTTGTAACTACCAAGTTTACACTCCTGGATATCTATCCCAGAGAAATGAAATTTTATGTTTCTGAAGAAACCTGTACACTGGTAGTCTCCTGGCAGTCCAGTGGTTCTAACTTGATCCTCTCACTGCCGAGGGCCCAGGTTCAATCTCTGAGCGAGGACCTAAGATCCCATAAGCCACATAGTGTGGCAAAAATAAAAACCTGTACACCAATGTTTATAGTAGCCTTATTCATAATAATCCAAAACTGGAAATAACCCAGATATTCTTCAACAGGTGAACGGTTGAACAGACTGTTGTACATTCTTACAATGGAATGCTTTTCAGCAATGAAAAAGAACAGAGTATTGATACACACATCAGCTTGGATGAATTAACAGAGAATTCTGCTGAGAGAAAAAGGCCAGTCCCAAAAGATTATATTCTGAATGATGCCATACATTCTTGAAATAACAAAATTATGGAAATAGAGAACAGATTAGTAATTTCTAGAGTTAAGGAAGAGGTGAGAGTGGATGTGACTATACAAGGGCAACAGGAGGGAGTCCTTAAGATGATGAAAATGTTCTGTATCTGGACTGTATCAACATCAATATCCTGGTTGTACCATTGGACTATAGTTTTGCAAGATGTTACCACTGAGGAAACCTGGGCAAAGAATAAATATTCTCTTTGTGTTATTCTTTACAATTGCATGTGCATCAACAACTATCTCAAAGTGAAATATTTAACCTAAAGAGTTCTCCTGGCAGGTATAGTAAAATGTTAATGATAGACTCTATTAATAGGTGGTAGGTATGCAGGTGGGGGCTTCCCAGGTGGCGAAATGATAAAGAATCTGCCTGCCAATGCAGGAGACACAGGGGAACTGGGTTTGATCCCTGGGTTGGGAAGATCCCCTAGTGTAGGAAATGGCAACCCACTCCAATATTCTTGCCTGGAAAATCCCATGAACAGAGGAACCTGGTGGGCTACAGTCCATGAAGTTGCAAAGAGTCGGACACAACTCAGTGACTAAGCACATGGCACACACAGGAGAGTATGTAAAATTTTTTCAAATTAGCTGTATGTATTTTCTTAGCAAAATTAGAGAAAAAATTAATATAAAAGTTGCAGAGATTCACTTGTTAGAAGTATTCCTAAGTGCCTCCACCCCGGTGGCATGAGTTTGTCAAATGAATTTGCCCACCAAACAGGAAACCAATTCTATGAAATGATTTTTCATTAGCGGGGCTTTTCTGAAGCAGAGTGAAGCAGATGTTGATGGTTCAAGAGGCCATCCAAAATTTGAAGGTAAAGATCTTTTTCATCCTCCCACCACACCATCTCACCTTTATTCTGCAATATTTATTATTTATTAGGAAAATTTTCAGATTTTCCTCTCTGCTGATCTTTTTTACCATAGAGTGGCCCATGTACTCTAAGGATGGCATTGCTCACTCTACGGCTAGATGATACTTCAGCTGCCATATCTTCTCTGCAGCGGCTTTTGAGTAGAGGACCAATGACAATAATTTATGGCATTAACTGAAACATTTCAAGTAGCTTCAGAGAACAATTTATTTCAGAGCTTAAACTTGGCAGATCTGAAAAGTACCAGTAAATCTGTAGCAATGATTCAGGACTTTTGGTTTCTTAATGCCCATAATGAATACAAAAGCACAGGACATGGCATGTTAGGACACTAAGAACAGTTAAGATCTATGTAACATTTCATAGTTTACGTAGCACTTTCACATGTATCACTTCATTTGATCATCTTAATAACTCTGAAGTAGGTATTGTTATTTCTGTTTTAAGATGAAGAAACTGACTTGAGATTAGCCAACACATCTAAAGACACATAAATAAGAAATACTACTGACACTTAAATATAAATCTTCTAGTTCAATGATTCCTGGTAGAAGTATCCCCTAGGTATGGGGATGTTAAGATAATTGGCCTGTAAGAATGAAGATATCAAGAGATTCAAGGAACCCAGAGGCTCCTTCAGAGACAGAGATGTCTCTGTGAACATTGAGTCCCTCTTATTTCCCCCTCCTCATTCATCTGCCTGGATTATACCTACTACTCCTTTATTTCGTTTTAGGTGACACCTTCTCACAGAAGCCTCTTTTGACTACTCAAGGTTGAGTTAGGTGGCCTCCTATTGACACCCAAGTTTTAACATAGTCATAGTGTTTTATCATTCTGTGTTATTTTTGCCTATTGATCGCTGCGTTTAAACTTCTTGAGGATGGATATTTCATCTTATTCGTTGGTGAGTCATCAGCACCTAACAGACTGTCTGGCTTTATTAGGCAGATAACAAATATTGGTCAAAAGAAAGAAAACTTTGGGACTTTTCTGGTGGTCCACTGGTTAAGAACCCCCCTCCCAATGCAGGGGATGCAGGTTTGATCCCTGGTTGGGGAACTAAGATCCCACATGCGATGGTGCAACCAAGTTCACACACCACAACTACTGAGTCCACATGTTCCAACTACAGAGCCCACGCACTCTGGAGCCCAACTGCCTGCAACAGAGATCCCACCTGCTACAACTAAGACTTGACACAACCATACACAAAAAGAAAAAACCGCGTTAGCCTTCTCTAGGAGTTGAAACAGAAAGAACACACTGGCTTTTGAATTCATGCCAACAGAGAGGGCAGTGAATACCAGGGAGGCAGAACATGCCTCTTACGTGACATTTATAAACATTGGTGTTCCTTAAAAAAAAAACAAAAAAAACACACTGATGTTCCTAATAGTCTTTCGAATGCCAAATTCAACTCTAAAAATAGCACATCCAGTTATTACATTACCTTGCTGCTGGCCAGCAAGCACTTCAGTTCAATTAGTTGAATCATGCAGTTAGTACAATATTGTACATTACAACTGTCTGCCAGAACTTCCTCTAAAATTTTTAACTCTCACATCTCATGCTCAGACAACCACTTTCTTTCTTTCCAACTCCCCTTATTTCGTTCTTCTGATCCCCTTTTCCCTTTCCATCTATCACCTGTCTTTTATCTTCAATCCTTCCTCTAGCTAGCTTAAACCATGAACAGCCCCTTCTGTCTTTACTCTTCTGCCTTAACTGCATCATGAAATTAGACTCCCAATAACAGGTTTCTCAGATCTCAGATCAGGTTGGAAAGAGTTGCTCAAGAAAAATCACAAAATTTTTCAGTATTGTCCTTACAAGTCCCTGGTCTCCAACCTCAGCTGGATTTTCTGAATCACCCGGCAGTCCTCCTGTGAGCATGCCCACTTCCTCATCAGCTTCTTCTCCCACAGCAGCTTTTGCAACTGTCGCCACCCTCCTCAAGCCCCTTCTTTTAAGTCTCCCATCCCCATAGTAAAGACATTTCCTCCTCTTTTACTGAGAACATAGAGATTATCTGAAGTTTCCAGCAACCCCCTTTTCCTGTAATTCATCTGCACCTGGTTCTATTTCTTAGTGACATAGCTTTTCTCCCATCCCAAGTTATTAATATTTCTGTTGTCTGTACTTTGAGTTTGTGACCTACTATCTCTTCTGATCCTTAAATCTCTCAATTTTCCCCCTTTCCCTAGGGTGTTCCCTTACCTCATTATTTTTAGCTAACAGACTAATCTTTCTCCCATCTTTAAAAGAAAAATAAGAGCAACAAAAATGTCTTTAATACACCTGCCTTGCAAACTTCCCATATCTCTCTCATTTATATCACAGTCAGGCTTAGATCTGTCTATACTTCCTAATCTTGACAACTGCTCGCACCCAAATCTATGTTATCCCCATTGCTAATATCATCGGAATGTCTGTTAATTTACAGTGGGAAATATAACCCAAGCAAAACTGAATGTTTGCATCAGTGTCATCCACTTACTCTGGGGATAAAGTATAGCCTACTGGCTCAGTATGTGGACTCTGGACTTAATAAGACTGAGTTACTCATTAACTGTGTGATCTCAGGCAAACCAACATCTCTGAATCTCAGTGTTTTTATCTATAAAGTGGAGTAAGTATCAATAATAGTACCTACCTAAGAGGGTTTAGAAGATGAATAATTTAAATGAATAATACATGTAAAGTGTTGACCTAAAACAGAGCAGGTGCTAAATTTTAGTTGTTATTGTTGCTATTGTTCTTATCAAAATGCAAATTTAGCTAGAAAATCAAATTATAATCAGAAGATCTCTTGGGGAAGAAGGGCACAGTTCCAGGGGTGGTTGTTCATTCAGCTGTGTAAATGACCTCAGATAAGCACACAGCTGCCTGTGAAGAGGTGCGCGAGCTCAGGGAATGGGTGTGCTTTCCTGGATTTTTAGGAATCCTACTTTTACTTGACATTCTGGCACAATTTGACATTCTCAGTTTTAGTTCTAGGTAAGCAGAGTATACAGGCTTCTCTTGTGGCTCCAAAGTAAAGAACTTGCCTGCATTGTAGGAGACTTAAGAGAAGCAGGTTTGATCCCTGGGTCTGGGAGATCCCCTGAAGGAGGGCATGGAAACCCATTCCAGTATCCTTGCCAGGAAATTCCCATGGTCGGAGGAAACGGGCAGGCTACAATCCATGGGGTCACAGAGTCAAACATGACTGAAGTGACTTGAGAACGCACACGAATAGAAGAAACAGATTCCTCTTCTTCAACCTCACCATTCAACTTGGTGCTTCTCTTTCCTACCTCTATGTATCCAATACTTTCCTTAAGTGATGCTACCTACCCATCACTAGGTAGCATCAGCGACTCAATGGACATGAATTTGAACAAACTCTGGGAGTGGAGGACAGAGGAGCCTGGCATATTACAGTCCATGAAGTCACAACGAGTCAGACATGATTTAGCGACTGAACCACAACAGTACTTAAGTAATTTCATTTCTTCCTATGACTTCGGCTATCAGATCTCTAACTCTAGACAACATTCCTTTGAACTCCAAGTCCATGACTTAACAGTTGAATTAACAATTCTTCTTTGACACTCCAGGTGCCAGATGAAATTCCTAAAATGGAATTAGTGAGAGGCCACTGTTGAGTGAAAGTCTGCTTCCTGCTGGCATTCTCACTCTTAGGGACTAAGACACCGAAGTTGGAATCCTGGAGTCATTCTTATCTCTTGTTTTTCCTTAATGCCTTACATGCATCTGTCAGCTTCTTCCTAGCATCTCTTGGATATGACTCCTCTCTTCAACCCCACAACCACTATCTTAGCAGCCATTATCATTTCTCACCAGGGTTTTCTGCTGCTGCCACTCAACTGGTCTTCCTGCTACTAGTTTCATACACTTCACACCTACTAATCTCTCACCTCTGAGTGCCCTCAGCACCTAGAACAGCCTTGCATTTAGTATATACGCAATATTTACTGAACGAATGAACAAATAAATGAGTGAATTCCTATCCTCATGGAATTTATAGTCCAGCTAATAGATCATCATTAAACAAGTGACTACAATGAATGTTGGGGGAGATTCCAGACAGCATTCTGACTCTTGAAGATGGATTGGGGCCCTGATCCAGATTGGAGTCAAGTGCTGCCTGGCTGGAGCTACATCTCAAAGATGGCCCAAGAGACTAGGAGAGGAAGAAAATTTACACAAATGAGACCCAAGAGAACCAACACATCAGCTAATTCTTCTCTCTGTTAATGAGGCCCCCAATAATTTATAATGTTGCCATACTGTATCACTTGTCATGATGATTTGGGCAGGGAAGAGTGAACAGAACTAGATAGGAAAGAGTTGGGAGTGATGGAACAAAATGAAATAAGATTTATTTATATGTCTTTAGTTTTTTAAACTTTTGACTTAGACATAATTGTAGATCTACATACAGTTGTAAGAAATAAGAGATTTTATTTTGCCTTTATTCAGTTTCCCCTGATAGTGATATCATGCATAAATATGCATAACTATAATACTAAAGGGCTTCCCAGGCAGCTCAGTGGTAAAGAATCCACCTGTTGATGCAGGAGACATAGGTTCGACCCCTGGGTCAGAAAGATCCCCTGGAGAAGGAAATGGCAACCCACTCCAGTATGATTGCCTGGAGAATCCCATGGACAGAGGCACCTGGTGGGCTACAGTCCTTAAGGCTGCAAAGGAGTCGTACTCAATGTGGTGACTAAAACAACAACAAATATTACAGTATTACATCCAGGAAACTGGTAATAATCCACTTACCTTAGTTTTACATGCATTCATTTGTGTGTGTGTGCGCCCATGTATTTAGTTCTATGCAATTTAATCACATGTGTTACCTTTTTAATAGCCACAATTAAGTGGGCTTCCTTGATGGCTCAGACAGTAAAGAATCTGTAATGCCAGAGACCGGGATCTGATCCCTAGTTCGGGAAGATTCTCTAGAGAAGGGAATGGCTAACCACTTCAGGACTCTTGCCTGGAGAATCACATGGACAGAGGAAGCTGGTGGGCTACAGTCCATGTTTTATGCAATTTAATTACATTTGTCACCTTTTTAATAACCACACCTACTTCTCTCTAAACTCCATCCCCTACTTAACCCCTGGCAATCACTAAACCATTCTCCATCGTTATTGTTGTTGTTGTTCAGTCACTAAACTTCTAATTTGCTCATCCTCTGACCATAGTTGGTGTTGTTGTTCAGTTGCTCTTGCGACTGACTGACTGACCCGTCTGACTCTTTGCGACCCCATGGACTGCAGCACACCAGGTCTCCCTGTCCATCGCCAACTCCTGGAGCTTGCTCAAACTCACGTCCATTGAGTCAGTGATGCCATCCAACTATCTTGTCCTCTATTGTCCCCTTCTCCTCCTGCCTTCAATCCTTCCCAGCGTCAGGGTCTTTTCCAGTGAGTCAGCTCTTCCCATCAGGTGGCCAAACTATTGGAGCTTCAGCTTCAGCATCAGTCCTTTCAATGGATATTCAGGGTTGATTTCATTTAGGATTGAATAGTTTGATCTCCTTGCAGTCCAGGGGACTCTCAAGAGTCTTCTCCAACACTTCAATTCAAAAGCATCAATTCTTCAGGGCTCAGCTTTCTTTGTGGTCCAGCTTTCACATCCATACTTAACTACTGGTAAAACCATAGCGTTGACTGTATGGCAAAGCTTGACTTTGTCAGCCAAGTGATGTCTCTGCTTTTTAATATGCTATCTAGGTTGCTCATAGCATTTCTTCCAAGGAGCAAGCATCTTTTAATTTCATGGGGGCAGTCACGATCTGCAGTGATTTTGGAGTCCAAGAGAATAAAGTGTGTCACGGTTTTCATTGTTTTCCCATCTATCTGCCATGAAGTAATGGGACCAGATGCCATGCTCTTACTTTCTGAATGTTGAATTTTAAGCCAGCTTTTTCACTCTCCTCTTTCACCCTCATCAAGAGGCTTTATCTTCACGTTCTGCCATTAGAGTGTTATCAACTGCATATCTGAGGTTGTTGACATTTCTCCCGGCAATCTCAATGCCAGCTTGTGCTTCATCCAGCCTGGCATATAGCATGATGTACTTTGTATAAAAGTTAAATAAGAAGGGTGACAGTATACAGCCTTGACGTATTCCTTTCCCAATTTGGAGCCGGTCTGTTGTTTCATGTCCAGTTCTAGCTGTTGCTTCTTGATCTGCATACTGATTTCTCAGGAGGTTGGTAAGGTGGCCTGTTAGTCCCATCTCTTTAAGAATTTTCCAGTTTGTTGTGATCCACACAGTCAAAGGTTTTAGTGTAGTCAGTGAAGCAGATGTTTTCCTGGAATTCTCTTTCTTTTTCTATGATCTAGAGGATGTTGGCAATTTGATCTCTGATTCCTTGGCCTTTTCTAAATGCAGCTTATACATCTGGAAGATCTTACTTCACGTACTGTTGCAGCCTCACTTGGAGAATTTTGAGCATTACCTTGCTAGCGTGTGAGATGAGTTCAATTGTGCGATACTTTGAACAATCTTTGGCACTACTCTTCTTTATTGGAATGAAAACTGATCTTTTCCAGTCCTGTGGCCATTGCTGAATTTTCCAAATTTCTGGCATATTGAGTGCAGCATTTTAACAGCATCATCTTTTAGGATTTGAAATAGTTCAGCCAGAAGTCCATTGCCTCCACTAGCTTTGTTCATAGTGATGCTTCCTCAGGGCCACTTGACTTCACATTCCAGGATGTCTGACTCTAGGTGAGTGACCACACCATCATGGTTATCTGGGTCATTAATATCTTTTTTGTATCATTCTTTTATGTATTCTTGCCACCTCTTAATCTCTTCTGCTTCTATTAGGTCTTTGCCGTTTCTGTCCTTTAATGTGCCCAATTTTGCATGAAAAGTTCCCTTGGTATCTCCAGTTTTCTTGAAGAAATTTCTAGTCTTTCCCATTCTATCATTTTCCTCTGTTTATTTGCACTGTTAACTTAAGAAGGCTTTCTTAGCTCTCCTTACTGTTCTTCTTAAATCTGCCTTCAGATAGGCATATCTTTCCTTTTCTCTTTTGCCTTTTGTTTCTCTTTTCTCAGCTATTTGTAAGGCCTCCTCAGACAACCATTTGGCCTTCTTGTATTTTTCTTTCTTTGGGATGGTTTTGGTCACTGCCTCCTGTACAATGTTATGAACCTCCTTCCATAGTTCTTCAGGCACTCTATCAGATCTAATCCCTTGAATCTATTTGTCGCTTCTACTATATAATCATAAGAGATTTGATAATATTGTCATTTCAAGGATGTGATGTAGGAGATAGATGGCCTTCAGGTTAGACATTTATAACTGGCCTCCTGTTTTTATTTTCTGGGTCATGACTAAGTGGGCTTCAGGTTGGATACTTAATCAGTTCAGTTCAGTCGCTCAGTTGTGTCCAACTCTTTGCGACCCCATGAACCGCAGCACACCAGGCCTCCCTCTCCATCACCAACTCCAGCAGTCCACCCAAACCCATGTCCATTGAGTCAGTGATGCCATCCAATCATCTCATCCTCTTTTGTCCCCTTCTCCTCCTGCTCTCAATCTTTCCCAGTATCAGGGTCTTTTCCAATGAGTCAGCTCTTTGCATCAGGTGGCCAAAGTATTGGAGTTTCAGCTTCAACATCAGTCCTTCCAATGAACACCCAGGACTGATCTCCTTTAGGATGGACTGGTTGGATCTCCTTGCAGTCCAAAGGATGCTCAAGAGTGTTCTCCAACACCACAGTTCAAAAGCATCAATCCTTCTGCGCTCAGCTTTCATCACTGTCCAACTCTCACATCCATACATGACTACAGGAAAAACCATACCCTTGACTAGATGGACCATTGTTGACAAAGTAATGTCTCCGCTTTTTAATATGCTATCTAGGTTGGTCATAACTTTCCTTCCAAGGAGTAAGCGTCTTTTAATTTCATGGCTGCAATCACCATCTGCAGTGATTTTGGAGCCCAGAAAAATAAAGTCAGCCACTGTTTCCACTGTTTCCCCATCTATTTGCCATGAGATGGGACCAGATGCCATGATCTTAGTTTTCTGAATGTTGAATTTTAAGCCAACTTTTTCACTCTTCTCTTTCACTTTCATCAAGAGACTCTTTAATTCTTCACTTTCTGCCATAACAGTTGATGTCATCTGCATATCTAAGGTTATTTATATTTCTTGCACCAATCTTGATTCCAGCTTGTGCTTTCTCCAGCCCAGCATTTCTCATGATGTACTGTGCATATAAATTAAATAAGCAGGGTGACAATATACAGCCTTGATGTACTCCTTTTCCTATTTGGACCCAGTGTGTTGTTCCATGTCCAGTTCTAACTGTTGCTTCCTGACCTGCATACAGGTTTCTCAAGAAGAAGATCAAGTCAACAAGGTCACGAACCTCCGTCCATAGTTCATCAGGCACTCTGTTTATCAGATCTAGTCCCTTAAATCTACTTCTCATTTCCATCATCATAAGGGATTTGATACTTAGTAACTGTTAGCATTTCTTGCGACAAGAGACAGGTGACCTCCAGTGAAGGCATTTATAGTCACCCTCCTGTTTGCCCTCCAAAATGGAAGTAATAACTGAAAGAGGGTAAATAGCCAGTGTTTGTCCTTATAAACACCTTAGGGTAATAGTCATGGCAATAGTCAAGGTAATAGTCATGTCAAGGACAAGAAGGGGCAAAACTCTTTTTGAGTAAAGGATTAAGGGATCTCAGTTCCCTCTTCTTTTGGGGAAAAAAAAAAGGGCAGAAAGTCTCCTTGTGGGTCAGAAGTCAAGGAATAATGCCAGGCCATGAGTCTTGCTCCTTCTAGAAGACTTCATTTCAAGATGCACCTTGGCTGAGGGGTGAATGTGCACCCAGGTGCATGTCCTAGGGTAGGTCAGGTATGTAAAAAGAAACCAGATAATTGGCCTGAAGCAAGACAAAGACCAAGAAGAACTGCCCTATATAAGTGACTTAACTGCCTCCTTACTGTGCTCCCCCTCACTAGGGGGGACACCCACATCCTTTC
Organism: Antilocapra americana; assembly: GCA_007570785.1. NCBI lineage: Eukaryota > Metazoa > Chordata > Mammalia > Artiodactyla > Antilocapridae > Antilocapra > Antilocapra americana. The sequence goes on from ML661338.1 coordinate 15,255,439, forward strand.
TCTCCAGGTGTGTATCTCTGCGTCACTTCTGTCTTAACTAAACAAACCATTTCTCTATGTGCTCTCCCACTTGTTGTTGTGCTATGTCTCTAATAATAAGTTTTGTACCTGCATTTACATTTTCTGCCTCCGTGATAAATGCATTTTTTCACTGGAGCACAAAGGTCCAAGGAAAATTAGCTTCTAGCCTCTAGCCCTTGCTGATCTGGTAGCTAGAATTCCTGGTTTTCACACAGGTTCCCCTGGTTCAGTCCTGGGCAGAGAATTAAGGTCTCCCTTCTGGTCACTGCTCACTGGTGCTTCACTGAGAGAAACTGTACAAATGGAATCATACAATAACCTTTTGAGATTACTTTCTTTTTTAAACTCAGCATAATCCCCAAAGAGCCATCAAAATTCTATTTATCAGGGGTTTTTCCTTTTTTCTTGTTGAGTAATATTTTATGGTATGAATACCACAGTTCAGCCATTCACCTGTTAAAGAATTTATATTGTTCTCAGTGTGGGACTATTATGAGCTATTATAAAAGCTTGGGTACCAGTTTTTCTGTGGACATAAATCTTTATTTCTCTAGGTAAAGGCTTAATTTGGGCTGCTTTAACAAAATACCATAGACTGTGTATTCTCTAAGAAGATGGACACTTTCTCTACAGCGCTCCTCTTTCCTTTCTGAGCCATCATCAGAATTACCTTTAACAGTCCCTTCATGGCAATATTGACTTTTTCTAGCTTGTATAAAAAATCACTACCAGGGACTTTCCTGGCAGACCAGTGATTAAGACTCCATGCTACCACTGCAGGGGGCAAGTTCCTTATTCTGGAAACTAAGATCCTGCACATTCCATGCAGCCAAAAAAAAGAGAAATCATTAGCAGCCTCTACCCATTAACCAGTTCATAAGCCACTATCACATTTTTTTGATATTTGTTACAGCTGCACCCCACTTCTCAGCATTAATTTCTGTCTCAGGGCTTTTGAGAGAAATGTAGCTAACAGAAGATAGATACAGAGATGGCTACAATTTATAATGTGGAATTGGCTTATGTGATTATGGAGGCTGAGAAGTCTCATGATTTACTGTCTGGAAGCTGGAAACCAAGGAAAGTTAACGTAGTGTAATTCCAGCCCAAGTCTGAAGGACTAAGAATCAGAGCAACAGCTATGTAGAAAATTCATTCGTGTTTGTCCCCAGGTCCACTTTTCCTATACCATAATAGGGCTAAAGTTACATAATAGTAAATAGGCAGAAGGCAAAGGACAACGCCAAAGCCTTTGACTGTGTGGATCACAACAAACTGTGGAAAATTCTTCAAGAGATGGGAATACCAGACCACCTGATCTGTCTCCTGAGAAATCTGTATGCAGGTCAAGAAGCAACAGTTAGAACTGGATATGGAACAACCGACTGGTTCCAAATCGGGAAATGAGTAATTCAAGGCTCTATATTGTCACCCTGCTTATTTAACTTATATGCAGAGTACATCATGCAAAATGCCAGGCTGGATGGAGCACAAGCTGGAATCAAGATTGGAGGGAGAAATATCAATAACAAATCAGATATGCAGATAACACAACACTTATGGCAGAGAGCAAGAGAGAACTAAAGAGCTTCTTGATGAAAGAGGAGAGTGAAAAAGTTGGCTTAAAACTGCATTCAGAAAACGAAGACTGAGGCATCCGATCCCATCATTTCATGGCAAATAGATAGGGAAGCAATGCAAACAGTGAGAGACTTTATTTTTTTAGGCTCTAAAATCACTGCAGATGGTTACTGCAGCCATGAAAGTAAAAGACACTTGCTCCTTGGAAGAAAAGCTATGACAAACCTAGACAGCATATTAAAAAGCAGAGACATTACTTTGCCAACAAAGGTCAATCTAGGCAAAGCTAAGGTTTTTCCAGTAGTTATGCATGAATGACTTTCTACAAAGAAAGCTGAGCACTGAAGAATTGATGTTTTTGAGCTGTGGTGTTGGAAAAGACTCTTGAGGGCACCTGGGACTGCAAGGAGATCAAACCAGTCAATCTTAAAAGAACTCAGTCCTGAATATTCATTGGAAGGACAGACATTGAAGCTGAAACTCCGATACTCTGGCCACCTAATGCCAAGAAGAGACTCACTGGAAAAGACCCTGATGCTGGGAAAGATTGAAGACAGGAGGAGAAGGGGACAATAGAGGACAAGATGGTTGGATGGCATCATTGACTCAATGGACATGAGTCTGAGCAAGCTCTGGGAGTTGGTGATGGACAGGGAGGTGTGGTGTGCTGCAATCCATGGGGTTGCAGAGTCGGACAAAACTGTGTGACTGAACTGAACTGAAAGAGCAACATCTAAATTATCTTACTTATCTAACAAAAAGGGCTATAAAGATAACCTGATCTCACCATGGATGCAGAATAGCCTTATTCTCAGATAAGAAAGTCTTAGATATGGAAAAGGAGCTAGCTATCAAGTTCTAAGGGGAGAAAACAGTGGTGAATGCAAACAAAAATCTGGGACAGGATTGGATCAGCTACTTTAGTGGAACATAAAGGATAACTCTGTTGTTGAGCATACAGTTTTGGGGGCTTTCCTACACAATAGAAAAGTCCAGGCAAGAAGTGACGACCATCTAAAAGAATGGATTTTTATGTTATGGGCATTACCTCATCTAATTTTTAAATTGTAATCTTGTCTTTGTGATATATGCTTAGTGCTACAGGATACTTACTGTTTCATAGCTGAGGAAACAGAGGCTCAGAGAAATCCCTTACTTAACCAAGGCCACCCAGGCATTAAGGGTCTCAACCAGGATCCAAACCAAACTTCTGGCCTACTTTGAACCCCACATTCTTTCTGAGCACCAAGGAACCACACTTTTTGCTGGCTTCCATCCCTGACTTATTTTTGCCAACAATCAACAGTGTAAATCATTTATTCATGATTGCCTTCATTAGGGCTTTATAGGTGGCTCAATGGTAAAGAATCCGCCTGCCAATCCAGGAGATGAAGGAGATGTGGGTTTCATCCCTGGGTTGGGAAAATCCCCTGGCAGAGGAACTGGCAACCCACTCCAGTGTTCTCCCCTGGAGAATCCCATGAACAGAGGAGCCTGGCGGGCTATAGTCCATGGGGTTGCACAGAGGGGACAGGACTGAGAATGCATGCTTTCATCAGAGCCATTTTCCTCCTTCATTTAGGTGAAGATGTCAATGTTTTCTTTATTAACAAGAAGAAAAAATTGTTAACAGGAGGTTTCTTTTTCCTAACAAATGATTCTCAAGATGACAAAATTGAAAAACATTAAGCCTTGCTTAAAACACAGGGCTACAATCAATTTGTGAAGGTGTCTCGTTTCATAGTGAAAAAATCATTTTTTTTTCTCCTTTTAACTACTTACATTCTTCCCTCATTTGGCTATCGCATCTTTAAAGCTGATTTTTAAAAAATAATAATTTACACATAAATAATGGATAGAAATTTGTTGTGCAGTGCAGTAGCTTAGCCTCAGAGAGCTACTGAGCACTTCAAATGGCTTGATCCTAAGTGAGATATGCCACAAGCCTAAAATACACATTGGATTTTGATTAGTATGAAAAAAAGAGAAAATATCTCAACATCTTTATAATTACATGTTGGCATGATACCGTTTGGGATCCACTTGCTTAAGTAAATGATATTATGTAAATTAATTTCACCTGTTTGTTTCCAGTCGCGTAAGGTGCATTCTAGAAAATTTAAAATTATATAAGTGGCTTGCATATTCGTGGCTCTCGTATTTTGATTGGACAGCACTGGCAGGAGATGAAAAAGAGAGGCGTTTCATTGAAAGGTAGTGTATTTTCTTAAAATTTCTGGAGGGTAAGAGAAAAGGGAAGAGAGCAAAGCTCGCCCGTCCTGAGACCTAGTGTGCATTGACAGGGGAGGGGTGGGGGGCGGATTCCGAAGGTTCCTCCTGCCTGCCCCCGCGGCTAACGAAGCAGGTGGCCGACGCGCTTCCCGGCCCGGCTCCCCGCGCGTCCTCGGGTCTCGCCCGCCCCGGACATCGAACACACCTGCGCGCCCCGGACGGTGCGCGTCCGCGAACCCGGCGCCGGCCCACGCCCCCTCCCCCCGGGGTTTATCTTCCCGGCCTCAACCGTCAGTCTCGCACTTCTCTCCCGAGCACCGTCGCGCAGGCCGGGCCTAGCAGGGGTAAGCGCCCCGTTCGGCGCCCCGCCCGGCCCCGTGGCCCGCGGGGCGGCCCGCCGGCCTCGGCGCC